>OY757909.1:67447808-67937808 GCA_963585895.1 Sepioteuthis lessoniana
TTGGCCTTTTGGAATATATGCTGCAGATGATAGTCCGTTTTTTTATTGTCGATAATTTTTTAAAGATACCAATTGCAGCATAAACATGAAGAAGATCGGAGAACACATGAAGCAAAATGTGATTAAAAATAAAAACAGTTGATATTACATGAAATAGAGACAATAATTCATGTAAGTATTTTCTAAGGTTGGAATACTAGAAACATGGATAGAAAGATTGTGCTACATCAGTCTTTTTAATGAGGAAGATCTGGCTGCCTTGAAGAAGACAATTCGAAATCATATTTATTTATTTATTATTTAGCTTAAATGCAGCTTTGAGACATATGTTGATAATCCTCTGGAAAAAATAAAAGAAACAAACTAGGCTCTTCCTAAGAGAGATAAATACACACGAATTCAAATTTTTTTGACTTCATATAAAAATTTCAGGCCACAATTGTTTGCTGCGTTTAAACTTATATAGAATTTGTATTGTGTGTATATGTGTCTGAATGTGCGGAAGAAGTATGCATATGAATAAAACAATTGTAAGTTCAAAGTCTTCACTCGTGTTTGCATGTGTGTGTTTCTTTTTCGCTGAACACTTATCACAACGTATATATATATATATATATATATAATATATATATATATATATATATATATATATATATATATATATATATATATAGTAAGTAAAGTTGGCGCCTTTAGTTGAGTGTAATCTGAAGGCTACCTTTTCGATAGCTACAACACCGAGGTGTAGGAAGGGCGCTACTCCATTCTCTAGATTGTTCCACTTTACCCTTATCTTATATTGTTGAGTGCTAAGCAAGGCGGCATCAAGTACCATTTTTGGAGTCTTTGGTATGACTCGACAAGGATTGAACGCCGATCTCCCGGACCACTGGCGACCACCCAACAGATTATTCCAATATATATATATATATATATATATATATATATATATATATATATATATATATATATATATATATATATATATATATATATATATATATATATATATATATATATATATATATATATATATATATATATATATATATATATATATATATATATATATATATATATATATATATATATATATATATATATATATATATATATATATATATATATATATATATTAATATATATATATATATATATATATATACTATATATATATATATATATATATATATATATATATATATATATATATATATATATATAATATATATATATATATATATATATATATATATATATATATATATATATATATATATATATATATATATATATATATATATATATATATACCACATCATTGTCTTCACAGGGTGCCACGAACAAGGCTTCATCATATATTATCTCTTGGAGATCAGCCGTCATATTCTGGTCCATTTCAACCAAACCTCTACTTTCCACAGTGATTTGATGTCAACACAATTCCATGTAAAAATATTCTATAAATTTTAAAATTATATATTCTTTTCTTCTTTTTTCTCTTCTTTTTTCTTTATATATATATATATATATATATATATATATATATGTATGAAGAGAAAAAAGAAGAAAAGAATATTATATATATATAATATATAAAATCTGTATAAGTGGTTGCATGTGTATCTCTCCCTGTGCGGATTTATCAATCTGCCTGTGTGCATACACCCTTTATAAATGTAAATCTCGTTACGTTGACGAAATGAGAAGATAAGGGAACTGATAAATGAAGAACCCCAAGTACATACCCCTTGAATTCAAGTAAACACTTCCTCTCGACCTTCGCCGCTCGACCTACTCGAGACACAAGTGTTTACCGATGGGATACACTATACCAGATGCATAATCGCCATTATTGCTTCTGGTGCTGGTGAATGGCACGCGGGGCTACTTAAACCAGCAAGTATTATTTAAAAGACAAGTTGATTGCAGTGAGTCGAGTGTCTGGCCACAATTTCATTCACTCTACAGGAGAAAATACCTACTTAACTCCAACAGATGATTGCTACTTGAGCAGTGAGATTTTTGTTGTTTACGTCACAGACGATTTGGTAGTGAAAAGAAAACTCCATCCAAACTAGTGCATATACACTAGTTTTTATTAAAGCACAAAACACGCTGAACTTACAGTCAATTTATTCAAATGAATTCGACTTTACCTTTCGACCCAAAAAACCACAAATAATTAACTTCGCGTTATATTTGTCTTATTCGGTTTCAATCAAATTTCTGCTTTTCATTTGTTCTTTTTGTTTTCCAGATGAAGAATATTGTCTGTTTTCAGATGAGACATTAAAAAAAAATATTTCAGTCTGTATTTGAAAAACAAAACAAAACAAAACCAACTGATTCTAAGATTGTCTGACATTTTTACGTTGAAAGCACTAGTTCCTACCAGATCCTTAAAGTTAAGCGGCAATTAGCCTTCACAAAAATTACCTTGTTTGATTGAGTGTTTAATTGATTTTGATGCCATGTAAATCTGTCTAGGGTTATTTTATGCCTTAAGATTAGTGAATCGCGTTTATTGTACATTTATATTTCCTGTCTTTTGCTTATCTCTTTATTCTTCAAGTCCTATCAAATATGAATAATTTTTAAATTGTTCTACTTAATCCACAAAGAGAATATAAACAGGTGCCACCAGTCCGGGTCAATGTGGACTGGAGAGTAATAGCAATGAAGAGGTAATTCTCACTCCCCAGATCTCCGAAATTAGGGCCTCACCATCGTATAAAGTTGAGAGTCCTAGCCAGGCCACCCTGTTTTTTGTGAAGGGAGGAGGTCTTACTCCTCTGCAGGGAATACAGTCAGAGAATTCTTGGCCCCGTTGACAGGGCGGAAAAGTGAGATGAGTAACGACTTATAAGTATCAGTTACCGTATGCAACATGAGACCTGCGTGTTGGGTAAAGCAAATAAAAACATTCAAAATTCTGATCAGAGAACTGAACCCTTTCTTTATCATTTTGGTGTTCTTAATATGCATTGTTTTGGATTCATTTGTGTATCTAAAGTTACTGAAATAGAAGGATCCGTTTTATATATTAAAAACCAATTTTTCGGCGCTATTTTTTTTCTTTTTCTTGTGGGTTATACTTCTAAGGAAAGTTTGGAGAATTCAATCATGAAAGCAAACATCCGTATCAAATTGAGACACTTTCTGAATAGTCAGCATAAAAAGAAAATTGCCTTAGATTATAAAGTACAATACAAGCGTTTGAATTTTTTGGTAACGCATTGTATTGTCCATGAGAGGCGCCTCTGGTGGTATAATGGTTAGCAAGCTCGACTAGCAAACCTACACGAGTGAGTTCGAGTCTCATTGGGTGCCCCTTTCATATGGCCTTGTGCCACATCTAAGCAAAAAGCTTCGTAAATTTCCATTGTATTGTCCATGAGGACACCTATCGTTGAGCAACTTTTAACAAGAACACTTTTCAATAAACTGCACACACACACACACACATATATATATAACAACCTAAAAATGAAAATACTTTAAAACATCACACGCACACCCACACACACACACACACATATATATATATATAAAACTAAAATACTTTAAAACATCATACAGGTTTGAAATACGCGTCGACATATTATCCTTTTTAAAAAAATTAAAAAAAATCTTGAATAGATCTGGTTGAGAATATTAAAGTCGTTTGTCAAATAAAAGTACTTTTTAGGGATACAAAGAAATATGCATTAACATATAGATGATTATCTTCATGTATAAAGTGCCACTTGTATACATGCAGTAACCGAAGCCGAAACAAAAAAGATAATTTATGAGGGTAGTCAATGTATTATAGTCTGAAAAATTTAGAGAAGAACGTGCGAGTTTCTTCTGCTCGGGTAATATATTACATTCATTTATACATGTCAAAAGGGAGAAGCATGGAGCACACACACACACACACACACACACACACACACACACACACACACACACACACACACACATATATATATATATATATATATATATACATATATATATAATACATTCATTTACACATATGTCAAAAGTGAGAAGCATGGAGCAAAAAAAGACACATACATACACACACATACACATATATAAATAACTCTTTTTCGATAGCCCTACATCTTAAAAGTTATTCCCTTCAGATTTTGAAAAATTCTTATCGAAAACACTATTATGATTGCACATGAAAGTAATAAGCAATGGCTACAAATCTTATGAGCCCTATATACAAACACAGAAAAAGCCTATAATTAATAGAAGTAATTTTGAGAATGTTTGAAATGCCTTTAGATTTTTCCCTTTATTTTGTGTGTGAGTTATAAAATGAAACGAAAATGTGGTGTAATCAGAATTCCAAAATTTACTTGAGAGATCCATATCACAGCTATCTTTTTCTCTGTATATGTAAATACTATTTTAATTATTTAGTTCATATATACCCATTTTCATATTTACCAACCCCTCCGCTCGAGCAGGATATGACACAAGGTCAATTTTTAAGCGGAGTTTAACAGGTTGGAATTCAGAGTTTTCCTTCTCCTAGACTAATTGCCTCACCAAGGCTGAAGAACCTAGCCTGCCCTACTATTTACCCATAGCTGGAGGGAGAATAATTGGCTTCATACCTTTCCCAAGGGTATTAGTGCTATGTGAAATGCAATCAGTCTCGTCCAGGATTTGAACTCGTTTTGCCGAGTCCATTTCCTACGACGATAACCATTACACCACAGGCACCTCCATGCCTTTAATTAGGCACCTAGTTTCGACTAGGCTACCTTCGGGTGGGCGAGCTGCATTTTTGTCTCCTTTGTCCCCCCTTGTACGGCACTAGACCATGCGTCTAGTTTAAGCCGCAAACTGGCATACGTGCCCGGACCCACATTTGGGTTCGTGAAACTGCTTGCCTCACCAGGCTCACATTGCACTAAGTGAGCCGATGAGCAGCATTGACCAGCAGGGTTCGAGTCTCGGCTCGTTCCCGACCTCCCCTCCCCTTTATCCCCACTTTAATCGGCCTTCGGGCTTTTGACCTTGTGTCAAGTCGTGTCTGGTGGGAGGCAGCGACAAATACTGGGCACCTCCATATCTACCCATTATAAACATTCCATAACATATCTATCTGTCTTTGGTCGATGTTATCCTTCTTCTTTCTATCTCTTTTTTATCCAACTATCTGTTTATCAATCCAAGTATATAAAAATGTTTTAGCAATCTAAAAAAACTATTTGAAAAACTAATCTTTTCATTTGTGAACCTCCCCTGATGATTGGTTATGAAGGGTCTGAAAGCGCCTGGGAAGAAAAATTTGGTGAATTTATCTACTAATTCAAACCTGAAATTAGAACACATGTGAGGAAGTTAGAAAGGATCTTAATAAAATTATATAGACAACATGTGTCTGTATCATTTAACCAAACTTTTTTGAACAAGGGAATGAAGCCGAATTATACATACATATATACATATACAATTATCTCTCTCTCTCTCTCTCTCTCCGCACACACACACACACACACACACACACACACACACACACACACACACACACACACACACATATGTATATGTATGTATATGTATATATATTAGTTCGTGTATGGATACGTTTACGTTATGAATTCTTATGGATATATGAGCGAGTTCAATTCTCATTGGGTGCCTCATTCATATGACCTTGTGCCACATCTGAGCAAAACACTTAGTAAATTACTACTTATGGATATAAATGAAGTAAAATGAAAATTCAATTACGCGTACTGTGATTTGCAACTGATATCGACTATTTAAACTTGAAAAAAAATCTCTACAAAACTTGGATTCGACTTATACGGTAGTGATGGACTACAAATCAATGGTGGGATTTAGATTTTAGCCTTGCCGTAAAAGTCGAACCCTAATTTTGTAGAGATTTTTTTCAGGCTTAACAGGTCGACCTATACGCTGCAATTTACGATATATTAAAAAAGACGTGCATTATTACATAAACAATTATCTTTTTTCTTCCATCTTTCTCAGTTCTCTTAACAAACATCCTCACAGACACACATACATACATGTGTGTGTGTGTGTGTGTGTGTGTGTGTGTGTGTGTGTGTATTTGCACTTGATTGCGATAAAATCTTCAAAACATAATTTTGTAAGATTCAGTCGCGCCAGTCTTTTATCAGTCAGATATTATGCTCTTATAATTCGAACGTGAGCTGAACTTCAAAACTAACGACGGTGCCCCAAGAATCACGCTGATAAGTTGATAACATTAACCAGAGATTCAAGTCGATGCTAGTGTGGATGGGTGGTTTTGTCATTTTCTCACTCGTCTGTTCCCAGGTCTAGATGAACGGGCCTCTTATCTACGTCATGTAGAATAACAGAGTTGCTGCTTGTACTGTCATCAGAGACAGAAGAGACAAGTCGTTGACACTTGTCTGGTCCTGTGTATGTTTAGATGAAGAAGTCAGCAGCTGTTTTATGTCTGTCACGAAATTGCCGCCTAAATAGCCATGTTACGCCAGCTATCAGAGACGGGATCTCATGCAGACATGGTTATATATTTTAACCTGTCTCTCTATCTATTAATACACAGTATTATTTATGGGATTTTCTGTCTCTTTTTCCGTTAGCTAACCATCAGACTACGGATTTATTGTAGAAAATACAGAGAAATAATTGCACATAAACATATACTGTTAGGTAGGGTTAAATAAGACACACTCGCTCCCCACAAACGCATATACACATGCAAATACACTCAAACACATGCATGCATGTGCACTCACACACACATTAATCACGTATGTATGTATGCATGTATGTAGATAGATAGATAGATAGATAGATAGATAGATAGATAGATAGATAGATAGATACTGATCAGACTGAGAGAGATGAACGTAAAGATAGATAGATCGATAAATGGACATGAACAGAATGAGATAGACAGATAGATATGAACAGACTGATAGATAAATTGATAGATATACATGATCAGAATCACACACACACACACACACACACACACACACACACACACACACATATATATATATATATATATATATATATATATATATATATATATATATATATATATATATAAATTATTCAAGCAAGTTTTGTTAAAGACGATAGAACACTGTTTATTATTTTGAATTCTATTTTTTCAAGACTTCTTGTTATTTTTCTTGTGTCGGGATCTAGATGGTAAAGGAATTGTCCTTTCTCTTCTGCCCAAGCGCTTTCGACCATACTTTTGGTCATCATCAGGGGTAGTGCAGTTTTGAGTTGACTGTTGAAGATAGACTGATAGATAGATAGAATAGCGGAAAAAAATAGATAGATAGATAGATAGATAGATAGATAGATAGATAGAAAAAGACCAACAAGAAAAGCATGTAGCCAGCAAGCTAGCTTGATAAACATTGTAGAAAGATTGGGAAATTCTAACAGATTGATTGATTTGCTAATTCCTTTATTTCTCCCCTCGTTTCCATGTCACATAAGGCATTTCACATATATTTCAAAATTACTCCTTGACCAAAGAAAAATCCTCGTTTTCTGTTTTCTTTCCTTGATGAAAATTTTCCATGCCTTAACTTCTCTAAACTTTTATGTAGCACGTCGGACAGTTAGAAATATTGGACAGATTGAGACTTTGATAGATATCCGTCTGTATTTAGACTTACATAGATTAATTACAGAGTACTAGCATTACCTGCAATTGAGGATTAGTACAGAAATAATTTATGCACTTTGTTTAGTGTCACGGATTCAAAAAAAGATTTTGGAATTCTTTTTTTTTTTTTGAGAGAGAGAAACATAATTAATTATTTGCTGACATATTGTTTTTGTAGCCTTGCATGCATCAACGCATTTGCCAGTCAAAAGATACATATGTCAGTGCATGTGTCCCTCTATAAGTGTGACTGTGTGGATGTCTGCCTGTTTGGAGGTGTACGTTTTGTACTTATTGGAGTGTTTTTATGACATTTACTTAGTCTAGTCTGACAGAAAATGAAACGAGAAGAAATTAAGAGATGTAGAAAGTACTTGCCTAAAAATCAGCATTTGGAATCCTACACAGAGTAGTAAATAAATACGAAAGGAAATGCAAATACTATCTGAATACAACGGAAACAGTTTTCTCCTCCATTCTAGGCAGCGTTAGGGTTGAACCGAAATCTAGCCAAGGGTATTTACAAATAATAATTAAGGTACGGGGGAGTCCCAATGGTGTAATGGCTAAAGTGCAAGCCTGCGTCTTTGAAGTACGCAAGTTCGAGCTCCATTCGCGCAATACGTTCATTTTCAGACATATATTTGGCCAAGATAAATAAAACCTTATTCATCCAGCTATGGGTTAAATAGTACCGCTCCTGTTCTTTCACTAGGATGGCTTTGGCAGTAAATAACCCATAAAGGTTGTTATGCCATCAAACAGGGAAACCTAAACCTATTAAGATAATGAAAGTTCATATAACGAATATGAATGACTTAACGAAGATAAGATTCTAAGATTTTTATTTTCGTTGCTGTTTTTATCGCTTTCTTACGTCATTAAATAAACTCCTGTTTCAGGCGATTTTTAGTATTTATTTTAGCATTCTAATTTACATGGAAGGTACTATTTACCAACCCCTCCGCTCGGGCAGGATATGACACAAGGTCAATTTTTAAGCGGAGTTTAACAGGTTTGAATTCAGAGTTTTCCTTCTCCTAGACTATTTACATGGAAGGTAGTGGCTAACGAGCTGGACGGTGATATCGTAGTTGGTGAGTTCCAACTCCAATCGTACTACTGCATTCACTTTCGGACTAATGCCTTTGGGAAAGGTATGAATACCATTATCCCTCTGGCTATTGGTTGAATAGTACCACTGTTGTTCTACAAAGATGGTTTTGGCATTAAATAAACCTCTAAGGTTGATATGCCAACGAAAAGAAAAGAAAGAAAGAAAGACAGGCAAAGAAAGAAGGAAAGAAAGAAAGAACCAATTTAGATGTATTTGTCATGTCTTTAGTTTTTATGAGAAACTCACACACACACACACACACACACACAAACATATAAATATGAATATATATATGTACATATATATATATATATATATATATATATATATATTATATATATGTGTGTGTGCGTGTGTGTGTGCGTGTGTGTGTAATAGGGTGAGTCAAAAGTTTTGTGATATTTTGGTAACGTGAGGCACAGTTCAACAACTCCGAATATTTTTGCCGAGGTCGCGAAGGTAACGAACCACATTGGACTGTGAGATACCGAGCTCGCCTGATACCCTCTCAATGTTACTCATTGGTTTTGCCGTGGTCATGAAGGTAACGAACCACACTGGACTGTAAGATGTCGAGCTCACCTGATACTCTTCGAGTGTTACTCGCTAGACTTGCCTCTATGGCTTGGAGCACAGTTTTAGACCTTCCTGACCTTGTCTTTCGCGCAACAAACGTTTTCGCTTGAACTCGTAAAGTATAAGTTACCAAATAAGACAACGTTTCTCCTTAATCTATGCGACTTTCCAATCAAATACGAATTGAAGCAATGCTCGACATGTCGATGCACTGACTATCAACCACAGCAACTACCTCTGACGGCTTGAACTACCTTGGTCTCGTAATACGCACGACAATATCTGGCACGTACCAAAATATTCGAAAAATTTTGCCTCACCCTAAAATGAAGCCATGAAAGAATATATGGCAATAAATGAAAGAAAAAGAATCTGATTATAAATGGGAATGAACGTCAGAGATTTAAAAAAAAATGTTGTAAAAAAATTAAATGTCAAAAGAGAAAAAAATACTGATAAAAGAATGGCAGAAACGACGAAAGAAGACTAAAAAGTAGAATTTAAGTGATAAGAAACTGAAAAAAAAAATGATTAAAAAAAAGAGAGAGAAAAGGATTATAAATGGAACTAAGAAAAAAATTAGTTCAGTAAATCATCATCATCATCATCATGTCGCGCTCCCAACACGGATCTCCCTGACCCTTTCTCGCCACCTGTCTCTATCGTCCTTTGCTCCAAGGAGGTCTTCAAGGTTACATCCTGTATTGGTACAGAGCTGTTGTATGTAGGTTCAAGCTGGTCGTCCTGCCTTTGCTCGTCCACGTGATGGGGTCCACATAAGTATGTCTCTAAAGAGTTCGTCCTTACTTCTCAAGCAGTGTCCCGCATGTCTGGTTCGTCTGACTTGGATAGTTTTCGTGATGGGTGGTAGGTAGCCGTATACCTGCTGTTTTGTGAGGTATTGCCTCCAGGACTTGTTCAATTCAGCTACCAGCATTCTTGTGTAATTGCTGTCAAGCTTTTTCTCCATACGTTTAGTTAGTGTCTATGTAGTGCTTCCGACACAACCGCCGTTTGGAAAAAACTGCGTTTTATTTTATAGGTCAGGTCTGTCTTCCATATGACCGATAGCCTATCGATAGTTGCCCATGCATTTGCTAGTCGTGTGTTGACGCACTTCTCGGTTGATGAGATACTTCTTCCTAGGTAGGTGAACTTTTCCACTAGTCTCAGTGAGCTACCGTTTAGTGTAGAGATATCAGCTCTTTGATTAAAGATTATGTATTCTGTCTTGTCTGCGTTGACATGGAGGCCTATGCCTGCAGCTAATCGTCCCAGACTATGTAACTGGGTTTCAACTTGGGTGGGTGTATTTTCCAGAAGCGCTATGTCATCAGCGTAGTTCGCGTCAGTAAAAACACTAAAGTAAAAGTCCGCTCCTCAGATGGAGACGCAGTTCAATAAATAATTCATCAATAATTGGTGACATATTTGATGCGAGACTTTTGGTTTGGTTTGATTTATTTCTTTAATGGCATATCAACCTTTGAGAGCTATTTAACATCAAAGCCATCTTTGTTGAAGAACCGCATTGATACTATTTAACCGATAAGGGGGTTTTGAACCTTTCCCAAGAGTATTAGTCTGGAAGTGAATGTAATAGCGCGACTAGAGTTCGAACTCGCCTTTTATGAAATCGCTGTCCTACACTTTAGCCATTATCCTACGGGCACTCCTCTTGGAGTTAGCAAGATAGTCTCACATAACACTGGGGTGTCCTCGTGGTGTAATGGTTAAAGCACTGGGATGCGGAATCGTAGTAAGCAAGTTAACTGGAGGTCTTTTACTGAAGGTTGAGTAACAGAAAGTCTCGACTGACGAGATAACCTACCTTCGGGTCATTGACCTTGTGTCAAGTCCTGTCTGGTTGGAGCTAGTGACAAATATCTCAGCTGACGAGAAAATTTTAGTCTGAGAGCGTCTGACAAGATATTTTGGCGATATAACATCTCACATTGACAAGTTTTGTTTCTTAAGTGTGCTAGTGAATTATTTTAACGGCATCTGGTAAATAGCATCCTGGCTTAAAAAAAAAGATGTCTGCGATTTTATGACTATATATATATATATATATATATATTGTACATATAAAGAGCATTCATCGTATAATGGTAATCGTGATAAGAAATAAACACGGTAGCCCCAAATTTAATTCCTGGCAACTTGTCTTAGAGTATTAAAACTCTGAATTCAAACCTGTTAAACTCCGCTTAAAAATTGATCTTGTGTCGAATCTTGTTAGTCGCGGAGGAATTGGGTAAATACATTATAGAGCTGGGTAAATATATCATAATGAAAAACATTGCCATATTTTTGCAATGATCAGCTCAGAATTATCTACTAAGTCCTTGACATTGATTCAGTTGCATGAACCAAAGTGATTAACGCAAAAGAAAGTAATCCAACGTAGATATTTGATTCCGAGAGAAAGACATGCTTGATAAATATCTATCACAGAACACATTTTTTTAAAAATGAATGATAAAACAATTTTCATCGCGCTAATACCCTGGGGATGGGCATGAATCCAATTACTCATTGCAGTTATGGGAAATTGTTGGATAGACTGATTTTTTTGCCTTGGTTAGACAAAGAGTCTGGGATAAAGAAACATCTGAATTCAAAGCAGCAGTACTCCGCTGAAAAATTGACCTTGTGTCGCATCTAGCGCATACATGAAAAGAATGATACGGATATTCAAAATGTTTTTTCATTCATAAAAATTTCCGGGTAGAGAAGAGTTTGGGTGAAGGATTACTTGAACTAATCACTCTCCCATAGCTTTTTAACCTACTTATACAATAGCAACAAAAATCTATTGTCCTCATGCTCAACCTTAATGGATGTTCAACCTATAATGCAGTCTGATGCTTGTGCCTAATCAAGTAAAATGGGAGAGTGGTTTTTCTGATGATCATTCACTCTCTTATCCATCCATGATGGCATGATAGTAACAAGATATTTTGTCTAAATACCAGACGATAAGATATATTACAGAAAGAAGTGAATTCATATTGAACCCTGAGTAAATATAAGAATTGTCTATCGAAATTTAAACATGGTTGGTCCATTCTGTTTCCTAACACTGCAACTGCGGGAGTTTCCGTGTCGTAGTGCCTAACGACCTGGCATCGGCCTCGTAGTCAGCGACTTCAAACTCCAGTCCAGATTGGTAGTACCTTAATAGGGTCTCATCTATGAGTCAAATAGAACTGTTTAACTATTTAGCTGTGAGCAAACAAATGACTGATGTAGAACTGAACAGTCAGTATCAAATGAAAATACTTGAAACCATTTTGGTATAAAATAGAATTATTAGTGTTAACAAACTTGAAACCATTTAACTGTGAACAAAAAAAATTAGCTCTAACTTTTAGAAATAAAATTACGTACAAACTATTCACTTACGAATCATATATGTATAACCCTTTAACTGTGTATAAACAAATGACTGGTGCTAAATTAAATCGTTAGTGTTAGATAGAAATACTTGAAACCACTTTATTGCATGCATACAAGTTAACCCTATTTCGTTTAAAAACGTTATCAACAGACTATGTGTTTACAAATCTTATACATTAACTGTATATATCTATAAACAAAATTTGGTATTAAATAACGTACAAGGGTTGATATGCGATAAAACACAACCAACCAACCAAACTTTTAAACAATTACACAAAAATGTACAATCAACGCAATTCTCTAATCTCATGGCATAAATAACCCTAGACTGTTTGGCATGCCGTTAAAAGCAATCAGTCAACCTGCATTCTTGAGATATACAAGGTTTTGCTTTTCTTTTGGCTGCTCACTTGATTTATGGTTCCACACCCTTGTTCAGATTTTGACATTTTGTGGCTGTATCTTCGGTTGGAAACAAGTATCTATTAGGTGTAGTGTTCCTATGAGGAGCAAATTTACTTTAAATGAAGATGAAGATGTTGAAGAAGATTTTAGGGTGTATTATTGTGACAATAAATCTGCGACCTGGAGACAGAGTGTTGCGTGTGTATTTAGCAACGACCAGGATGTGACTCAAGGTCAATTATAAAGTACAAAAAGTAAAGTTGGCGACTGTATATATCATACATATATGATACACATACACAGACACACACAGAGACACACACAGACACACACACACACACACACACGTATGTATGCATATATATATATATATATATATATACGAGGATCATTAAATATGTTTCCAGATTTTTTTAGTGTGGGCACTTTTATTGATAGTACACACATGTAACTCTAGTCCCCTTCGAAGTAATCTCCTCCGACTGCAATGCACTTGTTGTACCGTTCCAATAACTTCAGCAAGGCTCCATGGAAATCCTCGTGTGTGAGCGTGTCAATGACCTTCGTCACAGCTTCTTTCATCTCCTCAATTGTTTCATAACGACAGCCTCTGAGCTTAGGGAATAACCAAAAGTCACAGAGAGCAAGGTCTGGACTATAGGGAGGGTGAGGAACTGTCTTGATGCCCATCTTGGTCAAATAGTCTGTGACAAGGATGGAGATGTGGACTGGTGCATTGTCCTGGTGGAAATGCCACTGACCCGATGTGAAGAGTGCTGGCCTCTTCCAATGGAATCTCTTCCTGAACTCCCTTAAAACCTCAACATAGTAACCCTAATCCTAACCCTTTGGCCAATCAACTCTGGTGTATTGACTTCCTTACTCCTCCTACACGTCTCATCATCCCTCACAGACTCCCTGCCTTCCTTGAATCTCTTATGCCCCTCAAAAGCTGATGCTCGATTCATACAAGATGGTCCAAAAGCAGTCTGAAGCATTCTATACGTTTTTATGGCATTTTTTCCAAGTTTAAAACAGTATCTTATTGCATATCGTTCTTCTAAAGTGTCCTCACGTCCCTGATTGCATTTTTGAAATTCACCAGCTGTGACAATCAGGCTTTAGTAGGGTGTATTCTAATTCCTGCTGTAGCTGTTGATTTGAACCCTGAAATCGTAAAAAATGGTCAGTCATCTCATAAGATGTATAGCAATAATATAGTGAATTTTTAAGAGTCTACGACAATTTTAAATACCTGTACAAAAAAGAGTCTGGAAACTTATTGAAGGCACCACTTATATATATAAATAAAGTAAAGTTGGCGACCGTTGTCGAGGGCGACCAGAAGGCTCCCTTTTCAATAGCTACTACACCTAGGTGTAGGGAATAGCGCTACTACTTTCCCTGGATTGCTCAACTTTCCCCTTGATACGCACCTTATATTGCTGAGTGTTAAGCAAAGAGATATCAAGTACCATTTTTAAAGTCTTTGGTAACACACACGACCTGAGATTGAACCTATGTCTCCCGGACCATTGGCGAACACTCTCCCCACAAGACCAGTTAGCCGGTATAAGGTCAATTCTATGCGAAGTATTACAATTTTGAATCCAGAGTTTTTCTTCTCTTTGACCGGTTGCCATACCAAGTTTAAAGAAACCAGCCTTTTTATTTACCCATAGATTGGGGAGAACAGTTGGATTCATATCTTTCCTAAGGGTATTAGCCCTACGTGAAATGTTATCAGCCATTGAACTCAGCGCTGAACCCCTTTCTACGACAGTAACCAATATACCACGAGCGCCTCTCTCACAGAGTTCTACACTTTTACACATCAGACCTGCTTTCCTGAATGATTCTTTGTGTGTCTTCTTTTTCTTTTTTTTTTCAGTAATCTTCCCAAGTAGCACATTTTCTTATCTTGTGTCACTAAATTTATTTTCGCTCATGTAAAGTAGATTATTCTTCTTGCTGCTGCTACCTTCATTTGTGAATTGATCTCCTTTGAAAATGTCAGGTTCAGTGTTGTCGATGAAAGAATATTGATCTAATTGAGACGAAGGTCAAATATAACGATGCACACCTCGTGTCAAAAAACAAAACCAAACAAAAAAAAAAAAAAAAAAAAAAAAGAAAACATTGGCATTTGATAATTAAATATATTAATAGCAAAGCAAAGCACTTTTAATAAGTGAGGTGTCATGATTCCCATTGAAATATTTTTGTTTCTATGGATTGTGTAATTGCTTGATCGAGGAGAACAAACTGAACCCAATTTAAGCGAATGTCATGTTTTGCTCAGGGGAATGCGAACTTGGGAGAAAGAGAAATTAATTTTTTTATATTCATTTTGGCGCAACACAACATTTCTATAAAACTAGTTGAATTTATACCGTTCTCTTTGGTATTAGCGCCATGAGAAATGCAAACAGCCTTGTCCTGGATTTGAACTCGAGTCACCGCATCCATTTCCTTCGATGGCAACCATTACACCCTGAGTGCCTCTAATATATATATATATATATATATATATATATATAATTTGTTGGGCAATGGTTAAAATAAAAATCTTAGACTAATAATGCTGTGGTCAATTTAAGAGGGTGCTTACATTAAGAAACAAAACCGAGCACAAGATTTAGGCTATTCCATGATATCATAAAAAGAATTAAAAAAGAAGAGGTGTAGGAGGAGGAGGAGGAGGAGAAGGAGGAAAAAGGAGATTGTTTTGGTTTCTTTGTTTAATGACATATCAACATTCGTAGGTTATTTAATGCCCAATCCATTCTTGCACAAGTAGTGGTACTAATGGGGATGCCCGTGGAGTAATGGTTATTGTTGTTGGGAATGGACACGACGATACGAGTTCAAATCCTGGACGATACTGTTCGTATCTAATCGTATCGCCAATATTCTTGGAAATACTATGAATCCAAAAATTCGCCCGATAGCTATGGGCAAATAGTAGGGGAGATTAGGCCCGTATGGCAACCGGTCTTGGAGAAAGAAAACTTTGAATTAAAAACTATTTAAAAATTGATCTCGTGCGGTGGGTTGGTAAATACATACTATTTAACCTAAGGATGGGGAAAGAAAGATTGAAGGAATTGTTATATATAGTATATATAATATATATATATATATATATATATATATATATATATATACTATATTATATATATAATATATATATATATATATATAAGGATTATAGTGTTCGCCAATGGGCCGAGAGACCTGGGTTCAATCTCGAGTCGAGTCCAACCAAAGACTCAAAAAATGGTACTCGATGCACCCTTGCTTAACACGTAGCATTATAAGGCACATATCAAGGGTAAGTTGAACTATCCGGAGAAAGGAGTAGCACCTTCAATCTACATCTAGGTGTAGCAGCTATCAAAAAGGGAGCCTTCGAATCGCCTTCGACGACGGTCGGCTAACTTACTAACTATATATATATATATATATATAGACACACGACGGATGACAAAGAAACGATATGCGAAACAAAAAAAAAAAAAAAAAAAAGAAGCAAAACAAAAACTAAAAGACAACAACAACTAAAAGACAACAAGAACTAAAAGAATTTTAAAGGCGTTGATTAGAATAAAGTGCTCGGATGTCATAACAGAAGAAAAAATAAAATTGTTACTATTAGTTTCATGAAATAAAAAAGTAAATAAAAACCACACAATCATCAGACACGAGATTTTGGGGAAGCAATAAATGCATTGCGTCCCCAAAACTCCAGTCTCATAATTGTTTTATTTCATTTTATAAATTCTTTAAAAATCATCTAAAATTTATAGTAACAGATGGGCCGAGGAAAGTGAGGTAATAATTATTTTAGTTTATATATATATTATATATATATAAGGGGTATGCATGTATATGAATCATAAAAACTATCAAATTAAACTTTGTGATCATTGTTAAGTTTGATATTCTCACCTTTTATTTGTTAGCTGTCTGATATGATATTTCTCCATGGAATATTGGTTAGCAAGCTTATCCTACGGAATATTAGTTATAGCAAATTTTGATTTGAGTACTTCATGGCCTTAAAAAACAAGGGTCGACTGAAAGGTTCCTATGTTGATCTTATGAAATGTGACCAAACGAGGTTTATTTTCAACATAGTATCTCTGTTAATCCACATACTTCTTCCATCGGCGTTATTGCGCTTGGATCCCATTGGTTAAAAAAAATCATCAACAGTAGCTATGACGTCATTATATGAACTTTTCAGCCCATCTTCGTTTAAGCTAGTCTTGATATTAGGCTTATTTGGCGGCTGAAATCATTGTGCATTTCTCACCGTTGCCAAGTGGGATTTTTTAAGCTTATAGGCTCTCTCTATTTAAAAAAAAAAAAATGGCGCAATACAATCGTCCCAGTTTTATTTGGCTCGAAGCAGTTGTAATCTAAGCATAATGAATATTACGTTCACTTTCGGACTAATACCCCTGGGAAAGGTATGAACTCCCTTATCTCCGCAAGCAATGGGTTAAATCGTATTACTAGTGTTCTTCTTCAAGGATGGCTTTGGCAATGAATTACCCACGAAGGTTGATATACCATAAAAAAACAATAAAGGCTTGTATAAGAATTTTTATGTGCATCCCTGGCGGTTAAACAGTAATTAAAACGCGAACAGATTTGTTTTAGTTGATTAGTTTAATGGTATGTCAACATTCGTGGGTCATTTAATATGAAAGCCATCCTTGTAAGAGTACAATAGTTGCACTATTAAACAGTACATTACCCTCTACGCCATTAGGACTCCTCCCCTCGAAAACAGAAAATGATAAAGAGAAAAACAGCTTCGTTGAGTATAATATACCCTTGTCAAGAGAATATTGAACCATATAATTATCAGATTTTGTTTGATCAAAAGATTTGTTATAGCCGGTCACGTGGCGGAAGTCAAGTATGTGTGGAACACTAATGCCAGAGGGTAGTATTCAAGTTACAAGTTAAATATCAAGATTTCTGATTTTCTACGTTAGCAATAAGTTCCCATTAGAAATATTGGTAATGACATACTCTTATTTGCCTTATATATTCTTTCCTATTTGGATATGTGACATATCAAACTAAGGAAATATGCATATATAAAAGGCAATGAAGAAGGGGATTCAGTCTAATGATAAAGCTGTGATGGAGGCAACTCTTCTAGGAGAAATCAACTCCAAAATCAAACCTGGAGAAGGAAACTCCAGCACCAAACCTCTACAGACTTGTTGGTAGTAAAAATCAAAGAAAAGGTAATCTGAAATAAAACCTACATTTTCGATAGTTACCAGGTATTTTACAATGCTTGTCCCTGAGATTGGCATAAATTTCGTACAAACGTCAGTCATCATAATCCAACAAAGTTCAGCTATCTTACTGCCTTATTTTTCTTATGCATCTAATCTAAGTTGATTTAGTTATTAATTAGGAGTTTTAGTTTTGGTGGTAAAGAAGGCTATGATCTGTTAAGAGGTGTAAATCATTTTTTTATCTACTCACACGCATATATATATATATATATATATATATGTGTGTGTGTGTGTGTGTATATATATATATGTAGGGGGTTGCTTAATGGTATATCAACCTACGTGGGTTATTTAACGATTTAACGCCAAAGCCGTCAATAACTGGGGATGAGGAGATTCATACTTTTCCCGAGGATGGTTTGAAATCTGAGCTTTCGTTCTCCTAGACTGGTTGTCTAACTAAGGCTAAAGTATGCCCTAGGATTTACGCATACCTGCGGTGAAAAGTGATAGATTAATGCCTTTCCAAAGAGTATTAGCACAAAGTGAAATACGGTCTCGTCGAGGATTCGAACTCAGGTCACCGATTATATTTTCTCCGACGATATCTATTACGCTAAGTACGCCTTAGGTTATTCTGACTCACGGCTATATATATATATATATATATATCATCATCATCATCATCATCATATCGTGCTGGCAGCACGGATATCCCTGACCCTCTCTCGCCACTCCTCCCTATCGTTCATCGCCCTAGGCAGGTCTTCAGGACAACAACCTGTATCCTCACATAGCTGCTGAATGTACGTTCGTGCTGGTCGTCCTGCATTTGCGCGGCCATGTGTGGGGATCCATAAGAGTACATCTCTTATGAGTTCATCTCTGCTTCTCCAGCAATGTCCTGCATGTCTGGTTCAAAAAAAAAAAAAAAAAAAAAAAAAAAAGGAACCCCTCTTAAACTAGTAGACAAATTCACGTACCTAAGAAGCAGCGTCGAATCAACCGAAAAGGACATCGAAACGAGGTTAACGAAAGCATGGACAGCTATCAATAGGCTATCGACTATATGGAAATCAGACCTAACCGATAAAATGAAACGCAGTTTCTTCCAGGCAGTGGTCACATCGATACTGCTATATGGATGCACTACATGGACGCTAACAAAACGGCTGGAGAAGAAACTAGATGGCAATTACACAAGAATGCTGCGTGCAATCCTGAACAAGTCCTGGCAGCAACACCCCACAAGACACCAACTGTACGGCCACCTGCCCCCTATCACGAAAACTATTCAAGTTAGGCGAACCAGACATATATATATATATATATATATATATATTTGTTTAAAAAAACAAGAAATTTAGAAATAGTAATCAATATATATATATATATATATATATATATATAGTGTATCACAAAAGTGAGTTCACCCCTCACATTTCAGCAGATATTTAAGTATATTTCTTCATGGGACAACACTGACAAAACGATAAAATGGATAGTAGTCTGTGTGCAACTTATATAACAGAGTTAATATATATATATATATATATATATATATATTTTCTTTTGGATCCGTTCGAAAAGAAAAATATGTAGACATAAAATGTCTATTATGTTTAATGAAATATATATATATATATTCAGCCTCTTTGCCACGAGCAGAATGCAAAACAAAGTCAATTTCTTCAAGTGAAGTTTTACAGGTTTGAGATCAGTTTACCTTCTAGACGGATGCCCATACCAATGTAAAAGAGCTCAGGCTGTCCTACAATTTTTACCCATAAGTGGAGGCATAATAGTTGGATATATACCTTTCCCGAGAACCTTAGCGCTATGTGTAATACAAACAGTGTCCTCCAATATTTGAACTCGGGTCACCGTGTCCATTTTCAACGACTATAACAGTTACCAAGGAATGCCTCCCATACGTGATTATAAGTGTAATACACTTAGTGACGATAAAACTCACTATAGCTGTAATTATGTGTGTCACTTGCCAACTTGCTTACTCCGAGGGGAGTCCCAGTAGCATAGTGGCTAACTAGCTGGACTGTGACATCGCGGTAAGTGAGTTCGAACTTCAGTCGTGCTATTACGTTCTCTTTCGGACTAATACCGTTGGGAAAGGCATGAACTCTCTTAACCTCCAAATACGGGTTAAATAATACCACTACTATTCTTCAACAAAGATGGCTTTGGCATTAAATAATCCACGAAAGTTTGTATGTAATTAAAACAAAAGAAACGTTTTTAACCACTATTTTTATAAGATGCGACGTTATGTTTTAATGTGAGAAATACATGGAGCCTAATTTATTGCACACGAATAAAATATTTCTTATAGAATGATATAAAAAGCCTGTTAGAACAAAAAGTAACTGTTTCTCACTTCGGCCTGATCTTAGGAATGTTACTGAAGAACACTTACCCATAAGATGACACTGCAGTGTCATCACAAAAGATCATATCAATTACGCCACAACTGACTCATAATGTCGGTCGGACAAGTCTATCATAAGTTGATATAAATGTGGTAGTGTAAAATAAAGACTGCATAACGACAATCAACGAAGCAGAATGGATTATAGATGAATTAAAAGTTTTTTTTTGTTTCTTGTATTACGAAAGTTGACCGAAAAATTCATAGTCTCGCCAACATACTCACATGGAATGTAATCAAATGATGTTTATTTTTCATCAGAGTCTCCCTTGTGGTCCATACACTTCTTCCATCGGTGTTGTAGCGCTTGGATACGATTGGTCAAAAAAGTCATATGATCTTTTCAATTAACGATCTTTTCAGCTCACTCTCCTATATTCGCCCGGTAGTTGTGGTCGTACTTTTTCGAGTCCTCATTAAAAAACGTGAGACGAGATTTGGTCGATTACTTTTCAACTTTTGTTAATTGTTGATATTACCTGATCTTATCAATGATCATTCGATAGATTGATAACTTTTATAATCAAGAATTATTTTTGTTCAGTTAAATTCCGAAGTGAACACAAAGAAGATATGTTGAATTAAAGTTAAGACTCATTGTTTTTATTATGATTCTTGGATTTGTATTCAAAATAGATTTCCTTGGTAATAACTAAGTTTATTTATTAGATAAGTCCTAATGTTTTCGATAAAACATCGAAGAATTATTGGATGAAGTTTATGTAAAAATTACCAAAATATTCAAATTTATATTTAAGTATCTAAAATGAAAATCATATAATTATTTTACAATATAAATTATTTAAATAATATATGACTGTAAATGTAATGTATTCAGTAGGGATCGAACTCAGTAGAGGTGCAATGGTGAATGAGAGTACTTTGCTAACCCTTCTTCACAAGATGAGCCATCACATTATTGAAAAAAACAAAAACAAAAAACAAAACAAAACATAAAAGAAGAGAAACAAAACCAAAAATGTAACCCTAAGCCATATACAACACTGGTCAACACAATTTTTTTCGCCAAGAAACAAAACAGTTTTTTAGATGATTTGATGGTGCTGATTCCGAAAAGGACCTTAGTTTTTCATCGTTAGCTACCGTTTTTGTTGTACTGCAATTGCTAATTTTTGGAAAAAAGATCAATTTACGATTTTGGCTGATCGCAAAATTTAGTGGATAAAAGTTGTAGAAACCCGCCAAACAATTTATGTCAGCCAACTGAAACAAATTATTTTATGAGAAAAAATGTTTTTGAGTCAAAAAATCTAAAATAGAATTTTCCCAATTTATCGCCAAAATGAAAATTTACCGATAAACCCTATCAGTAATACACTTTAATAAACCTGACAGTTAAGGCGACATAAAAAAAATTAAACTCTAAAACCTTCGGTTTGATATAAATTTATCCCATCACTTTTGTCACTTCACTACAGAAGGAAACCAAACACATTGAGAGCTTTTGTTTTCACAGTTGGAAATAAGCTACAACTAAAGACATCCCAATTGAATGTATGTATTCCATTGTACATGATGAACACCATAAAAATGGTTTCACCATAACATCAGGTAACTCATTAAGGTTGATGATTTGTTAATTCAAAGAAGAACTTGAAATTACGCGCTTGGAAATTGTTTGTTGACGGGGTGAAAAACATCTTTGGCAATTGCAGAACCGAAAACTACAAGAAGTTAGTAGAAGAGCTGTTGAAAAGTCTATAGGACATTGGCGCTAATATGAGTATTAAGGTTAATTTTTACATTGCCATCTAGAGAAATTTCCCAGTAATTGCGATGATGTGAGTGATGACAAGGAGAACGATTCCTTCAGGACATCAAAACAATCGAAGAGCACTACCATAGATGGTGAGACAAATGATAATGAATGATGACCGGCTATTGCTGGAGTATCAAAAAAGAATTTCTTGATTGTCTGTCATGTTCAGTGTTAAATAACATTGAACATGACAGACAATCAAGAAAGAAAAAAAAATTACCATAATTCTTATGTTCACGAAGGTTTTATTTCTTCTGTTAGTTTATCATATTTACCAACCCCTCCGCTTGGGCAGGATATGACACAAGGTCAATTTTTAAGCAGAGTTTAACAGGTTTGAATTCAGAGTTTTCCTTCTCCTAGACTAGTTGCCTAACCAAGGCTGAAGAAACCAGTCTGTCCTACTATTTTACCCATAGCTGGAGGGAGAATAATTGGATTCATACCTTTCCCAAGTGAAATGCAATCAGTCTCGTCCAGGAATTGTTAGTTTATTAAATAATTTGATGAAAATACTTGTCGGTCTTGGTATGTTCAATCGTGGTATTTTTAAAAACTTAGGGTCTGATTTTTATTGCAAAAACATTACTTCTCAATAAGCAGTCCAATATTTGTTGATTTAAATACGAATTGAGAGGTTTCTATGATTTTACTTTGTGAAATATTGCCATCGGTCAATATCATATATACCGAAAACCAACGAAAAAATGTTTTTTTCATAAATGAGGCATTTATGCACAGCTAACAAGAAAAAGTAAAGTAATTTTCACATTCAGCGGTATCAAATTAGTTAATGGAGATGTTTGGTGCCTGGACAACATTTCAAAAAAAATTTTCACGTTGTCCAGTGGAATCAAAATAGAGACCCATTATCTGGAGTCAGTACATTCAGGAACTTATAAAACCTCTGATATATTCGAGTTAAAATTCTTAAATACCTGTTCATCAACCTACGTATAATTAGCTTTGTATACTTTGTACAATAGAGATTTCGCGAACCTACGTACATATCATTACAAGTTAAATGGTGTGGGAAAATTGATATTAGTTTGTTTTTTCTCTTTTTCTCCGTTTCTAGGTCGTTTTTTTTTTCACTCTTAACTGTTGTACCGAACAGGGGGAAATAAACAAAATAAAAAAAATAAAAAAAAGAACAGCACAATACCACATAAACTGACTCATATTCCACACAAAAAGAAAACAATGAAAAAACTCAAAAGAAAAAAACCCCAAAATCCCATCAAAACAGTATATCAAACAATAGTTATCCGTAAAAAAAGAGTAAATAAAATAGAAAGTTTGTACAATGTCAAAGACGTTGTTTGCATATAATTCACAACTATGAGAGAAAAATCTTTGTATTCACGCAGTGCGAAGAAATGAAGGAGTCGAAAAAAAAAAAAAAAAAAAAAAGGAAAAAAATCTATATATAGTAGATATAACACTTGAAATGAAGTTGACACGTGATATTCTTCCCACGGAGATATAGTAGGTATTTACTTAGCTTAGTACGTCACAAGTAAGGATTGAACCCACTACCACTCAAAATCTACTCAACTTCCTCACCACAGTAAGACGCACTTAGATTCTGTTTCATTTGCAGATGTCAGCGGTTACTAATCATAGTCATTTACTGAGGTTATCTTAGTACCGTAAAAAGTTTTAAGATGTGGATCACCTTGTGGGGATCGAACTCTCCACATTAGTAACTGTCATCGAGAAAAAACTGTCTATTGATAACTCTGCACCAAGCTTGGCTTAATACAAAAAGATGAATAGGTTACGTTAATCTTTTAGTGAGAAGAATTGTCCTTTAAAAAGCATCAAAAAACTTGATTTTTATCTGGGCCCGAACATAAACCTCTAACATCGGTTGGAAATATGTAACTATTTCAACGATGAAATATTTACTAAGTTTAGCTTTGTATGGCAGCAAAATCACAAAAACAGATCACATAAGTCCGGATCGAAATAACATTCTCAATACAAGATTTTCGTCGTTTATAAATCAAACTTAAAAATATTCACAGTCGTTTGCCAACTTGTTATCTTTCTTTTTTTTATTATCCAGACAAACAAGTTTTTATAAACCTACACAATTAGCTGACAACCTCTTTAATTATTCAATCAGAACATTTTTACTTATTTTTATTCGTTCTTTTCTGTTTCAAATGGCAACATCGAAAAGCAAGCTAGATTTCCTTGGTTTATATAGATAAAATTATTCACACTAAGTATCTGAGAAGACTCATTGATAAAAACTACCGCAAACTATAGCTGAATAGCAACATAAAAGTACGTCAAGTATAGCATCTTGTTATTTATTTACTTAAAAGATGGTGATAAATTCTTTGATATCACGGGTAGGATTTAGTAAAGAAATGCTTCAAAACTTTCGATACTCATGGTTACGTATATAACGCGTTGAATTTATCAAATAAATATATACACATTTTTCAATTATTCTAATCACTTCCTATTCTGCGTACGAAAACCTTTTCCACTGCCCTACTGGATGCATTTAGTCACATATTTCCAAGTAAACTCAAGTACCTAGAAGGTCATATAATTCGGCTACGTGTTATGCCTTCATTTAATTTTTAAATCAATTTTTTACAGGATTGAAAAGACCTGCCATGATCGTCTACGGTCACCATAAGTTACTGAATATATTTAAAGGTTTGATTTGGCTTAGTTTCTTAATGCTTAATGGCATCTTAAGCTTCATGGGTTATTTAATGCAAAAGCCAGCAATTGTAGAAAAACAATGGCGCTATTTAACTTATAGTTTGGTAGATAAGGCAGTTCATACCTTTCCCAAGGGTATTAGTCCAAAAGTGAACCTAATAGCGCATCTGGAGTTCGAACTAGTTTACTAAGATGTCGCTCAATGTCGCCATCTCGCATATTATTTCAATACACAGAAGAATTGGGGGGATGTCCTCGTGGTGTAATGGTTAAAGCGATGGACTGCGGAATTGTAGTACGCGAGTTCGTTCACTATTACGTTCACTTTCAGGCAAATACCCTTGGGAAAGGTATGAACCCCCTTATCCTCCCAGCTATGGGTTAAATAGTACCACTAATGTTCTTCTAGGAGAATGGCTTTGGTATTAAATAACCTAAAAAGAGTTGATATGCCATTAAAACAAAGAAACCGAACCGAAACAGAAGAATAGCAAGTGTAGATTATTTGTTGACCGAGATAAAACAATTAATCACATAATAAGCGAATGCAGCAAACAAGCGCAAAATGAATACAACAAAAGGTATGACTGGGTGGGAAAAGCGATGCTCAGGGAATTGTGCAAGAGATTAAAATTTGACCATACTGCTAAATAGTATAAGCTGAAACCAGATTCCGTTCCTAGAAAATGGTATTCGTAAAATTCTCTAGGGTTTTGAAACACAAACGGATCACTGAACCCGATCAGAAGGCCAGATCTCGTGTTAATTGACAAGAAAAAGAGTGCTAGTCATCTCGTAGATTTTCCTGTCCGAATGAACCATAGAGTGGAAATGAAAGAAAGCAAAAAGATAAACAAATAAATACTTGGATCTTGTCTGAGAACTAAAATAAATCTGTGGAAGATGAAAGTAATTGGTGCCTTTGCAACGATTCTCAAAGGATAACTTGAGATCAAAGGAAGAATTGTGACCATACAGACCACAGAGTCACATTGAATACCGAGAATAGTCCTGGAGACCTGAAGGAGAGGTCTCCTAGGTACAGTGCCTGACATGGTAGACTGCGCCATCATAAGGAAGACCTGAG
This sequence comes from Sepioteuthis lessoniana, assembly GCA_963585895.1. Taxonomy (NCBI): domain Eukaryota; kingdom Metazoa; phylum Mollusca; class Cephalopoda; order Myopsida; family Loliginidae; genus Sepioteuthis; species Sepioteuthis lessoniana. Next base: position 67,474,243 of record OY757909.1, read on the forward strand.
GAGACTTGCTATCACTCAAACCAGTGAAAAACCACCTTTCAAAACTGGTGTGAAATCGGCAAGGTGATTCATTGGGAAATGTGTAAGAAACTTAAATTCGACCATACTAACAAATAGTATATGCACAACCCAGCACCTGTCCCAGAAAATGCCACGCATAAACTCCTATGGGACTTTAATCATCCATGCTTCCATAAACAAATCAGTTTTGGCAACATTTATAAATGAAGAAATCCCGCCATATAAGTGGCAAATATGGTTAAAATCTACTTTATTTTAGAACTTGCTGATTTCTCCGTCGATCGTAGTGTTTATCGGCCTGTAATTTCAGGATAAAATACACCAATTACAAAATAATATATAACTAGTATTCGTTCTATCGGATTAAAATCTGAATCTTTGTTTGTTTACCAAATATTTATAATTTTTGCTGGCCCAGTCGGTTGGGGCCGCAGAATACACCGACTGTATCTCAGCAGAGGGGTAAGACACCCCCAATGAGTGTCCTGATATAACGCTAAACAATCTAATGGTGAGGCCCCTGTAATCTTTGAGGGGAATGCGGAGTACTCATTTATTGCCACCGCTCTCAGGTTCACTTTGACTCGGAGTGGTTGAACCTAATAGTGTCCAATTTACGGGTCAAATAGAACTAAATTTTCTACTAATGGTTAACTGAATTGTTATAAACAAAACTGTTAATATGAAAAGGGATTTGGCATTAAATAACCTTCAATGTTTGATATGCCATAAAACCAAACCAAACCAAACCAAACCAAAACTAATTTTTGTTTTTAACCAATGGATTGATTTTAATGCATTTTTCACTAACAAATATACCAACAATAAATAAACATTATGACTCGTTATTTTGATTTGGTTAGGCTGTTTAATGTCATATGAACCTTGGTGGGTTATTTAATGCCGAAGTCATCCTTCTAGAAAAACCTGTTGAAGAGATCATTACAAGCTAATCATTTTCGTGATATTTTGTGTATATTGTTCATTACAAATTTGAGAATATTTGAAAAACAAAAACAAAACCAAAAAAAAAAAAAAAAAATGGAAGCAAGAAAATTCTTGCCATTATTTTTTTTTTGCTAACCTGTTAGAAGATTCAGAAGAATTACGTCAGTTTCCTTTTCCCATTTTTCTATGACAGGATGCAAATAACAGCCATTGGTCGGACTCTGCGGTCTCGTGACAATGTACTTTCCGTGTCTATTCCGCATGTTCGAACCAAGATGGAAACACTGACAAAGACTATAAAGCCAGGTAGACTGATGGATCAACAAGTCTGTACAAATACGATCTTTTGACAAGCTCTTCAATTGATCAGATCAACTTTTTTTGTTTATATACATATATATATATATATATATATATATATAAGACGTTGGATCGAACGATAATGTTGTATGCCGTTTACACTCGTCGTGGTCTTTGGCCAATGGCGAGACAAAATTAAGACTAACAGAAAGATAGAGGAACTCTATCTGATTAGATCAGCCCAGAGATCCAGAGGAGAGAGAAGAATAGACGGAACCATATCCATTCAAGTTATAGTTTATAATGCACGCGATTTCTACTATTCGCAAAAGTATGTTTTTTAAAAAAATTCTTTTTAATTAGGGTTTTCTTTCGGTCCACGCAAAAAATAAATGAGATAAATTTTTCTATGCATTTTTTTCTCGCGAAGGATATAAGTAATGCATTTTCTCTGCAGTAGCGTTATGTCAGAATTTTTTCCTCTCTGAAGAAGTGACACTGTTCGATCCAACTTTCTCAAAAGTCAAATTTTTTTTCTGTCATTTGAGATTCTCGTCAAAAATATCTCCAAACCAAGTCGATCCTTTTGACATCCTACCGACTTTCGTCTGTTTGTGAAACTGTCCAGCCGGAAGATAACTTTCGTTGTATACAAACTGACTTCAAAATAATCACCCTATTAATCTATTTTTTTTTTTGTTTTCACTTTAAATCATTGGTTAAATAATTCAATTTTAACGCCCAACCTGCCAATACAATGGTTTATCTCACTGAGCATAAAAAACAAACAAAAGGAAAGCTGCTTACTTCTTTAAGAGTAGATTGCACGAGAAACACTGACGTAAGATACAATCATGTCTTCACGGCAGACAATACAGTTCTTAAATCTTCAGCCTTAATTCAAGGTTAATGATGATCTCTGAAAAGGATTAGTGTCGGTGTCATTTTCAGAACTCGATTGATATAGATAATACTAACAAATTTTACACGTTCAGAATGACGTCATGTTAACATTAGAATACATACAAGTACACCAATGTTCGAAACCTAATGGGAAAAATATATTCATTTTGCACAGTAAATATTTTTAAAACAATTTTCTTCTCTCTCAGTAAACTGAAATCATGATAATGAATATTGATTATGAATATAGATCGAATATTAAATAAAGTAAATTTCTTATCAAATTTTCGCTAGTAAATATGTGTCAGGTTACGGAATTATTGATTCATCAATACACAAGTTTCTAGATTCAACGGCTTAAAGGATTAGCACATTTTTCAGAGTCATTGAAACAACTTTAAGATTTTAGTACTGACTTAAAAAAAATTTTTTTTTTAAATATATAAGTACTGAAATATAATGAACTTGATACCCGTTCTTAGGTTAAATTTACACCTCATACTAAAAGAAGCATTTCTTTAATAAAAGGAATCATAAAACCTGATAAAAATTAGATTAAATAATAATCTGTTTTTTTTTTTTTTACATAAGTTTATACTATACTTTTTAGCTATTTCTAATGACGTAATTATTTGATTTTAAAATGAGGTGGGTAGTTATCATCTGCATCAAACTGAAATTAAATCATTAAATGAACCGAGAAGGTCGATGATGTTCAATAATCATTTAGGAGATCAAACATAGATTAGAAAAAAAAGAAAAAGTAAAAGGAATCAATATTGGTCAGATTTTAATTTGACATCTAACATCAGATTTAATGACCTTGAAAGCGGTTATCTATCTATCTATCTTATCGGTTTTTCTGCTACACATATCTATCCCGGATTATTGTATATGTTATTACATATATCTGCATATGTATGTATGTGTGTATGTATGTAACACTCGATTGATAGATTCATACAGAATCACACATGTATACGATATCCATTTCAATTTGATTAATGTTTAGATGTGTTGTTTACGTTAGTAGCATAATTCCTTTGCCGTAATATTCACCCAAATGGGGATATCTAAACCCTCGTCTACAACGTCTAATATGTATGTATGATCGTGTACCTATGGAAAAAATGATGCCTATTGAGAAAATGTAGTATTTAATAATATTTATATAAAAACAGACAGCCATTTCGCGAACGAGATATGGTGTGCACTGCTAGAGAGGTAAGAACGAAGTCATTAGTGACGTTCTCCCGTGGACTCCTACACATGGACACATTAGTATTGGCTTACCAACAAAAAAAAAAAAACTTACATATATCAGGAGGAGCCCGTGGTTATAATGGTAATTGTCGTTGGAAATGGACATGGTGACTCGAGTTCAAACCCTGGACGTGGCTGATTGTACTATTATTCTCCCTCCAACTTTGGGTAAAAAATTAGGCAGACTGAGTTCTTTAGCCTTGATTAGGCAACCAGTCTAGGAGAAGAAAAACCCTGAATTCAAACCTGTTAAACTCCGCTTAAAAACTGACCTTGTGTCACATCCTGCCTGTGTTGAGGGGCTGGTGAATACATGCATCAGCTAGAGGTCGATACTGGATACTGTGTAGAGGAATTACAAGAGGGCAATGGACGAGAGAGAGAGAGAGAGAGAGAGAGAGAGAGAGAGAGAGAGAGAGAGAGAGATGGCTTTGGCATTAAACAACTCACAAAGGTTGATGTGCCATTAAACAAACAAACAAACAAAAACTACATTTATTTTTCCGAAACAATTTTTGAATTTTCGTCAAAAGGAACACTTTTGTAAATAATTAATGACAACATAACAAGTTGATTTTGGTGTGGTTTCTTTGTTCCATGGCATATAAACCTTTGTGGTTATTTAATGCCAAAGCCATCCTTGGAGAAGTCCAGTAGTGAAACTATTTGATCCATTGTTTGTGGGGAGATAAAGAGGTTTTATACGTTTCCCAAGGATACTAGTTAGAAAGTCAACGTAATAAAACGACTGGAATTCGAACTCACTATAATGTAGCAATCCAAGACGTTAGCCACAGCGCTATGAAGGCTCCTCTCAGAAGAAGATGGTTGACAACGATTTTTGATTTACGTTAGGCAGAGTTCAGAGTAGCTTTTTATATATTATAGATTCACCCAATCTGAATTACAAAATTTTCTTTGGTTTCTTTATTTAATGGCATATCAACCTTCGTGAGTTATTCTACGCCAAAGCCATCAATGTAGAAGAATAATAGTAGTACTCTTTAACCAATAGTTGGGAGGAGAGCGGTGTTCATAGTTTTCCCAGAGGTATTCGTCTGAAAGTGAATGTAATAGCACGACTAGAGTTTGAACTGGTATACTACGATGTCACAGTCCAGCACGTTAGCCACTACACCAAGGTTACTCCTCCTAAAAAACAGTTATTTATACTTGTATATATCATGGTACCCCGGCTCATTGGCTTAGTGGGTAGAGTGTTCGCAAATGGTCCGGGAGACATGGGTTCAATCCCTGGTCGCATCATATCAAAGACTTTAAAAATGGTACTTGATACCTTCCTGCTTAACACTCTGCAATATAAGGTACGTATCAAAGGTAAAGTGGATCAGTCCAGGGAAAGGAGTTGCGACCTCCTCCACACCTTAGTGTAGTAGCTATTGAAAAGGGAGCCTTCTGCTCGCCCTCGACTACGATCGCCAACTTTACTTTATTATATAATGATATTACCGTTTTTTATATACATACAATCACACCATAAATGCACACACACTCATTAATCCTGAAACATGAGTTATCGCAAAGTATTATGTATATATGTATCGATTTACCCAACCTCTCCGCCACGGTTAGGATGTGACACAAGGTCAATATTTAAACGGAATAAAACTAGTTTGAATTCAGTTTTCCTTCTTCTTGATTAGTTGCCTAACCAAAGCTAAAGAACTCAATTTGCCCTGAAATAAAACAAATATAGTTATGGGCATTTATTATATGCTGGTATTGTTCCCGTAAAAAATATGGGATTAATTGCGTCTGGATCGACATTTCTGCTTATCAATAAGTTTGAGGTGGTGACATTAGTTCTGATGATGTATTAAGAACCTCGAAGTATCTGAAATCCTTTCAAATCCCTTGATAAAGAAAAATAGAACGAAAGAAATTATCCCATCACTTAGTTTCCTCTGTCTTCTTCAAAGTATTTTTCTTATGAGTTAGCGTATTTGCTCACAAAAAGTACTGCTCACAAAGGGTAGCGGCAAAAATCATTGCAACATTGTATTTGTATGTACTCTTTAAATTCCTTTAAAGAAATAAGAAGCAACACTTCTTATATATTGCAGCTTAAAAGTCGTTGAATGAAATTATTACTAGTTATATAAATACATTTTTTTTTACTTACCTGCTCTCATTTCCGGCGTGATAAAATTCCAGAAGAGGAAAAATCCAAAGAAAATTTTTAAAAAGATTTATCGGAAATGACAGAAAATTATATTCCAAAATATCAGATTTATCAGTTTATAAGCTCCCTTTATGTTTGTAGACAGATCATTAAAATTCAGCCAAGTTATTTTAACATCTTATTCTTCTTATCCCCTATTGTTCGTATCGTATGTTGTTTATATTTGTTTGCCGTCTTTTATTCATCAAATCTTTTTTTTCGTCTTACCAATCTTGTATTATTCTTTGGCTATTCAACTGAAAACAAAGATGTCCTACACTGAAAAATATGAAGCATTATTAATTATTTGAAACACAAATAGTGTAGTCACATTTACTAGATTATTCTCACTGAAGTAAATTTTAAAAACCATTGACCCGTCTGTCGGTTTTCTGATGCAAAGAATTATGTTCCTATATTTCCCACTTGGTGGTTGTTAGAATGACACTTGCTTGGTTAGTACAAAGGCGAACAGGTAGGGAGTAAAATGGAGAGAACAGACGACCGGGTACAGAAGGTTTGTTGATCCGGTGTTTAACTGACAGAGAAGAGCAGTGTTGTATTGTTTAATCTTCCCAGGCTTCTATGTCCTGGCTGGAAGGAAAAGACGGCTAATGAAAAGAAAAGAGAGAAAGGAAAGCAAAATAGTCAAAAGAAGAAAAAAAAAAGACAATCAGATAAAAGAAAAAGGTTTAAAATAAAGCAAAAGCAAAAGTAAAAAGAAAATTAGAAAAAAAAAAGAAAGAAAAATAAATTACTGATTGAAAGGGAAAATGTATTTTTAAAAAAGACCGAGAAAGTAAAAAAAATAAAATAAAATAAAGGGAAAGAAGAAAAATTTAGCGAAAGAAAAAAAAACAAAACCCGACTCAAAAAGAAGAGAAAATAAGAAATAATTTAAAAAAAAAATTTTAAGAACAAGAACCTTCAAAAAACAAACAAACGAAGAAACAAACAAACAAACAAAAACAAACAACTCAAAATAATAGATATGTTACAAGTTTTGCTTGACACACGAGTAAGAATCAAATTCAACCAGTTAGAATCGAATTCACTGAATAGTCATTCAAACTATTTCGGAAGTGGGATGGTCCCGTCGAGTTGTGGCTAACGTGCTTGCCTGACATTGTAATAAGCAAGTTCGAACTCCAGTGGTGCTATTACGTTCACTTTCAGACTAATACTCAGGTAAAGTTATAGCACCTTTTATCCCTCCACATATGGATTAAAAAGTATCACTATTGTTTTTCAATAAGGATGGCTTTGGCATTAAATAACCCACGAAAATTGATATGCCATCTAAGAAACCTAACCAAACCAAACTAGATCGTTAACCAGGAACTGTAGTTACTTAGACTACAAGAAAAGATAGAAATTACCCATTGAGGATCGAACTCAAAAATTAACTTGCTTATCATTACTCGATTCTGAGTTGCTTTTTTTGATATTTTATAAAGTTAACTTAGTCAGGCACAAGGCTAAATAGATAAGAGGAAATGAGGGATATTCTGTAACGAAAATCTTCTAAGTGAGGAGAGTCTGCTATCTCGAACATCAGCATTCGAAATTTTTGTAGTTTACTAGAACTCGAACACAGACTGCCAGCTTCGGTAAGATATCCATATTTACCTACCCCTCCGCTCAGGCAGGATATGACACAAGGTCAATTTTTAAGCGGAGTTTAACAGGTTTGAATTCAGAGTTTACCTTCTCCCAGACTTGTTGCCTCTCGAAGGCTGAAGAACCTAGTCTGCCCTACTATTTACCCATAGTTGGAGGGATAATAATAGGATTCAAACCTTTCCCAAGAGTATTAGTGCTTGTAAAATGCAATCAGTCTCATCCAGGATTTGAACTCGTGTCACCGTGTCCATTTCCAACGACGATAACCATTACACTTCCGGTAAGATATAAGTATTTATTTCAACCACGAAGAAGGTAGCTCAAAGAAAGAAAAAAACAAAAAACAAAAACAAAAAAAAAAAACGAAGGATGCCAAGAAAGATGTAAAAATAAAGGAAAAGAGGGAGAAATTTGGCTTGATTTCTTTGTTTAATGGTATATCCACCTTTGTGTGCCATTTAATGCCTTAATCCATCCCTGTAGAAAAACAGAAATAATAAACCATAGTTTGTAGGGGTGATTTGGTGGTTTAGGCCCTTGCCAAGGGTATTAGTCCAAACGTGGACGTAATAGTGCAACTAGAGTTCGAACTCACTACTACGATGTCACAGTCCAGCACGTTAACCACTTCGCCACGAAGACTCCCTTTGCCTCGGGAGAGATTTTAAAGAAAGAGGAAAGAAGAAAGAAAACAGTGACGAAAGACATTAAAAGACAAAAGAGAAAAAATAAGCAAGTAGAAAGAAAGAAAGAAAGAAAGAAAGAAAGAAAGAAAGAAAGAAAGAAAGAAAAGAATTTTCGAGAGATTATGAAAAACATGATAAGAGAGAGAGAGAGTTTAAAACTGTCATTGCAGACATATTTGAGCGTCTACCGTAACGCCGGGTGTAGCAATCACGTTTCGCTATATAGTGAGTTTGATCCTCACTGAGTCCCCTATGTTGTGATCTCGAATCAAGTTAAAACTATTTTGCATGTTGATTTTCAAAGGAAATAGAAAAAAAAACCCTTGAAAATTAATGCATTCTTTCAACTCTATTCTGTGTGTTGTAAACATTTAGACTTAGTCCAGAAATGGTCAGGTTTGTCTCATAGCGTTCGAGCTTAGATAAAAGCTAATATGTCAAACACCGTTTTCCAAGGCAGGTAGGCATTTCTCACTTTGAATTCAATGTTCTTAATCTTTCTCATCTCGTTCAGCCTTATACCGTACAAGAACCAGTTTAATTAGTATATTCCCTTCCTGTGTGCAATAGGCAACAAGGTCGTCGCATTGACTAATTCACAAGAGTAGTGAGTTCGATCCTCATTGGGTGCCTTATGACTGACTAAACTTAGGAAGTCAGGATGTTTTCACCTCCTTACTTTTTTTTACCACATTCTCCCTTTTTTATTTCTTTGTTTTTAATGGTCTATCAACCTTAGTGGGTTAATTAATACCGAAGGCATCTTTGTAGAAGAACAGGAGGGGCACTATTTAACCAACAGCAAGGAGAGGGATAAAGAGGGTTCATACCTTTCCAAAAGTCAACGTAATAGCACGACTGGAGTTCGAACTGGCTTACTTTGAAGCTGCAGTACAGCACTTCCTCCACTACGCCACAGGAATTTTCTTCTCCCTTTTTCGTCTTCTTTTATTCCCCCTTCACAATTATTGTCACTTTTAATTGAATCTTCTTTTCCCTTTCTTTCTCTCTCTCTCTCTCTCTCTCTCTCTCTCTCTCATTAATTTTTTTTCTTACTTTCACTACAACTTGTCGCAGCGGGGTTTAGAAGAACCTGCAGAGGGATAAGACCCCACCCCCTACTAAAAAGAGGCCACCAGTATATTATACTAAACAACATTTAGTGATGATACTCTTGTTCAGGAGTTTTGAGGAGTGTGGAAAACACATTGAATCTATTACTCTCAGGTCCTCTCCGACCGGAGGTATTAGCACTTAGTGTTTCATCTATGAGTCAAATACATCTGTTTGCAAATTATTTGCAATAAATAGGAATACTTTTTATCATATAACCATAAGCAAAAAACTCTTAAGAAACTTCACAAAAATGTAAATATAGACGAACAATGAACACTTTTTCGGAACTTCTCCGCATAAAATAACCTCAGATGGGTTGACATGCCGTTAAAATCAATCAACCAACAAATCTAATTCTCATAACCTCTTTACTCTCTCTCTATCTCTCTCTCTTTTTTCTTTTCTGTTTCTTGCTTTCAGTTCTTTCTTTTTTACCTCCTCCTCCTCCTTCTCCTACAACAACAACAACAACAACATTCTTTCTCCTTTTTCTCTTCACGTGTTTCTTCTTTTATCCGTTCTTACCATAGATATGGCGCACAAAGATTATATTTTAATAACTTTAGTGCGACACAACGCAAAGTAGATGAGAAATGGAAGTATAAGGATTGTATTGTGCCATTATCCCAATAAAGCAAAGACTAATTATCCTAAAGATCAGTTCTCGAAATCTTGGTTTTTACCGCAACTTGACCACTGACCCTGATCCAAATGAAAAATATGCAACGTTATCAGTATAGGTAACATTGTTATTCATAAATCTCTGAATAACACAAAACAATAAGTAAAGAAAGAAAGGAAGTACATAAAAACACAGAAAAATGAATAAATAAATAAATAAATAAAGAAGTAGATAAAAAAGGAAGTAGATAAAAGAAAGAAAGAAAGAAAGAAAGTGGATCTTATCTCAGAAAAAAGAAAGAAAGGAAGTAGAAAGAAAAAAGAAAGGAAATAGATAAAAAGAAAGAAAGAAATAAAGTAGATAAAATCCCAGAAAAAATAAAGAAAGGAAGTAGAAAGAAAAAAGAAAGAAAGAAAAAAGTGGATACAAGGAAAGAAGGAATGCATTGAATGAGATTAGTATTTACCAATGTTAACTTAGTATGGCACAAGGCCATTTATGCGTAAGTTAGTAAAATTGTCAACTTTAGTTGAGGGCAATCCGAAAGCTCCCTTTTTCAAAAGCTACTACACTGAGGTGTACGGGACGGCACTATTTCTTCCCCTGGATTGTTCCTCTTTACTCTTGATACGAACTTTATAATGCTAAGTGTTAATCAAGGATGTATCAAGTACCATTTTTGAGTCTTTGGTATGACTTGACCTGGGATTGAACCCCTGTCTCCCGGGCCATTGGCGAACATTCTACTCACAAAACTAATGGGCCGTCTGCTACACGTGTTTGCAAACCACTACTTCACGATCAGTTACCGAAACATAATGGTTAGCAAGCTTGACTAGCAAACCTACATGAGTGGGTTCGAGTCTCATCAGGTGCCCCATTCATTCGGCCTTGTGCCACATCGAAGCAAAGAGCTTACTGATATTTGCAAATGGTAGCTTGGTACGGGACAGGTTCACTAGTATGAGATGCATATTGTAACACTCTGCGAGACAAACTTGCAAACCACTGCTCCACCGCGAGAAGAGCAATTTTTTTTCTTTTTTGTTCCTACATTTCTTTAATGATTCATCTATTTACTCTATTATCCATTGCCTCCCTTCCCTTATATGGCTGTATTAAAATAATTCTCTTTCTTTCTTTCTTTTCTGAGCTTGCGTTCCTTTCTAGCCTTATTTGTTATTTTACCACTTCTCTGTTTCTTACGCTTTTAGTTACAAGATCTAAAAATGAACGAAGAATGTAGAAGTGTTATTAATGGACAGAGATGAGAGATTTTACACTGTCCTATTTGATCCTTTATTAAAACAGGATGTTTACTGTGAGATGCTGAGACATCGTACAAAGAAGCAAAAAGAGAAAGCTGTAAAGAAATAAAAATATTTGTCGATATCTTTGATTTGATGAGACAGATACAAAATTCTGACGTCGTGTATTCCGAGTATTTTGACCTTGATGTACAATAAACATTTGCACTAACCAATACGACCACATTAAGTAAAATTCCATTTATTTGCCCTTCTTGACCAAGGAAAAGATGATACAACAGCTTTTATTTGATTAGCTTAAACTCTTACCAGATCAAGTTCGTGAATTGAGTTATCTCCCTTTTGCACAGGTAATATTTTCTTTTCAACATTGCATTTCAGTGCATATTTTTTGGTCGATTATCATATAGCATCAAATGCAGAGATCGTTAAAGTATGTTTTTTTTAATTCAATTTCATTGATCAAAGATTTATAACTCGGATTAAAACGAAATAACTCGCGTAGCAAAGAGATATACTGTATACAGCTTTATAAAAAAGTATACATAATATAACAGATGTCCTCTTGAAGAAATTATATATATATAGTGCAATTAGAAGGAAACTCAAACTTGGTTAAATTTATTTTCCTGGAGAATATTATTTGAATTTCCTTCTAATTGCACTGTATACGCTCTGTATGTGAGTTTTGGAAGAAAATGATATTTAACAATAGCCAGACATCCAGCACTCACATAGATTTATATGATATTCCTCATATATTCTATACACGAATAATCCGCACCCACAGTCTTCGGACGATGACTGGATATTACTGATATATCTCTCTCTCTCTATATATATTTACAATGTATCACAAAAGTGAATACACCCCTAATATTTCTGCAGATATTTAAGTATATCTCTTCATGGGACAACACTGACAAAATGACACTTTGACACAATGAAAAGTAGTCTGTGTGCAGCTTATATAACAGAGTTAATTTATTTTCCCCTCAAAATAACTCAAGATATAGCCATTAAAAGCTAAACCCCTGCCACCTTTGTGATACACTATATATATATATATATATATATATATATATATATATATATATATATATATATATATATATCCAACCCTTCTGCACTAACAAGATGCGACACATCGTTAATATTTGAGTGGAGTTTAACAGGTTGGCATTCAGAGTTTTACTTCGCGAAGACCGATTGTCATACCAAGGTGAAAGAACCCAGCGTGTCCTACAGTTTACCCATATCTGGAAGAAGAATTATTGGATTCATATCTTTACCAAAGGTATTAATGCTACATGAAATGTAAACAGCCTCGTCCAATATTTTGAGCTCAGGTCACTGAGTCCATTTTTACGACGATAACTATTACTCTAAGTACGCCTCCATATATATATAGAGAGAGAGATAAGAGAAAGAAAGTCACTTGAAATATATATACATACATGTATGTATATATATATACATATATATAATCATACATTCTCTCTCACACACATATATGTGAGTATGTATGCCTCTCTCTCTTTATATATATATATATATATAGTAGCGTCAAAACTTGTTGGCTGACCGTAGTTGAGGGAAATCTGAAGGCTCCTTTTTTAATAGCTACTACACAGTAGCGTCTAAAACAAGTTGCTGACCGTAGTTGAGGGAAATCTGAAGGCTTCTTTTTCAATAGCTACTACACCGAGGTGTAGGGGATGGTGCAACTCCTTTCCTCGATTACTCCACCTATCCTTGATCTGCACTTCATAATGCTGAGTGCTAAGCAAGGAGATGTCAAGCACCATTTTTTTAGTCATTGATATGACTCGACCTGAGATTGATCCCCTGTTTTCTGGCCATTGGCGAACACTCTAACCATTATGCCAATGTCTAGTATATAATACATATGTCAATGGGCATATTAAAAGCTGTTGTACATAGATCGAAAAGAGTTAGTCCATACAGAACCTGAGCATTTTTTCGTTAGGGAAATTCGTCTGTGTATCTGTCGTGGAGTTCAGGTAATTGGGAATGTGATTTCTCTTATCGTTGTCTCATTATCAAATTAAATTCCCTCGTAACTTAAAAAAACCCAAGAAACTTATAAACTTTCGTTACCACATAGTCCTCATGGTATTATATGGGTTGTTTGTTATAAAGTGTGCAAATCAATTCCTGGATTAAAAAAATGATATTCCACAGGTGTATCATATTTACCCTGTATAGAATTCAAGCCAAGATGGAATTTTAGCGGTAAAGGCGGCTATCATCGGTCAAGATGTGACATTCATCATATATATATATATATATATATATAAAGTTAGTAAAGTTAGCGACCATAGTCGAGGGTGACCCGAAGGCTCCCTTTTCGATAGCTACTACACCAAGGTGTAGGGGAGGGCGCTACTCCATTCCCAGGATTGCTCCACTTTACCCTTGAACCGTACCTTATAATGCTGAGTGTTAAGCAAGGTGGTATCAAGTTCCATTTTTAAAGTCTTTGGTATGACTCGACCTGGGATTGAACCCAGGTCTCCCGGGCCATTGGCGAACACTCTAACCGCTGGGCCAATGTCCCGGTTATATATATATATATATATATATATATATATATATATATATATATATATATATGTGTGTGTGTGTGTGTGTGTGTGTGTGTGTCTGTGTGTGTCTGTGTGCTCCACAGAACACCAGCTGCACGGTCAATTACCTCCCATCTCACAAACTATTCAAGTAAGACGAACAAGACAAGCTGGAGAAGAAAAGACGAACTCATAGGTGACATTCCTTCGTGGATTCTAGGACATGAATGTGCAAGTGTTGGCCGTCCACCAGGGACTTAAAAACATCAACTCTGTGCGGACACTTGATGTAGTCTAGAAGACATGCCAGGCGCGATGGACGATTGGGACGGATGATGAAATGAGTAAGGGAAGTCCGTACCATTAACACTAAATGATGATGATATATATATATATGCACACGCGCGTGCGCGCGCGTAAATAGCTACTTTTTCACGCGTCTGTCTGAAGATTGTGTAAACTTAATATGAAACAATGAAAGTTAAAGTAACGGAATTATAGTGTCCATAATTTCATTATTAATAAATTGTTTAACTGCTCTGCCTTTATAGAATTAAGTATTCATTTAAAGCAAAAAACGTTTCTTATTTGCATTTCTGCCATCATTATATATATATGTATATATAGGTATTATTTGGTCCAGTTAAACCGGAGTTGGGAGTAATTCCATCAGGACAAGAAAACTATTCAAAAGTGATCTAAAGAAGTCCTGTTAATTTTTTTTGTGTTTTTTGATTTTATCAAAAACACATAACAGGATGGAAATAAATTTATAATCCTAATGTGACCGGTTTGTGTTTTTTCTTAATGAAATATATATATATATGTGTGTGTGTGTGTGTGTGTGTGTGTGTTCGCATTGAACTTCGTAATAATGCCTTTGGGAATTACATAAATTAGTCTATCTTTCTCCTACCAGCTATGAGAAAATAGATTGGCAGATTGGGTTCTCTTACCTTGGTTAGGCAACCAGATTAGACTGGTTCAAAACAGCTTTACGCTGTTTAAAAACTGATTTTGTGTAACATCCTCTCAGTGGTGTAATTGTAGGGTATATATATATATATATATATATATATATATATATATCTTTTGAATATATTTAACGGAAAAAAGTCAGATGAAGATAATACATTTGTGCTTGTCTACATCATATTCCAAGCACAAATGTATTACCTGCATCGTACTCGAAATAAATTTATAATGGAACCACTGAATTGAAATTTTTCCGTTAAGTATATTAAAAAATGTTTTTGCTCCGCATGTGAGTTTCAATATATTTTTAATCTGAAATTAATTATATATTCGATAGCCATTGATATTGAATACTGAACAGGAGATTCCAATTCACCTTGGATTAACACTTAACAGTCGAAACCCTAAACTATTTTCCTTGGATTATATATATATATATATATATATATATATATATATATATATATATATATATAATTGCTAGCGAAGATAGACTTTTATATGGTATGTTGTATAACTCTAAAATTTCACCATTTTGCTCAAAAATAACTATACCTGTAATTCTGTTTATCACTGATCTTGCAAAATTGTTTCTGTCGGGTGCAAGAAGTTGAAGAAAGAATCATTCTTTAAAATACAACACGGAACACAAATATATTTCGTTCAGTTACTTTATAAACAACTTACAAGTGATATTTTAAAGAGAATCAAACATAAAAAATGTCTTTAGTCTGAATGATCCGTTAAGGTCTTTATTCCAGTGTGTTTTTAAAGGAGTTAAGCGCTGTTGGGATGAGTGAAGAGGGTTGAACCATTGACTTCTGGGATTGGACCGGTGATGCTCATTGTTTCAAGATAATCCTTCCATCAAAGGAAGAAAACTTCCCATAGTTTTGTATTGTTTGAAAAAAAATGATCCTTGGTTAATATTTTAATTGGATAGGTTGTTTGGGTTAAGAAATTATTACAGAAATATTTGGTTTTATGATAAGTTTATCGAGAACAACCCTTTTGAACCATCGAGGACGCCTGTATATTTGAACTTTGACTCTTATTTGAGTACGTACAGATTACTGAAACGATCGATGGAGCGTGGTTAACGTGCTGCACTGCGGTCTCGAAGTAAGCGAGTTCGAACTACATTGCTCTATTATGTTCATTTTTTGACTAATACACTTGGCAAAAGTATAAACCCCTTATCCCTCCTGCTATGGGTTAAATTTTATCACAAATATTCTATTTTAATGATGACTTTGACAATAAATAACCTATGAAAATTTATACGCCATTAAAAACCCAGAAACTAAACCAAGCAAGAATAATCCTCCAATTTTAGGACTGCGGAGAATTGCTTTCTGGGCGACTGATCCCTATGATACAAATTGTGCCTGTCTCGTCCAAAGATGAAACAAGATCGATGGCATCCTTTTACGAATGACAACTGACGTCCATGTATTGTCAAAAGAGTATAAAATATAATTTATATTCAGTTTCCTCCATTAGAACTACAGCATTGTCAGCTATCAGTAAGCGTATAGAGATCAATTATACAATTTCTTATGGTAATTTATTTCTGAATTGATCATCCATATTATTTTCATTCCATGAATGTATAACAAACGGCATATAATGAAATTTCAAATATTTTAAACAGATAGATAGATAGATAGATAGATAGAGAGAGAGAGAGAGAGAGAGAGAGAGAAAGATATATATATATATATATATATATATATATATATATATATAGAGAGAGAGAGAGAGAGAGAGAGAGAAGCATTAAATTCTGATAAAAATACAAATCTTGAAAGTTATTATTAACTGAATTATTTGCTAAATGTAGTCATCCGTAGCTGGGAATCTAATCATAAGTATAAAAAGGTATTTGTTGGAAACACATTTCGCAATATTATCTCATTACTCAATACGAGGTAGACTCAACAATACACCTTGATGACGAATCTGAATGAGCAATTTCTGAACACGCCTACATGCAAAAGGGTTTCATATTAAACTGAAATTGTGTCACATTTACTCATATAGAAAAGAGGATAAATATTATCTCATCATTCCATTAAAATATACACAATCAATAGCATATCCTGATGTCTGCGATGAAAGGAATATAATTTTTAGATAGGTTTATCATTCGAAAGCGTTTGGATTTTCCAATCAAAATCAACTTGTGATGTTTTTCTCTTGTAGGGATCAAATAGATCTTGTTTGAACTTTTATAATAGTCGGCTAGGATAAATGAATCTGTTTATTGACTTGTCATAAAACCTTATTGTAAAGTTTATAATATTATATTCTCTTCTCCGCTGGTATGAAGGTTTCAATTGATCATAATGAAGCTATTGTCCGTTCAATGTTACATAGTAGACTAGTTATGAGAATTCCTACATACAATCCCCAGCCTATCTATCTATCTATCTTTGGAGGTTTTCGCTCTTTTGTAGACATCAAATTTAAAAAACGCACAGAGTGACATTTTGCATATTTTTCTGTCACACACACACATACACACACACACACACACACACACACACACACACACACACACACACACACATGTATATATATAATTCATATATATAATATATATAATAGATATGTATTATATGTATCATACATACATATATCATATTAATAATACATATATAATACAAACACAAACATATATATATATATATATATATAATATCAAGTGATATATAAAAGATAATACATATAATACATATATATCATAGACATTATACATATATAATACGCACACACAGACACACACACATTTATACATATATATATATATATATATATATTATAAAAGTATATATATAAAAGTAAAAGTATATATATAAAAGTAAGTTGACGACCGTAGTCGAGGGTGACCAGAAGTCTCCCTTTACAATAGCTACTACACCGAGGTGTAGGGGAGGGCGCTACTCCTTTCCCGGGATTGCTTCACTTTACCTTTGATACGTACCTTATATTGCAGAGTGTTAAGCAAGGAAGCCATCAAGTACTATTTTTAAAGTCTTTGGTATGACACGACCTGGGATTGAACCCATGTCTCGCGGACCATTAGCGAACACTCTACCCACTAGAACAAGGATTCTATAATTCTGATGGTGTGAAAAAAACCAAATCGTACAATTTACAAATAAAAAAATATTATACCAATTGATATCCATAATAAAAAGACTAAAAGTATATGTACTACTTAAAAATAATCAACAAATAACGCAAGCCAAGCCAGAAGAAAAAAGTAATATTAAAAAAAACAAACTAGGAATAACCAATGTACTGAGCCCTCTGAATGCTACTGTACTGATAAAACTAATTGCCCCCTCAAAGGGGAAGTGCCAGTTTGAGTGTATAGTGTATATGGTAGAGGTATATGGTCATGTACCTAACGATAGTAAAGGTAAAAGAAATGTGAAAAAGCTGTATGTGGGATCCACGCAGGGCTCCTTCAAAAATGATATTACAATCATAGAAGTAGCTTTGCTTATGACGTGTATAGACAAAGAGGTAATTTATCTAATTATGTGTGGTAAATTGAGAAATCTCTAAGCACAGATCCCATATCAAAATGAGAGATAGTAGAAAAATGTGGTAAGTATAAAAAGGCGGGTAAAAATTGCAATTTATGAATGGAATACGAATTACTTAATCAAAGGGCGGGAATACTTAATGTTTATAGGCACAAGAAAAGTTGGTTACTTGGTAGATAAGCCACAACTTAATTTTATCTTATTTATTTCTTTTTTGTTTAATCATTAATTTATTCATTTGTTTATTGATTTTTATTCATTAATTTATTTAATTCATTTATTTTTTTATTCGTTTATCTATTTTTGTTTATTCATTAATTTATTATTTATTTATTTCGTTATTTATTAATTTTTTATGCTGCTTTTATTTTTCCAGGCGATTTTTTGATCAATAAAATGTAATTTAGTCCAACCCTCCTTTAGTCAAAAATGTCCTGATGATCCGTCTAGGTGAAACATTGCAAGATTTTTTTTCTGACTGTAGCCATTATATATATATATATATATATATATATATATATATATATATATATATATATATATATGTGTGTGTGTGTGTGTGTGTGTGTGTGTGTGTGTGTGTGTGTATATATATATATATATATATGAGTTCAAAAATTAATGAGGTTGTTTGCATTTCACGTAGCGTTAATACCGTTAGGAAAGGCATTCTTCCTCCAACTTGGAGATAAGTGACATATCTCCTACACCAACGTTCTGTTACATGAACAACATTGTTAAAATTAACTAAGAAATATTAAATTAGAGTCCGCAGGTACTAGACTGATCCTTGGAAGAGGGTAGGATAAAGACGATTTTTATCCCTGGAAGAGTGCATAGATACTCTGATCAAAAGAAGCAAAACCTATCCAAACTTAACGAACTACTTAATACCTTATTTTTATAAGATATAAGACACAGCTTCAGATTTTCTGTTAAACTAATTACTCCAGAATTAGCTTGCATCAAAAATTTAATAGAGGAAATCTTGTGTGTTTTTCTGTACTGGCCGAATAAATCTGTTTTTTCCATCTTTCTATTAAGATATAAGTTTTTATATGACAGTGAGTCTCTAAACACACACACACACACACACACACACACACACACACACACACACACACACACCTTGCAACCCAGTCAGCTAGGGCTGCAGAATACACCGAATTCCTCTCTACAGAAGGGTAAGACTTCCTAAACGAGTGTCCTGGATATAACATTAAACATTAAACAGTAATGCTGGAGTTTTGGGAAATGCGAAATATCCCTTCATTGCCATCGCTCCCTTGTCCACTCAGGCTCTGAGTGGTAGCAACTAAGAATGGTTGCACCTATGGGTCAAACAGAACTGTTTGACATTTAAACAGAGAGCAAAAAAATGACTTATCCTAATTTGAATTGCTTGAAATAGACCAGTTTGATCCTTTAAATATGTGTAAAAAATGACTACTTTTTAATTGAATTCTTAATGATACATAGGAATATTTGGAACTATTTAACTTTATTAACTTATTCTAAACTGAATTGTTAAAAATAGAACTGTTTGATCATTTAACTGTCTGTAAACAAATTGAATTGTTAGTGACACATAGCAATATTCGGAACCATTTAACTTTGACTTACGAGATGCCTTCAATAAGTTTCCAGACTTTTTTGTATAGGCATTTAAAATTGTTGTATACACTTGAGAATTCAGTATGTTATTGTTATACATCTTATGAGATAACTGACCAATTTTTACGATTTCAGGTTCAAATGAACGGCAACAGCAGGAATAGGAATACACCCTGATTGTCACAGCTGGTGAATTTCAAAAATGCAATCTGGACGTCAGGACACATTAGAAGAACGATATGCAATAAAATTCTGTTTTAAACTTTGAAAAAATGCCAGAGAAACGTATGGAATGCTTCAGACTGCTTTTGGGGTATCTTGCATGAATCGAGCATCAGTTTTTGAGTGCCATAAGAGATTCAAGGAAGGCAGGGAGTCTGTGAGGGATGATGAGAGGTGTGGGAGGAGTAAGGAAGTCAGAACACCAGAGTTGATTGGCCAAATAAAGAATTTCATGGATAAGTACCGTCGTGTGTCTATAGAGACAATAAGTGTTTACAAATCATATATATCTAATATATATGTATAAACCTAAAGAACTAAAGCGTGTAGTTACGCTAAACTAAATTGTTTGAAATAGCACTGTTTTGATATTTAAGTGTGTATAAACAACAACAACAACAACAACAACAAACTATATTTATGCTAAACTGAATGATTTGAAATAGAACACTTGACATTTAAACTGTACTTATGCTAAATTGAATTGTTTGAAAAAGAACAGTTTTTGCGTTTAAATGTGCGTAAACTAAAATTGTATTTAAATTAATGACTAACAGTGTGTAAACAAAAAAAAAAAACTGTGTACTTATGTACTTATGAATTATTTGAAATTAAGTGAAACCATTTAACCGTGTGCGAAAAAATAAGCTTCGGCTTGTTAAAAATGTTATCTGCAAAATGTGTTTAGAAATCATATATTTAATATATGTATAAAAAGGATTTGGCATTATATGACCTACAATGGTTGATATGCCATAAAGACAAACCAAACCAAACCAAACTAAGCCAAAACTATAAATTTTCACAAAATCTCTTGCTTCCTGGCAATTAATTTCAGAATTCTTATATGCCTATTTTCCTCTTCATATGAATTTTGTCTCTCTTCTGTTATCAATATGAACATGAAAAATTCGATGAAAAGCCATGTTGAATTTCGTAATAGTTATTTACTAAATTTAGCTGAGTTTGGCACAAACACCACAGAACTGTGGCGGTCAATAATTATTGAACTCTCTAAATGATAATCTGATATACTAGATAATCTTTATCCAATATCGAAGCATCCCAATAATTCATAATAATATTTTCAGTTTTAGCCACACAATTGAGTTTTCTGTGATTTCTGTCGATATATGTTTATCATAACTTTTTAAATTATAAATAAACTGAAAATTCTGAAAGTGCTTTCAAATATTTCCATTCCTACTATAAAATTTCCATTTTTTCTATCGTCTTTCCCTTTTAATCATTTCGTGCTTGTCTCATTTAATCACTTACCTTCGTAAAAGCATTCTTCTGTATCCAGAGGATTTCTGTCGCATTTTAAATTCAATGATGACCGGAGACGAAGGTTGACTAGGGAACAATTGCTGGAATCAGTAAGTCCAGATAAAAAGAAAAATGGTTCCTGTTTTGTTGATTCTGAATCAATTAGATCGTCCTTGCTTTGTGAGTTGGAAGAATTGAGGTTGTCTTTTGCTATTTGAAGTGTTTCACTGGAAACTGTCTCTTTGAAGTGACCGTCTGGATGTTCTCGAATTTGGAAGTTCGCAGAATCCGAAAGCTAGAGAAATAAAAATATCATAAATAGATAAATATGATGTATATAAATACACTTATACACACACACACACACACACACACACACACACACACACACACACACACACACACACACACACACACACACACACATTCTCTCTCTCTCTCTCTCTATATATATATATATATATGCACGAGAGTCGGTTGAAAAATTCATAGATACTTCTGTAGAATGTGACCAAATTAGATTATTCCTCAACATCATTCTTCTTACGGTTCACACACTTCTTTCATTGGTATTGCAGTGCTTAGATCCCATGGGCCAAAAAGACTATCCAAAACTTTCTTGACGATTTCCGTCTCTTCTTGAAGGCAATCTCCCAACTTTGTCACTTAAAATATCTATACTGTTGTTGTTGTTCTTCTTCTTCTTCTTGACATTATTATTATTGTTATTATTTGAAGTTGTAGTAGTAGTAGCACTGCTTCTGATGAAGATGATGATGATGATCATCATGATACTGAAGGTAAATGTAGCAATACGAAAGATCTATCATTTTTAAATTTAATTCCCAAATAAACTGTACCAATAATTTTTCGAGAATTCCTCAATAATAAATCTCACCACAAAAACGATATTAATTACGATTTATTGTATTATCTAAAAAGTGAACTTTAAAAAAAATTCCAATCAAAAGCGGATAGAGTCAGTAGGCTTAAATTGATTCAATCTTCAAGGTGGTGATATCGTTCCAACCTTTGAAATCAGCATTCGATTTCCTGGCTTTTATCAGATCCCAAACATTAGAGGAGAAGCATACAAATATCCCAGCTACAAGGCAAACCTGCAAAATGTTCCCGTTTATCAATTTGTCAGAAAAAAAGAAAAAGAAAAAGAATAAAATGACATTTAAGCATTTAGAATTTACATACCCGTTTTTGCATGCATTTGTTTTCAATTAATCTACATACCATACAATGATTTCATTCGAGTGCGTTAGAATAAATGCACACTTTATGTTTGTTTTATGTTGGGAGTTATGTAAACTGAGATGAAAACAACTGAACGACCTCCAAGTTTCTTTTGTCCTTTTTTAAAGAGAATTCTGTGGCATTAAAATGGGTACACTAAGAGTCATCGAGCTTCTTCGGTAAATTGCTTGACTCCCTTTTTTTTCTGGCCGTCATTTCATCCTTTTTGCTTCTATTTTTCGATTTTTTTCTTTGAAAAAATTTTTCTTTCTTTTTTTTTTTAATCGTTGCTATTTTTGGTTTTGTTTCCGTATTTCCCCCCCCTTTTTTTAAAGACATTTTTTCGGTTGAGTCTTGGAAAATGCGGTAAGTGTAAATAACGTTGCTGACATCGCTGTCCGCGGGGTTTTATTTTCTTACAAGGAAGAAGGAATTTGCCGGAGACATGATACACGAAGAAAAATGGTGGCAGAAAATGATAGGAAGGTTTAAAAAAACTCAAGGTAGAAGGAAGGAAAAGAAGAAAGGAAAGAAAAAAAGGAAAAAAGAAAAGATTAAAGGAAAGAAAAAAGAAAAGAAAGGGGAGAAAAGAAAGAAAAGAAAGAAAAAAGAAAAGAAGAAAATAAAGAAAAGAAGAAAAGAAGAAAAAGAAAACGGAAAGGAAAGAAAAGAAAGAAAAGAAAAACGGAAAGAAAAATGAAAAGAAAAAAGAAGAAAAACAAAGAAAAAAGAAAATAAAGAAACGAGAAAGAAAAGAAGAAAAGGAAAGAAAAGATGAAAAGAAAGAAAAAAGACAAAAGGAAAAAAGAAGAAAAGGAAAGAAAAGATGAAAAGAAAGAAAAAAGATAAAAAGGAAAAAAGAAGAAAAGGAAAGAAAAGAAAAAATGATAAAAGGAAAGAAAGAGCGAAAAGGAAAAAAAAAAAAGAAAAAGATAGAAAAGAAAGAAAAGAAAGAAAAGGAAAGAAAAGAAAAGGAATGATAGAATCTGACATACAAAAGCAAAAAGCAACAGACACTAATCAAAGAAGAGAAAGGGTTTATGAGGTGCATTTTTAACCCCCGCCATTTCTTATTCGTTAAGGTGCGTTTACTGACACTTCCGTTTAAACAGTGTAGGATCATCCACACGGAAGAAACAATCCCGGAAGAAAGCAAATTCTGGCGCCAATGCCGCAAAGTATGGAATGAACGGACATCTTTCCGGCTGCAAATCCTAGGATGAATAATTTCTATCTTTTGTTTTAAAATGATTTCCTGGTTGTGTATTTTGCGTTTTGTTTTGCGGGAGGTACAAAAAAAAAAAAAACACTCTGAAAAAAAGTAATTTTTTTATTAACTTGATGTGAGGTCAATGAGAAAATGTTAGCTGTATTCACTACGCTTAGCAATAATGAATAACATATATGGACGCCTCCGTATAGTAGAGGTAAGCTTATACTTGCTTGTAAGTTCAATCCTTACCCAATGCCTTAATATTTCATTTTTGTCTTATAACGAGATAAACGTCGGGAAAACATTGCTTAATAGACAACACCGGCTCAGGAAAAACATGTGTTTAAGTTCGTGGCTCAAGTAGATCTGTATGCAAACTATTGGTATCACATAGTAATACTTGATATAATATAACTGAGAATTGTTTGAATTGGTAATAGTTGCTTGAGTCTGTAATTATTTGCTGAGGATTATTATTATTATTTTTCTTATCAGCAGATATGACGTCACCATATGAATTTTTTTAATCTGCCTTCGTTAAGTACCACTATCTGTAAAAGCAAACGCTGCTGAACGACTGTAAGTTGTGGACATATTTAACATTTTATGAATATTTTATATATATATATATATATATATATATATATATACCAAACTCACTGCACGTGTAGGATGCGACACATACAAAGTCAGTTTTTAAGTAGTGTAAAACAGATTTGAATTCAAAGTTTTCCTTCTGTTGTATATGTTGTATAGCCACTCAATAACCATGACCATGATTAACTATACAAACACATAATACATATATACGCTGGATACGGACCGACGCAATGATAACAGACGAGTGAAGACTTTTTTAACAAATATATACCCCTCACTTTATTTGCTAGGTGCGAAAGGGTTGTGTGGGGTTCTACTGTGAGAGGGAGATGGAGACCGAACATAACTGCAATATATTGACCCCCACTCTTATGGCCGTCAGCGTTGTGTTTTTCTCGTTCTCCTGGGAGCTCAGCTTTGTGCTGAGTGCTGGCTTTCTCTACCACATCTTATCAGCAACGGGTCTCTAAAACTACTGGGGCCCCGAGGGCCTCTTCGGCCGGGAGTGGCTTTCCCTACTACATCTTATCAGCAGCTTCTCTGGACCCCAACTCATCAGGGGCTCCAAGGGCCCCTTCGGCCTGGTGTGGCCTTTCCTACCACATCTCGTCTATAACTCCAACTGATCTCTTCTTGTCTTGACTGAGTTATATAATAGTTCAACACCCACTCAATCGCCCACTCAATCGCCCACTCAATCCTTGGAATGGCATGTTTGATCGTCATCAAGTGGAAATAACTGTCATGCAGTTCAGAGGTCACTCTCTTCCGGTGCATCAATCTATGAGTGTATCATGGGATTTTTTTTTTGTCCCATTTTGTTAGCCAGGTCAACCTACGCGATTTTTCCTCATAAGTGCCTTCGGAATGTGTCACTTCCTTCCGGTGCATCACCTTGGAATGGCATATTTGGCCGGGTCGAAGGTCAAAATACAATATATATATATATATATATATATATATATATATATATATATATTGAAAGACACACACACACACACACACATATATATATATATATTATATGTAAAATATATTTTGACCGCAATCTTGTAAACAAGATTTTTTACGTGTTCATGACATAGAAAACCGTTATAACAGGTTGAATCTCGTCTGAGTTATTGATTAATTAAGTATATTTAGTATTCCTGTTCTTAAGTTGAATGTTTTTATTTATTTATTAAACCAGTCTGCATACCAAATAAATATACTATAAATCCTACGAATAACTTTCAACAAATTCACGGAAATACACTAACGCCATCGTAGTACCGATGAATGTTAAAGTATTTTCATTACTGTCCCCGTAAAGAGAGAGAGAGAGAGAGAGAGAGAGAGAGAGGATATAATATTGAATGACGTATATTTTATATATTATTAAATTTTGTATATTTGATTGAATATTAAATTACCTATATCTAAAAATGTAAAAGATGATGAAAAAAAGGTTGTCGGATGTCGTCTTATGGGCGAAATTGGATTGCTACCCAAACAGACTTTAAGTCAGGGTTATGTGTCACGGCAGTTAATAAGATAACATTTTCAATATATTTTTCTGCAGTAGCTATGGCAAAACCCAACCATCTTATGAATGCCTACTATTGTTGCGTGTAAATGTAATACGCAAATATCATGCATGTCCCAACCCTAACCATACACCTAACCCTAACCTGTAAACTGATATAAGGAACACAAAGCCTCTTGATTTTTGACTTTAAATCCAATCTTAAGTTAATTCGCATCTAACATTAGTTATGAATAGATGTGCGTGTGTGTGCATATTAAGATATATGCATATTCATATATTTTTTCAAAATTTAGAACACAGGCATGGATGGACACAACTACACCCAAATATATATATATATATATATATATATATATATATATATATATATATGAGGCGTAGTGTAATGGATATAGTCGTATGAAATGGATCTGGAAAACCGTGTTCAAGTCCTAGATGGGGTTGTTTGCACTTCACACAACGCTTGGGAAAAGTATGAATTGAACTATTCTACTACCAACTACGATTAAATAGTAGAGCAGACTGGGCTCTTTAGTCTCGGTATGGCAACCAGTCTAGGAGAAGGAAAACTCTGAATTTCAATCAGTTTAAATCTACTTAAAATTTGACCTTGTCTCGAATCCTCCTCGTGCAGTGAAGCTGGTAAACACACACACACACACACACAATGGAATTGTGCGCGTCTATCAATATATATATATATATATATATATATATATATATATATATATATATATTACGTGATAGGGACTTCCTTATATATATATATATATATATATATATATATATATAAGTAAATTTGGCGACCTTAGTCGATGGTGACCCGAAGGTTCCCTTTTCAATAGCTACTATACCGAGGTGTAGAGGAAGACACTACTCCTTTCCCTAGATTGCTCCACTTTACCCTTGATCCTCACTTTATAGTGCTGAGTGCTAAGCAAGGCGGCATCAAGTACCATTTTTGAGTCTTTGGTATGACTCAATCTGGGATTGAACTGTGGTCTCCCGGACCATTGGCGAACACACAACTCATTAGGCCAATCGAAGTGGTTAAATTTTTGGAATCGCCCCGTCTCTCTATATATGTGTGTGCGTGTATATGCATTTCTGTTTGCAGTAAAAAAAATATTTGTGTTTATAAAGACGAGGCAACTGCGTTGATCCATTTCACCAAATTTTTTAATAAAAATGCAGAAAACCGGTCCGTTTTCTTTATTTAATGACATCAACCTTCGAGGGTTATTTAATGCCAAAGCTGTACTTAAAGAAGGACCGCAGCAGTACTATTTAACTCAATACTGTGAAAGTAAAGGAGTTCATTCCTTTCCCTAGGGTTTAAGTCCGAAAGCGAATGTAATGACATCACCGGAGTTCGAGCTCGCTTACTAATATTTCGTAGTCCAGCACGTTATCCTCTACGCCACGGATACTTCGCTCACGTTGCTTTATTATAAAAGTATGTTTTTGGGGCCTTTTCCTCATCTTTGTTGTTTTTATCACAATGTTAAGGTCACTGTATTCTTTGATCTTCCCCGGTTGTCTGTTGCATTCGGTAATTTTGTAGGTATTCTGAATGTTTTATTTGTTTGACAGCGATATAATGTTCTTATTCTTCTCACAGACTCTTTGCTGCATACATTTCTTGAAAATATTTGTAAGGCTGCAGGTTTAAAATGAAAAATAAAACGCTATTCAATATATGATTACCATACGACTGTTTATTTTTCGAAATGATCTCCTTCCTAATCAACACACACACACTCTCTCTCTCTCTCTATATATATATATATATATATATATATATAGAGAGAGAGAGAGAGAGAGAGAGAGAGTGAGTGAGTGAGTGTGTGAGATCCACTTATCTTTGTCTGAAGATCACTTCTAAGCGTGAAACACTGTTTAGCTATTTTTGAAGTTTCTGTTAACATATATCAGAGAATTTTATCGGTTGATATTGAACCCGTTTAGCTTTTGAACACTATACACTATTTAAATATTTAATAGTCGATATAAAAGTACGGGTGTGGGACACCTGACAACAATCAAACTCCTAATACTGCACTAATAGTCAGCCAGATTACTACAATAATGATTACTCTGTATTATAGCACTCTGTATATGAATATATACACATAGGTTTTAGCATAGTTTGAATCAAGTCCATTAGAGTTAGGTACCCATAGAAAATAGAACTCACCACAGATGAGCACTTTCTGCATTATAAATGTATCACGTACTGTTGCTGGGGGGTAAATAAGTAATCAATATACTCAAGCCAGTAAAGGAAATTGAAGATTACTTTATTCGTCAGAAAGAAAATAGCCATAATGAGAAACATTTTTGCTTGAGAATTCTGTATCTTATTGCTATACATCTTATGATTTGACTGACCAACTTTTATGATTTCAAGCTCAAATGAACGGCTACAGCAGGAATTGGAATACACCCTACTAAAGCCTGATTGTCACAGCTGGTGAAGTTCAAAAATGCAATCTGGACGTGAGGACACTTTAGAAGAACGATATGCAATAAAATTCGGTTTTAAACTTGGAAAAATACCAGAAAAACGTATAGAATGCTTCCGACTGCTTTTAGGGCATCTTGGATGAAACGAGCATCAGTTTTTGAGTGGCATAAGAGATTCAAGTATGTGAGGGATGATGAGAGGTGTGGGAGGAGTAAGGAAGTCAGAACACCAGAGTTGATTGGCCAAAGTGTTAGGGTTAGGGTTGCTATGTTGAGGTTTTAAGGGAGTTCAGGAAGAGATTCCTAGGGAAGAGGCCAGCACTCTTCAGATCGGGTCAGTGGCATTTCCACCATCAAGACAGTTCGTCACCCTCCCTATAGTCCAGACCTTGTTCCTTGTGACTTTTGGTTATTCCCTAAGCTCAGAGGCTGTCGTTATAAGACAATTGAGGAGATGAAAGAGGCTGTGACGAAGGTCATTGACATGCTGACACAAGATGACTTCCATGGAGTCTTACAGAAGTTGTTGGAACGGTACAACAAGTGCATTGCAGCCGGAAGAGATTACTTCGAAGGGGACAAGAGTTTCATGTGTGTACTATCTATAAAAGTGCCCATACGAAAAAAAGTTTGGAAACTTATTTAATGATCCTCGTATATATATACTTCTTCGCACGAGCCGTAAGTGACACAAGTTTGATTTTTAAACAGAGTTTAACAGGTCTGAATTCAGAGTTTTCTGGTTGTCATACCAAGGTTAAAGAGTTCAGTCTGGCCTACTATTTACCCATAGCTTGTGGGCGAATAACTGGATTAATACTTTCCCTGAATGTATTAGCGCTTTCTGAAATGAAAACTGTCTCATTTAGGATTTGAACACGTTTCGCCGTGTCTGTTACACCACAAATGCCTCGAATATATATATATATATATATATATATATATATATATATTCGATTTCCCCAATTCTCTTTAATTGTTTCTTAATGTCTAACGTTTCTCAGCAAAATAGACTGCAGAGTTATTTTCTGTTTTCTGTCTCCGCTCATTCAGCTTCCTGCTTGAGCATCGAGCCGTGAACAGGAGCAACGCAAGGAAATTTTCTTAATGCCTGAGGTCGACCCCAACAATCAATCTCACTTCTTATTTCTTTAGGGTCTTTTCATGACACACAATACAATTGAAAATATATCCGCAGTCAACGTTAAACTATAGTTCATTTAATGCGTAGCCAATTTTAAAACAAACATTCCTGGTGGATATAAAAACCCAAAGCTATTAACTCTCCTAAGAAAGTAAGAAAATTCAATTATATTTTTCCCATTGTGTAATTGGCAATTTGATTCTTTTAATAAAGAAAATGTTACGGATCGTAGTTTTTTTAGGAAAAAAAACATAGACGAAGAAAAGGGTCTGCAGAACTGGCGAAACAGTTATACTCAAGGGGGCGTCAGTGGTGTAATGGTTTTTGTGGTGGGAAATGAACATGGCTACCGGAGTTCAAACCTGGACGAGGCTGTTTGCACTTCACATAACGCTAATACCTTTGGGAAAGGTATCCAACTATTCTCTCTTCTGCTAAGGGTTAATAGTAAGGCAGACTAAGCTCTTTAACCTTGGTATGAAAACCGGTCTTGGAAAAGGAAAACTCTAAATTCAAACCTATTAAACTACACTTAAAAATTGACCTTTTGTCGCATCATTGAAAGTTACATTGTTTTTGTTTGTATGGTCTTGTTTAATATTTGATTTCTTGTTTGTGTGGTCATATCTGATACTTGGATCCTTGCTTGTATGGTCATATCTGATACTTGGTTTATTGTTTGTAAGGTCTTATTTGTTTTCTTGTTTGTATTGTCTTATCTGATATTTGGTTTATTGTTTGTATGGTCATATCTGATATTTGGTTTCTTGTTTGTATGGTCTTATCTGATATTTGGTTTCTTGTTTGTATGGTCTTATCTGATACTTGGTTTCTTGTTTGTATGGTCTTATTTGATGTTTGGTTTCTTGTTTGTATGGTCTAATCTAATAATTGGTTTCTCGTTTGTATGTCTTATCTGATATTGTGTTTATTGTTTGTATGGTTTATCAGATATTTGGTTTCTTGTTTGTATTGTCTTACTTGATATTTGGTTTCTTGTTTGTCGTTTCTGTGATTGTCACATCCTATTTGTGCGAAAGGAGTTGAATAAATGTATATATACCCAAAGAAAGCTGAAGAATATAGATCCCTATTTATATTCACTTTGCTTTATTATCATTAGAATAGTTTTTTTTTTTATTGTTCTAGGCTTTGGTACTTTAAAATTATGAACGTTAACTTTTGATGGAGACTAACGAAAAAGCCTTCAAGAGCAGATAATGTGGAGGAAGATTGAGTTGCATTTAGAACGTATATCAGTGATTAGTATTCCGATATTTGATCATTGATGCTGCTTATACAAAGGTATCTAGTTTATTAACACATTCAATAACTTTCTTTTGCTCTCATTTGTTGGACAAATATAGAATATATTATCCTTATATTACTCCTTGCGAGTTCTTTCCACCAACGTTCGTTGAAAGTCTTTTATCGGAGTCTGAGTGATAGCAAGTCACCACAGATCTCCCCTATTTTAGTGGACTTAACAATTGCCTAGTCGGCTGGGGTAGCAGAATACACAGATTGCATCTCGGCTGAGGGGTACGACACTCCTCCAACGAGTGTCCTGGATATGACACTAAACAATCTGATTGCGAGTTTCCTGTAATTCTGGAGCTTTGTGGGATGTGGAGTACCCCTTCATTGCCCCAGGTTCACTCTGGCCCGAAGTGGTAGCACCTAACAGGGTCCTATCTATGGATCAAATAGAACTAAACAGTGTACTTATGCTAAACTGAATTGCTTGAAATAGAACTGTTTTGACATTTAAACTGCATACTTATTAACTGAATTGTTTGAAATAAAACTGCTTTTGACTTTGAAACTGTACTTACGTTAAACGGAATTGTTTGAAATAGAACTGTTTTGACATGTAAACTGTGTACTTTTTTGATATTTAACTGTGTGTGGACAAAAACTATACTTATACTAAACTGAATTGTTTGAATTAGAACAGTTTGACTGAACTGAATTATTTGAAATAGAAATGTTTTGACAATTAAACTGAGTACTCATGCTAAACTGAACTGTTTGAAATAGAACTGTTTATTTGTAAAAAATGGATTTGGCATTAAATAACTAACAAAGATTAATATGCCATAAAACCCAAAGAAAGAAAGAAAGAAAGAAACGGACTTAATAATGCTGTACTTTGAATGGTCTCGATTTGTTTTCCAATTTCCTACTCTTCCAGCACCCTTACTAAGCCTCTGGGGACTATTCCAAGCGTGCCAGTCACAATTGGTATCACCGTTATCTTCATGTTCCATTGCTTTTTTTAGTGTTTTGACAAGGTTCAAGTACTTATTCCTCTTTTCGCTTTCTTTGATTTTCACTTACTGGTCAGCTGGGACGGCAAAATTCACTTTACGGCAAGCTCTCTTTTTTATGCTGAGTATCACTCGGTGAGGTCTTCTGACTGTGATTATTATTATTATTATTATTATTATTATTATAAAAGTGGAATTCCTCAGAGACTGAATATCAATCCAAGAAAAAAGACTGTAATATGTGAACAAAAGGAAAACAAGGTATCCGTTTAAAAAAAGATGTTTATTAATCAACTTGGTGCTCAATAAAATAGAATTGCGAAAACGTTAAAGTTCTTTTGTGCTGAATATGTTAATATAGATAATTTATGTTGCTATTTACAATAATGGCGATAGTGACAAATCATAAATATTTTCGAAAACCCTGTGTCTAATGAGTAACATCGTAAAAAATAAAGGCACTTGGCGTACAGCAATGACGGGACAGAAGGCCATGCTCGAACATTCATTGATATAGTGAATTTCAAATGAAATAAACTTCAATGCGAGGCGGTTAACCAAATTTCGAAGCATGGATAAAGCAACGTGTGAAAAGTGGCGAAAGATTATGTCAGAAAATGGATTTAACATCGTGACTAAGATAGCAAACTTGCCCTGTCAGCTGGGGCTGTACAATACATTGACTGCTTCTCTGCAGAGAGGTAAGACCCCCCCCCCCCAGTCACAACGAGTGTCCGAGATATGACACTAAACAATCTGATAGTGAGGCTCCTGTAATGCTGGAGCTTTCGGGAATGCGGAGTATCCCTTCATCGCTCTCAGGTCCACTCTGGCCCGGAGTGGTAGCACCTTATAGGGTCCTATCTATGGGCCAAATAGAACTAAACTGGGTACTGATGCTAAAGTGATTTGCTCGGAATAGAACTGTTTCAACATTTAATTATGTGTGGACAAAACTATACTTATACTAAACTGAATTGTTTGAATTAAAACTTGACTAAACCGAAGAGCTTGAAATAGAAAAAATACATTTAAACTGCATACTTATACTAAAGGGAATAGTTTGAAATAGAACTGATTATTTGTATAAAAATGGATTTGGCAGTAAATAACCTACAGAGGTTGATATGCCATAAAGCCCAACCAACTAACCAACTAAGAGAGCACCTACTACCTCAGAATATTCTAACAGTCGATTTTCTAAATTGTGTTATCATAGACAATTGCTTTACTATACATAGGAACCCGATGGTAACAACTCAGGAATCTCAAACCATTATTACTGATTTTACTTCTATCTGAGTGCTTCATTTGCATAACCCTTTTACTAGGCTTAAACTAGGCTTAAAAGGTATTTACTATGCTTATCTTCGTTTAGAAAAAGACCAGTAGAAAAATAATGGTAGGGAAAATATGTTTCGCTAATCTTTTTAATTAATTATTGAAAATCAAAACCCCCTCGAAAAATGTGGCTTTTATCAGGGGTTGAACGTCAATGACTAACATTAAAGAGAAATACGCACTTCTCTCAGTCTCTAAGCAAATCCAAACCTAGTATAATAGTTGCCTGCATATTAACACTCAGATAAAAAGGGATTAAAACGAGACGTAATGTTATTACTATTATACAAGGGTCATTCAATAAATAGATGGAATCTATCTATCTATCTATCTACAAGGGTCATTCAATAAATAAAGAGAATATTTTTGGAAAAAAGTAAATTAAAAAAATTTTTTTTCCTATAAACTCAGCATTATTGAGGATTGGGTTATTGTAAGAAAAAATTAATCTCCGAAAAATATCTGTTTTGGGACTATTCAAAATGGTGGCCAATTAAACAGTGCACTCGAATCTAAAATAGAGGTCTCTCATCAAATTTTTAGTGGCTGAGAAGCGCAAACCATGTGAAATTTACCGAAGAATGTTGGATATATACGATGAAGCATATTTTTGTCAGAAAAATGTTAATCAGCTGAAAGTGGGTTTGCCACTACGAGCCTGAGTCGATAAGACAGTCGGTGGAGTGGAAAAACACGGACAGTCTTCTGGGACATGAGAAGACCCCCTCACTATTGATTTCCTTGAAAAAGGTGTAACTGTAACCAGTACTTCCTATAATTAACTCCTTTGGAAAAATACTCTTTCTTAACTTTCTTACATTGATTTATCGGGCAAGTTTCCTTGTGTTTTTCACAAAATTTCGAGCCTAAAAAATTTAAACGCGGTGTTATTTTGTTGATAACATCCCGTTTTTTTTAATAACGCATGAGGTTATCCCAAAGAGAGTAACCAAACACAGAATATTCGGTAAGAAACAGAACAAGTCAATTAATATAATCAAACATTTAATTATACACAACACAACTAGGGAACCCAGTTCCCATCATTGGCTATGTAAAAGTTACGAGTGTTCATCAAGGAATAAACAGAAATGTTCATGCAGCAAAAAGGAGGAACCACTTACTCTTCACAGGTCTAAAATCTACAGTTGGAAGGGTTCATGTGCTCGCTGCTGAGGAGTGAAACACCACATCTTCTCAATTCAAAGTCCTGTTCGTGAAAGAGACAGATTCCTCCCTTTACCTTGTCACGTGACCGAAAAGGACTCGTGATGTGGGAGAGTTCCTCAAACCCTATGACAATGGAGACCACTCCGTTTAGTCTCTCAACAAGCCCTAAACCCATTAAATGTCTGCCGGAAGTGGTGACTTACCATTAAGGTAAATTGGAACCTTTTAATTCATAGAAAGATTCACTGATGGGTATTAAGTGCCAAAAAAGCTAATTTCTAAAAGTCGGCAATCAGATCGGCCAGAATACTGAAAAGAGTCTTGGAGACTTGAGGAGACTTGCTGTCACTCAAACTCCAGTGAGAAACCATCAGCTAAAGCTGGTGTGAAAAACTATCAAAAGAGTAAAGTAATAATAATAGACAGCGTTGAGGCATCGATACAACGACTCGAGGACTACATATCAAAACACGAACGAGGACTGATTACAGCCATCAGAAACGATATTGACAATACGATGGACAACAGAATGACAATATCTAGGAAACAAAAACGGGAAGAAATACAACTCTATGTGCGTTTTAAACAACTAATAATCAATATCTCAAACGAGAAAACCTGGACGTGGATAGGAAAAGGAAACTAAGAGAGAAACAGAATCTCTCCTAATAGCCGCACAAAACAACGCCGTAAGAACCAATCATATCAAAGCGAGAATAGATAAGACGCAACAAAATAGCAAATGTAGGCTATGCAGTGACAGAGATGAAACCATCAATCACATAAGCGAATGCAGCAAATTATCACAGAAGGAATATAAGACTAGACACGACTGGGTGGGCAAGATGATTCACTGGGAGATGTGCAAGAAATTTAAATTTGACATTACGAACAAATGGTATATGTACAACCCACCATCTGCTCAAGAAAATGACACATATAGACTCCTATGGGACTTTGAAATACAGACAGATCACCTAATCTCGGCCAGAAGACCAGACCTAATAATAATCAACAACAACAACAAAGAGAATTTGCAAAAGTGTCGACTTTGCTGTCCTGGTTGACCACAATAAAACTGAAAGAATGTGAAAAGAAGGATAAGTACCTCGACCTTGTTAGGGAATTGAAAAAAAAAACAAACAACAAAACTATAGAACATGAAGGTGACAATTATACACATTGTGATTGGTACTTTTGGTACAGTAACTAAAGGACTATTAAAGGGACTGGAGGATTTGGAAGTTGGCGGACGAGTGGAGAATATCCAAACAACAGCATTATTGAGAACGGCCAAAATACTGAGAAGAGTCCCGGAGACTTGGGGCGACTTGTTGTCCCTCAAACTCCAGTGAAAGACCATCTGCTAACGCTGATGTGAAATACTTTAATGAGTAAATAATATTAATAAATCTCAGTGACTAGGGAGCCATCCCACGGGCAACACTTCTCTATTGCATTAAGTGGGTCAGGATCTTTGATGGGAATATAAGTTTCTAATCGACTCATCACACTGAATTCTGTGTGAGGGAACCCTAAAGTACCATGTGTCGTATTTGAGGTAACGAAATCCCATTTAGTAGTGAAGGGGGATATGGCAAGCGTGGTTAGAATCGTTATGAGGTATCTTGTTACGTTGTTTGTAATGATAGGTATCAGTGGTGGCAACAGCCGTGCTGAAGTTGAATGTAAAAACAGATGAATACAATGTTCTAAGTAGATCTACCTGTCATGGTGATGGTGATGGTGATGTCTCGTGAAAAATAAAATAAACAAGTAAAAATGTCGTACAAACAGTATTCATATTCCATTGCTCATCAGAGTGGAACGAAAAAGAACCCTAGATATGAATAACGACTGAGATGGGTGTGGATTGAAAGCCTCAGAAAAAAAAAATCCGACCTGCAAATAAATCACTTCAAATTTTGCAAAATTTAAAATACTACTGTACAAGTAATTATTTCTTTTTTAATGACAGGCTAAAAATCTTTAAATTATATACTTATTCAGTCCGACCACTTTCTTTGTAGTTGTTTTCTTTATCACAACTATTCGGCTGTTGTATTTCTCTGACCTTCTTCATGTACATTTTTCCTTTGGTATCATTTCGGAAATTTCGAACGGAAGACTTTCTTGGATCCATACGAATATATTGTCCCCATTCTTGCCACGTTTTTCAGGAAATTTTAAAACTTAGAGCCATCGATTCTTTTGAGTTACGATTTCAATTTACCTCTGTATTTTCCCAAGCTCTTGGGGGTCTGTTCAAAGTACACCAACTAAAATTAGTATCACCACTACCTTCATTATCCACAGTTTTTTTTGTTTTTAGTTCTCCGGCAAGGTCCAAGTATTTGTCTATCATTTTGCTTTCTTTCTGTGGTCCTTTGGAACAGCAAAATCTACCAAATGACAACTTCTTACTTTTTTGTTAATTAACACTTGGTCTGGTCTTTTGGTCGGGATTGGGTGATCCGTTTATGTCTAAAATCCCCTGACAATTCCCAAGGACGGATTCTTGGTTCGTTAGTTTATTTGTTTTGGTTTTATGGCATATCAACCATTGTAGGTTATTAAATGCCAAATCCATTTTATACATATAAACAGTTATATTTCAATCAATTCAGTTTAGCATAATTTAAATATCAAAAACAGTACAATTTCAAGCAATTCAGTTTAGTATGAGTATAGTTTTTTTTTGTTTACTCAAAGTTAAATGTCAAAACAGTTCTATTTCAAAGAATTCAATGCAGCATACAAAAACAGTTCCATTTCAAACAATTCAGTTTAGCATAAGTACACAGTTTAGTCCTATTTGATCCATGGATAGGGCCTATCAGGAGCTACCATTTCGGGCCAGAGTGGACCTGGGAGAGATGGCAATGAAGGGGTACTCCGCATTTTCCAAAGCTCCAGCATTACAGGAACCTTACCATCAGATTGTTTAGTGTCATAAGCAGGACACTCATTGGGGGAGTCTTACCCCTCTGCAGGAATGCAGTCGATGGCTGCTACAACCCCAGCCGACAGGGCAAGACGGATTGTTGTTTGTGCATATACAAAATGGTATTTGGTCAATTGACTTTTTGCATCGAGAAAACAAGAAATCCGGAATTTTTCTTCAATAATTTTCCCGTTACTATTGAATATCACTTTAATTTCTCCGTGGTATTTGTTCTCTCTTGAGATATCAAATCAATTTTGTTGCGATGAAGAGGAAAAATGAAAGGTAGAAAACAAACACCACACGAAATAAAAATAAAACAGTAAAAACAAACAAACAAATATCTAGGAAGCACATGGTCATTATTTTCGTTGTGTGCATCAATTTTAAAAAAAGTGGAAATGGAAATGACTTCTACCCCTGGTGAGAATCAAACCCACTTCAATAGTAATAATTTACATAATTAAGCATGTTAACCATTACTCAAAGGCTTGGTCCCATGATGTGACATCTATATACACTTTGTACAATCTTTATGAATATTCTTTGAAGTTTTCATACGATACTACTCAATAGTTTGTGCGAACCGAATGTCGTACGGATTTTTGCCGTCACATATATCGAATCGCTGGACAAACAACGAAAAACTCGTAGATGTATAAAAATATATTTTATATCTTTATTCTTCGACGGCAACAATTGTGTGTAGTAGGAGTACATTCAGAGAGAGTTCACACATATCTTTCTTCTGTGGCGGGGACCCTTTTTTGTGAAGTAGTGCGACAGCCGGAGAACACAGGACATGTTTGCTGGAGAGACCCGCAGGTCTCTCCCTTCGCTTGAGCGACCAGTGGATATCTTCCTTCAGTCCTAATTTACAGATATTGTCTTTTCAAGTCCTATGCGGAAGTATGAACATCCTCTTCGCCTCACGTATTTTTCTGTTTGTAGCTGGTTATCGGAACTAACATACTTCCTTTTTTTTCCCGGTTATATTTTTATCTTATCTGCGAACGGAAATATCTGTCACTCAATCCATAAGCAATAAATCGTATTCTCTTTCCTGTGAAACCACTTTGTTCATGTTATCTTGCTAAGTTCATCGTCGCCAGTTAAGCCAGTATATTACATAAGTGACTATTTTGAAAGAGACAGTAGAAACTTAATTTTAGAATGAATAAGTGATTTTCCCAGTAAAATTACCCGAATTTTTAGGTGTGCCATTGTGTTATATAGTTATTTACACGTTCATGCAGCATCACAACGACACAACGATAAAGACGCATGACAAACGACAGACGCACGAAGAAAGGACGCAAGAAGACCTCTTTAGAAAAATATTCACCTCTCAGTTTATTGCAAGGGTTCGAAAGGGTAGCATGTGAGAGGATGCTGGAGACCGAACATAAACTTCATATTTTGAGCCCACTGTTATGACCGTCACGTTGTGTCGTTCTTGTTCTCCTGATGTTGGGGTCCACTCCATCGGGGCTTTCCGAGGGCCCCCTCGGTCCGGTGTGGCTTTCACTACCACATCTGGTCTCTCCTGTCTGGAAGTCTACTGGCAACTGCATCGGGGGGGGGGTCCGGGGGCCCCCTCGGTCGGGTGTGGCCTTCCCTACCACATCTCGTCTCTACTGTCTGGAATTCGACTGGCAACTGCATCGGGGGGTTTCCGAGAACCCCCTCGGTCGGGTGTGGCCTTCCTTACCACATCTGGTCTCTACTGTCTGGAATTCTACTGACAACTGCTCTGGGACCCAAACTCAACTGAGTTAAATAATAACTCAACGCCCACACGATCGCCTACTGGATCTTTGAAATCGAATGTTTAATCGTCATCAAGCGGAAATAACTGTCATGCAGTTCAGAGGTTACTCTCTTCCGGTGCATGACTGTAATGGCAGAATGGGACCTTCACCTTTTCCCATATCATAAGCCTTAATCCGCCCACGCGATCTCTTTCGATTACTGGCCGTTGGAATGTGTCACTTCCTTCCGGTGTATCACCTTGGAATAGCATTTTTAGGCCGGGGCGAGGGGTCAAAATATAACAATTGGTCTAATGAGTAGAGTGTTCACCAATGGTCCGGGAGACCAGGGTTCATTCCCAGGTTGAGTCATACCAAAGACTAAAAAATTGATACTTGATGCCTCCTTGCTTAACCCTCAGCATTATAAGGTAAGGATCAAGGGTAAAATGAAGCAATCCAGGGAATGGAGTGGTGCCCTCCTCTACACCTTGGTGTAGTAGCTACTGAAAAGGGAGCCTTCGGGTCACCCTCGACTAAGGTCGCCAATTTTAATTTACCTATTTTTTCATTGATTCCTTTTTTCGTCAACCTTGATACTTTCATTTTAATATTCAAATGTTTATTTACAACCTTTGGTTTCCTTATTCCAAGCTATGAAATAATAGACAAGTACTCCGGAATGGGAACAAAAGAGATTAATTCGTTGTGTATAGGGAAAGTTGTTATTATTATTTCACCTGTCTGCTTTTTAATTCCTTTTAATTTCTTTTCGTCTTCCTCTTTCCACACCACTCTAAAATTGCCACCAACACGTCTCGTACTGGTCACGTGGCTTTATTTGTGACAAGGCGCCTCAGTTTAGAAAGTCTTATCACATCGCACGTGTCGTTCATGTTTCAGGCAACTGCCGTGCAGTTTCTACATCCTGAAATTCAAAACATGTCCTCCGTCTCCATGTTGACAATGCTTAGTATAACACAGAACCAAATAATGAAGAATAAGGATTACCCCCCCCCGCAAAAAAATAACAATTTATTTTATATTATTCTTTTAATTAGAGGTAAGCCTGTATGATGGTATTGGGGGTGCTTGGAGGTAAGGAATATATGTAGTAGAGACTTCAATCACCAAGGACCAATATCAGCTTAGCATATCCGTGGTATACTAACACTGTACCCAAAGGAAAGAAAGACATAAACGCGTTTCTAAATTCAAGAATATTGAAAATCACACACACACACACACACACATTTGTATTTATGGAAGTAAATAATGGAAAGAAATTCAACAGTATGAAGAAAAAAGAAAAACAAAGTAATCCAAAAGTAATGAATTTATTATGATGGAAAGTCAAAGTTAAAACGTTTCAGTTTTAATAAATATTCATCAGAACTTTAAGATATTGAAAAATGTTTCTTTTTTTTTCAAAAATAAAACCTCCTCACTGTTCAAGTAATATTTTTCTCCATCGTAAAATCCTGACGACGGTTAATTAAAACCGAAACGTTTTAACATTGACTTTCCATCAGGATAAATTCATTACTTTTGGATTACTTTGTTTTTACGCTGCCCCACGGAAGGAATTTACGGCTGCCTCTCGTATAAGGCAAAACTCATCTAATCCGGTTAAGCAAAAATGTAAACAAATGAAAGCTACTACATAATGCCTTATAATTCCCGAGGTGACATGGTTCGCTAGCAGGCTAAGCGGTATGATCCTAAGTCTAACGTAAAGTTGGGCCGGTTTCGATCCTAGCTTCAAGCGTCCTACGTGTCTAGACACACAGAAGAGTTGTGATACAACGAAATAGTTTGTCCGTGAATGACAATATATATATACATATATATTGTCTCTGCGAAGAGAGAGAAGCATGTAAATAGTCATCTGACGATACGGAGAGTATATTAATATTATTAATAAATTTATTATGACGACTTAACCGAGTTTGAGTCTCCATCAAATTGTATAATATATATATATATATATATATACACACACACACACACACACACATATATATATATATATATATACTAGTGGTATTAAGAAAAAAGAGTTCAATGTGTCCTAGTAGCTATAAATATGCATATGTGGTTGTATGAACAAGCAATATGTTGAAAAAGTACAAAACTGAGATAAAGTTTTATTTGGTGGTAAAATGCCCATGGTCACGTGTCTTTACTGTACCATGAAAGGGACAACTCTTAACGTCTCAACTGTTCAAACGAAAAAGACTAAAGAGATCAAGAATGGGTTTTTGGACTGTTGTATGACACCCTACGAGGCACCCAACGGATGTGTTCATTTTGTAAGGGAGATAATTATTCGTTGTCTTTTCACAGCTGCCTTGAAAATTTATATTCAAAAGCAAGACTTTTAACAGTTCTCGAACACTAGCCTCTAGCACTATTGGAAAATATCCATTTCACCCATGATACGGAGCACTAAATATTTTCAATCTCACCCCCCCCCAAAAAAAACCCAGCAAAAAACAAAAAACAAAAAAACAAAAAAAACGACGGTGGAGGAGTTTTTTTGTGGAGTATAGGCTAAAGTGCTTGATTGCGGCTTCGAAGTAAGCGAGTTCGAATTCCAGTCATACTATTACATTCACTGTGAGATTAATAGAATTGGGAAAGATATAAATCCCCTTATTCTCCAAGCGATGCGTTAAATAGTATCATTGCTGTTCTTATACAAGGATGTCAAAGGCATTAAATAACCAACGAAGGTTAATATGCTATAAATAAAGAAACCGAAAAAAAAAAAAAAAGAAGAAATAGATAAATAAAATCTGGCTATAACTAATCCTAAGGTTATACATTTTTTTTAAATACATCGGAACATGAAAACGCTTTCATTATTTTTGTTTGAGTACATTTTAGTTGCCAGAAGATAAGATTCGTTGAACAAGTTGAGCGTAGTTTGAAGTTTTAAACGCTTTTCCATAATTGGCCAGCATGTATAAAAATGTGTTGAGAACTAAAGATAAAAATTAACCTCCTTGCAATAAATAATTAAGCGTTCTTATCAAATTTCCTGAAAAAAAGTTTCTAAATTTAAGTATAATTGGCAAATAGATTAACAGAAAATAGAATCTGTTTTGTAAGGTGTTCTATATCAACTAGTTTGGAATGTTGGGTGAAACGCGCATGCGCGTGTGTATATACAAGTGCCTCGTATATATGCATATGCATCCGCGTCTTTGAGTGTTGTACTTTTATCGTCAGCATGGAACGTTTTTCAATCCAAAATTCCATTCGTATATCCTGACAATTGATACTTTTGGTTTGTGGAAGGGTTTCTAATTCTTTTTTAATTCTTAGCAAATATCTTAATATCATACATGTATATGAGATAGTTTATCTATTCTTTCGACTTAGTAAATTTGCAGCCCCTCTTTTCTTAGCATATAATTTAGATTTGGTTTGGTTTGGTTTGGTTTGGAATATTAACCATTGTCGGTTATTTAATGTCAAATCTTCTTATATATATATATATATATATATATATATATATATAGTTGTTGGGGACCGTAGTCGAAGGCAACCAAATGGATCCCTTTTTCAATATCTACTATACCGAGGTGTAGTGGGGCGCTACTCCTTTCCCTGGATTGCTCCACTTTACCCTCGATACGTACCTTATATTGCTGAGTGTTAAGCAAGGAGGTATCAAGTACCATTTTTAAAGTCTTTGGTCTCCCGGATCATTGACGAACACTCTACCCACTGGGCCAATGAGCCGGTTATATATATATATATATATATATATATATATATATATATGATTTGGTTTTCTGACATATCAACCATTCTAAGTTATTTAATATCAAATCCTTTTTATTCATATAAATCAAATATATATCGTTTGGTTTATTTTGGTTTTATGCCATACCAACCACTGAAGGTTATTTAATGCCAAATCCTTTTTATACATATATATTAAATATCTGATTTTTAAAAATATTTTGTGGATAACATTTTTAAACGAGCCTGGGCTATTTTTTTTTTACACACAGTTAAAGGGTTTCACTTATTTTTATCTAATACGAATAATTCTATTAATCATTTGTTTACACACGGCTAAATGTTTTCAAGAATTGCCATTTAACACTAACAATTCAATTAAACATCAATTATTTGTTTACACACAGTTAAAAGATCAAACAGTTCTATTAAAAAGAATTTAGTTTCGCTTGTCAACAAAGTTAAATGGTTC
Organism: Sepioteuthis lessoniana; assembly: GCA_963585895.1. NCBI lineage: Eukaryota > Metazoa > Mollusca > Cephalopoda > Myopsida > Loliginidae > Sepioteuthis > Sepioteuthis lessoniana. The sequence goes on from OY757909.1 coordinate 67,517,297, forward strand.
TAAGTATTGCTATGGATCACTAACAATTCAATTAAACATCAGTCATTCGTTTACACACAGTTGAATGAATAAACTGTTCTATTTTAAGCAATTCAGTTTAGCAATTTCAATTCAAGCAATTTCAATTTCAAGCAATTCAAGTCATTTTTTTGCACTTGGTTTAACTGCAAAAGTACACAGTTTAAATGTCAAGCAGTTTTATTTGATCCATAGATAGGACCCTATATGGTGCAACCACTCCAAGGCAGAGTGGACCTGGGAGCGATAGCAATGAAGGGGTACTCCGCATTCTTCATAGCTCCAGCATTACTGGAGCCTCACCATCAGATTGTTTAGTGTCATACCCAGGACACTTATTGGCGATGTCTTACTCCTATGCAGAGATGCAGTCTGTATATTCTGCAGCCTCAGCCGACTGGGCCATAGAATTTAGATGCACCATTGCAATAAGAAATACTAGTGGTAATAATGATTTCTTTTGAAGATTCCTGTTTGGATTTGTACCCCTGATAGGATAAGTTTTCCATCTACTGGCTCCATATTCCAGTTTTTCATAATTCTGTAAATGTTGTTTATGCGTGTGTTTGTTATAAAAGAGAAGTTTATTTTCTTTGTCTAATGGCGTATCAACCTTCGTGGGGGTGGGTATTCAATGTCGAAGCCTTCTTTGTAGAAAATTGATAGTGGTGCTATTTAACCCATAGCTGAGAGTATAAAGGAGTTTATAACTTTCCCAAGAGTATTGGTCTGAACTCGCTTACTACGATGTTGCAGTCCAGTACGTTAGCCACTCGGCTTCGGGATCCCCCCGCCACCACCGCACAGAAGTAAGAGCAGAGAACGACGACCACAAAACAAAATATCTTTAACTTCAATTGATAAGATAAAAAAAAAATGGCTGTCTTTTGTTGAAGCATCTCATGTTGAATATTTGACAATTTTTTTTGTTTCACAACAATAGTTTATTCCCACAGTTTTGCAATTAACCAGAAAAAGAAAGAGAAAAACAAATTCATAATTAATTCGGTTGGATATCATCTAAAACAATGTCTCACGAGAACAACACATCTACTAAAAATATACACAAGTATAGAAAGAAAGAAAGAAAGAACGAAAATGATTTCCGACTTGGTAAAGAAAAAATCTATATGAAATAAAAATGAATAAAAATGAAAATAAAAGAATAGAAACTATAAAAGTCTCAGACTAAGTAGAGGCCTTGATTTAATTCAAATGTACATATTTATTCATCATTTTTGATAGCTTTATTTTTTCTTTTTCTTTTTTACAGACGATATTCTAAAGTCTTTTTCTTCATTTTGTTGTTAAGAATTACATCTTAATTGTTAATATAGGTTGTCTCAATATACACGGGATCCATTTGACAGCTAATAACTCTACTAATAATAATGTTGTGTTCTTTTTTGCTTCAGATTTGAAAATGATATACTATAACAGCTATTAATCCTCGATCACAATACCTTGAACAAGAGAGGAAAAATATTTTGCGTCACTACTTAGTTGAAGACAAAATCATTCAAAACTGTTTTAAAATAGAGGGCAATGAAACAGTTCCATTTCAAACAATTCAATTTAGCATACAAAAACAGTTCTAGTTCAAACAATTCAGTTTAGCACAAATGCGTAGTTTAAATGTCAAAACAGTTCTATTTCGAGCGATTCCGTCTTGCATAAGTACGCAGTTTAGTTTTGCCCAGTCAGCTCGGGCTATAGATAAAGATTTATAACTGAGACAAGAAACCCTAAAAAAGATTTTCGTGTCCTGGAAGGTGATATAATAAGAATAAAAAATAAGCATTGATTTGATGTCTCTTGCTCAAAGGATACAATTTTTACCAGACGTTGTCCAAATGACCGACACTGCGCTGGTCTCAGTAATAAATCATTATCATATTAATGGGTTGGATCAATTTTGATACACCCAGAACAAATTGTAAATACATCATAAACTCAACTAAACCTACAAGTAGTGAAACATTTGGCTCATACTGAGTATGACAGAATTACTTCCTACATTTTGAACTGCCACCTTTATGGAGCAAGCAAAATTAAACAAGGGGTAACGGTAGCTTTAGGATGCAGTAAAATCGCTCCCACATTTTATACTGTCCGCTGAGTGATGCAGGATAAATTTGGTGAGTGGCAATCGTAGCTTCAGTGTGCGGAGGAAATACCTTATACATTTTAAACGATCTCTTGAGTAAGTGAAATTAAGCCAGTCGTAATGGTAGCTCGGTCTAACTTATGTTGTTGGTTGGTTGGTTTTTGTTTAATGGCATATCAACCTAATGCCAAAGCCATCTTTCTAGAAGAACAGTTGTGGTACTATTTAACCCACAGCTGGGAGGATAAGGGGGTTCATATCTTTCCGAAGGGTATTTGTCCGAAAGTGAACATAATAGCGCGACTGGAATTCGAACTCGCTTACTACGATTTCGTAGTCCATCGCTTTAACCATTACACCACGAGGACATCCCTTCTAACTAATGACTTACCATTTTGTTTATCACATACAATCAATTACGATCACAGCTTGGACCGGTGTGTGCCGTGCGTTTGTAGTTGAAACAAGCCTGCTACGACGGAATAACGCTGTTCAGGATAGAAAATCTATACTGTTATGAGTTGAAAATTCTATCCAGAACAGCGTCATTCCGATGTAACGTGAAATGAGCACGAAAAACTGTGTAGTAATTACAGATTCACAAGTCTTAAAAAACGTTTCAATTGCAAACAGCATGGTGAGCAACGATTCAAGTCAAGATAATGGGTAATCATATAAAAAATGGTATTGGCCTTATGAGTAGAGTGTTCGCCAATGGTCCGCAAGACCTGGGTTCAATCCCAGGTGGCGTCATACCAAAGACTTTAAAAACGGTACTTGATACCCCCTTGCTTAACACTCAGCAATATGAGGTACATATCAAAGGAAAAGTGGAGCAATCCAGGGAAGGGAGTAGCGCCCTCCCCTACACCTCAGTGTAGTAGCTATTGAAAAGGGAGCCTTCTGGTCACCTTCGACTCTCTCGCACAGTGGAACTACCATTAACTCTTACAAAACGAAATATTTTCTATTCACGTTCTAATATGTATGCATTGTTTTGTCGAAACAAGTTTTATTGATATTTGTAGATCACGGTCATTTCATCTTAAACAAATACCTGTCGGGTCAGATATCGATTCACTTTCTTATACAAAGAAACATTCCATTAACACACGAAGAAAGAAAAAAAGCAATACACAACTGACATCGTCACATAACTTACCGTATTGTTAACTTTCATTTAGTGATACGTTCCAACCACGATAATACAATCTGAACTCGTTATACTGATAATTATTGTACCTGGCTTTTTAACTCGGGCTTCTGGCATTCGTGCCGGATGGGGTGTCGACAAACAATGCATAGTACTAGAATGCTGTGATTTAGTTTAAGCTATGAACAGGCATACGTACCGGACTTTACATTCAGTGAGTTCAAGTCCAGCGGGCTCCTATGGCTCATATTGCACTAAGTGAGCCGATGACCAGCATCGTTCTGTAGGGCACGAGTCTCGGCTTGTGCCCGATCTCCCCCTTTCTTAAAACCCTAACTAAAAAAAAGACCTTGTGTCAAACCCTGTCTGGAGGGAGGCAGAATTTAATATCCATATATTGTTAACTTTCATTAAGAGATACCATCCTCCCACGACAATACAATCTGAAATGAGAAGCGTACTTTATGTAAGGATTTTCGTCGAAGGAAATGGAATCAGTGACCCGAATCCTGGACTAGGTTGTTTGCGTTTCACTTCGTGCTATTGCCCTTGGGAAAGGCATGAATCCAGCTGTTCTCTCGGCCACTTATGGGTAAGTAGTAGGACAGACTGAATACTTTAGCCTTGGTTAGGTAACCGTTCAAGGAGAAGGAATACTCTGAATTCAAACCAGCTGTACTCCGCAGGACACTTGTTGAGGGTGGGGTGTTGCAGTTGGTGTATTCTACAGAATGGGCAATAAGAACCAATGATTCGGGGCAACATAATGTGATTACTAAGTAAATGTGTTCGAACTTCAGTTGTGTTATTATATTCACATTCGGACTAATACCCTAAGAAAAAGTATGAAACCTTTATACAACGGCTATGTATTAAATAGCATCACAGCTGTTCTTTTACAAGGATGACTTAAATAGCCCACAAAGGTTGATATGAAATTATACAAAGGTACCAAATCAAGCATAATGTGTTTACTGTCGCCATAGAGGCAAGAAAATAAACGATGGTTAACAGAAACGAGGTATAACGTTCTCATTTCTGAACGTCATTGATAACATGTCAGATATATCGACTTGTTCTTGTACAAGATGAAAGGTGCATATCGTTTTAGTTAAGAAGGATTTTAAATGAAAGAAGAGAAGATAAGCTAGATGGGGTTGGGGTTGATACCTTTATTGCAATGGAAGTTGCGACTCAGAATATGCCAAGAAAGTCAGGATATTTTCTCTGAAATATTAATAACGAGGTAAATACAACAAAGCGACAATAAATAAATAAATAAATAAATAAATAAAACACAAACATGCACATAGCAACTGCAAAGATAAGTAATTCCCTTGCACCTATTCTGTCATCACGGATATTAATGCCGTAATTACTGTTAAAAGTCCCCAATTAGACACGAAAACAATTGTGATCACCTCTTATCTATCTATCTATCTATCTATCTATCTATCTATCTATCTAACATTTGCAATATTTGAGAATAAAGATTGCTCAATATTACTGGTTTTATCATTATGAAGTTATTATTAGAGTGTATATATTCAAGTTAGAATAGTGTAAACAAAGTGTGAATGGTATGTGTTTACTCAGTTTCTCATCTATGTGTTCATCTGATTTTGTGTTCATCATAACTTTATATATATATATATATATATATATATATATATATATATATATATATATATAGTTGTCCAGTGTTCCGTATGTCACATGGAGTACTTGCCGGATTTTCTTGTCAAGGTAATTCAATTAATAATATTCAATTCCCCCCCCCATCTCTCTCTCTCTCTCTCTCTCTATATATATATATATATATATATATATATAAACGCACAATGTGTGTATATAACAATTACGAACATGATTTTGTGAATGAATTTCATCAGAAAAAACACATTTTATGTTTTCTTGTTTTTTTTTTATGACAAAGATAACAATGAAAGTTATTTAATCTTTTCCAGTTCAGAACCTTCCCCCAGGTTATTTACCCCGGGTAAAATAATGATAATGGTAAGTATTCAGTAAAAAGAGGTACTTTCATTGATTTTAACGCTATATATATATATATATATATATATATATATATATATATATATATATATATATATATATCCCCACACTAAAACCAAAGGGAAAAGAATTTTTTAATGTTGCTTTAACATAATCTGTTTTTTTTTTTTTAATATTCTTTTCTTTTTTTCATGGGTTGTTGCTTCGGCCACGTACCTCCTATCTCTAAAACCACCCAAAGAAGACGGACGAGACATACAGGACACTGTAGGAGAAGCAAGAAGAAATTCATAAGTGACGTTCTTACATGGACCCCTTCACATGGACTTGCCAGTGTTGGCCGACCTACAATAATTTACCAATTATAGCTCTATGCTGACAGAATATAATCTGGAAGACCTTCCAGAGACCGATGGATGATAGGAACGAATGGCTTGAGAGAGAGAGAGAGAGAGAGAGAGAGAGAGAGAGAGAGAGAGAGAGAGAGAGAGAGAGTCAGTGAAATCCGTTCTCGCTATGCGACTTGATGATTATGATGACAAATTCATCTAATGTATTCCACAAAACGAAATTTCAGCAATTATTTAATCCAAGGGAAATAACTCTATAGTATGTCCCGCTGTTGATAAAATACGAATTACTGAATTGGATGATTTTTTGGTTGGTTGGGTTTTATGGCGTATCAACATTTATAGGTTATTTAACGCTAAATCCATTTTTATACAAATAGTCTGTAATATTTCAAACAATTCAGTTCAGCATTAGTACACAGTTTAATTGTCAAAAGCATTTCTATTTCAAGCTATTTAGTTTATTCAAACAATTCTAATTCAGCTAATTCAGTTTAGTATAAGTACAGATTTTTTACTCACAGTTGAATATCAAAACAGTTCTATATTAAACAATTCAGTTTAATGTAATGTCAAAAACAGTTCCATTTCAAACAATTCAGTTTAACATAAGCACGCAGTTTAAATGTAAGTACACAGTTTAATTGTCAAAACCATTTCTATTTCAAGCTATTCAGTTTAGTCAAACAGTTCTAATTCAAATAATTCAGTTTAGCATAAGTATGCAGTTTAGTTCTATTTAGCCCATAGATAGGGTCCTATCAGGTGCTACCATTGAAGGGGTGTTCCGCATTCCCCAAAGCTCCAGCATCACTGGAACCATACCATCAGATAGTTTAGTGTCATATCCAAGACACTTGTTGAAAAAAAAATTACCTATCTTTATTTCTTAAAATAATATCTTCAACTTTTATGAATTTTTAAAAATATTTAATAAATAGATAAGATGAATTATTTTGAATTTAAAAAATAAAAATAAAGAATTTTTTCAAATTCCATTCTCGCCGAAAGCAGTATGAAAACAACTAATTAAAATTTTGAATATCTCATCTGAAGAAGGTTTTTATAAAAAACGTATAAGTTAAACTTATAAGAATCGATAAAAGCCTGAAATAAATTTATAATGATACCAAGAAAGGGAATTTTTTTTCTTTTTGTCTTTACATAAAAGATTTTTCTGTTCTACACATTGAGTATTGATGTATCATTAATCCCAAATTAATTATACATCAATAGCCGTTAGTATTGAGCCCTCATATTGGACACTCTTACCTCTTGGATTTTCTCCTTGGATCATATATATATATATATATATATGATGATCCGATAAGGTGAAACTTTAGTAGAAGATTTCCGACTCGCGATTTAAGTTAATTTTATATATATATATATATATATATATATATATATATATATATATATATATATATATATATATGAATTGAGGTCTCGGTAGCCATTGAACGGATGTATGTAAACAATAGTAATTGTGATTCATAACCGTTTTAAATTTACTTCGCTGCTGATGACTTCTCGTGGCTGAATGGTTAGAAGTTTGAGTCGACCGGGTTTCGATCCCAGCTATGGGAAGCTAATATCTAGCCACACTGATGAGTTCTGATAGAACAAAACAGATCTGGATGACTATATATATATTTTATCAATCATAGTGAGCACTCTTTATAAATATTGTAAACTATATTATCAAGCCGTGCTAATGGCACAGATTCCATTGATTCACACTCGCCATCCGTCCCTATGGTCCATCGCTCCTAGCAGGCCCTCTCGACTGCATCTAGTGTCCGCACAGAGGTAACGTATGTAAGTCTTTGCTGGTCAACTGACACTAGTGTGTCCATGTGTAGAAGTCTTTTGAAGATCGTTGCTTATGAGTTCGTCTTTGGTTCCTCAGCAGTGCTAATCATGTTTTATTCGTCTGAGTTGGATAGTTCGTGAGATAGGAGGTAGGTCGCCGTACAGCTGCTGTTTTGTGGGGTGTTGCCCCCAGTATTTGTTTAAAACAGCACGTAGCATTCTTTTACTGTTACCACATAAATTTTTCTCGGTGCATTTCGTAAGAATCCCGGAACTACATCTACATGATAGTACTGACACGGCTACAGCTTGGTAGACATCCCACTTTCATTAGAGACATCAGATTTCCCTGTGACTGACAACTTGTCGATAGAAGTCCCTCCCTTTCTGTATACATATGGTGACATCGCTTTCAGACGATGAGATACGGCTACCGAGGTATGTGAACTGGTCTACGAATTTTAGAGGCTTATCGATTAATGTGGAGACGGCTCCTCTTGCTGCATGCTCTTGGATTATGCAGCAGGGATTTGGCTTGGGCTAGTGCATTTGGGAGAAGCGCTAGATCATCTATATTGTCTGCATCTGTCATAGTTTCCTCTGGATATTGTCTGTTTCTTGTTTTTTTTTTCATTTGAAACTAAATATATATACATATAACGCATACCAAAAAATTTTGCAATATATGTAAATGATTGTTTTTTTCTTTCTATATCCTAGAAGCCCTATTGTGCCTTAAATCTTTTGAACGAGTAACTCATCTCGCCTATAAAACAATGGTAGATAGATAGATAGATAGATAGATTTAAATTTTTACGATCTTATGAAATTATTTTCTATTTTCTTCACAATAAATGTTGCCAATAATATACTGACATTACAAAATATTTACATGAAATATTTTAGAAAGCTTCACCGTTACATATGCTATCTTTAAAACTTGCACAAATTAAGAGTTACCCCCCTTGAAATATATATATATATCGCTATATTTTTTACTCCATTGCCGATATTTGTCGCTGCCTCCCACCAGACACGACTTGACACAAGGTCAAAAGCCCGAAGGCCGATTAAAGTGGGGATAAAGGGGAGGGGAGGTCAGGAACGAGCCGAGACTCGAACCCTGCTTGTCTGTGCTGTTCATCGGCTCACTTAGTGCAATGTGAGCCTGATGAGGCAAGCAGTTTCACGAACCCAAATGTGGGTGAACTTAACTTTAAATCATAACACACAAGCGATTTAAAATGGTTTGGTTTGGTTCCTTTGTTTAATCGTATATTAACCTTTGAGGGTTATCTAATGCCAAAGTCATCATTGTAGAAGGACAACAATGATACTATTTAACCCATAGCTCGTGATATAAAGGTGTTCATAACTTTGTCAAGGGTATAAGATGTTATATAATAGCCGATTTCGGTTCATGCCTTTGAGTTTAGTTAGGCTGAGAACCTTTCGGCTCAGCACATGGGTTAGGTGCAACATTGAGACAGGTGTTAACGCGGGCGCGCGCGGGCGGGCGGATGGAGGTATCACTCAGATGTCACAATACTCCGAGACAAAACGGGTGACGGGGTGCGGGTGACTTCACGCGCCGGAAGCGCGCGGAGGTTTGTGTGAGAATCTTAAGAAAGTCAGAGTTGAGAATTAGACGCCAAACGAGAAGGATCGACTTTTGGAGCTCGCAGGCGCGAGGCAAACTTGCACTCTATGAGGGCAGCACGAGATGGAGGCCAAATGAATAAGACAGCATAGAAGATTGTGTCTCTCCTCCTTACGTCGAAACCTTTAACTCAAAGTTAATAAAAAGGTTTCGTACCTGAACAAGAAGTCGTTACGTGTTTTCGAATTCCGAGATTCCTATGTTCTTTATGTGTTCTATAGTAATGAACATTCGATGTCCATTTCACCCATTTCGCACATGGCCATATTCGTGTATATGGCTATGTAACAAAGAGAATTAAAAGATTTTCCTTCCATCAGTGTCAATTTTATTTGCTCAGAAACTACGAGAATTATATCTAATTGAAAACACTTAATTTTGTAATAACTTGAATTTTCTTTACATACGATTGATTGATTTTAACAGCCTGTCAATACGTCAAGGGCTATTTTATACCGTGAGGTTAGAGAATTGCGTTCATTGTACGTTCATATTTGCATTTTTTGTGTAGTTGTTTCTGAAGTGGTTATTTTTTATACCGTCCGATCAAAGGATTTTAAACAGATCTATTTGATCTATAGTCGGGACCCCAACAAGTACTATCACTCAAGTTTCAGAGTGGACCTGAGAGTAATGTCAATGAAGAGGTACTCCACTCTCCCCAGATCTCCAGCACTTGAGCCTCACTATCAGACGTAATTTAGTGTCATACTCAGAACACTTTTTTTTGGTGTGCAGGGGGGGGTCTTACCTCTCTGTAGGTGGGGGGATACAGTCATACCCAGAAAACCTCTTTTTGGCGGGTGTACGTTGGGGGGAGCTTACCTATCTGAAGGGGGGATACAGTCATACCTAGAACATCTTATTTTTGGTGTGCGTTGGGGGGGGTCTTACCTATCTGTAGGTGGGGGATACAGTCATACCCAGAAAACTCTTTATTTTTTGGTGTACGTTGTGGGGTCTTACCTATCTGAAGAGAGGGATACAGTCATACCTAGAAACTCATTATTGGTGTGTGTTGGGAGGTCTTACCTATCTGTATGGGGGGATACAGTCATTGTATTCTAAGCATCACTGACGGGGCTTCTATTACATTTGAATCCGAACTGTTTTTAAATTCTTTAATTATAATTTACTAATCTCTAACTTATTTTTGTTTTTAACAACCTAATTAACTATTTTCCCTCTACAAAAAATGCTTTAAAGATCTAAGTCAAACATCAATGGGGACACAGGATGTAGTTTGGAAGACCTGCCAGGAGCGATGGATAATAGGGGCAGATGGAAAGAAAGAGGAAAATCCATGCTAACAGCGTGACTTGATGTAGGTGATGATGATGATGATGATGATGACAAATCAAAACGTTATGACCTTTTTATTATCATTTACAAAGCGTTGTTTCTGTTACAAAATTAGGAGGATGTTTTATACAGTCAGGTATGAATCCCTCTAAGCTATGATCTCAACTGATCGCATTTTTTTACAAAAAAATGATAAGATTTTAGCTTGATGGAACTACCATTGCCACTTGCCTAATTTCATAAGCACCGCACATTTGATAATTTAAAATGCGGGATTTATTTCTGTTGTACCTTGAGCTATTTGGTTTTTTAATTCCCTGACGAAAATATAATAACTGAGTTATAAGAATATTGATATGATGTCTTTGTGAAAAATACACCTGAATGAATCCATAAATGAATAAATCATTTGACAGAAGACTCACTGTATGAAAGGTAGCAATGAATCCAATCAAGATATCAATTAATTAAATCCAAAAGTTCAATATTTGATTCTCGAGAGACGAATCGCTTGAATAATTTCACTGAAACTAAGCGAAAATAAAAATTCTAAGATCATAAAGTTTAAATTCGGAAACAGAATATTTTGCACTTAACGAAAAAAAAAAAAAAAAAAAAAGGCTCTAGTTGTTTATTTTGGAAGTGATGAAATATTTATATATAAAAGAAAATAGGAGTGAACAATCAACAAAAGTTATCATTGCAATATGGTATAAAATCTGCTTGTTCATTTGATAAAGGCCGATATTACTAAATAAAAAAAAACGGGAGTTGCATCACAAGTAAATATATAAAGAATGAAATTATCCTCTCGAATCTTCTCGTGACTATAAATTAAAAAAATACAGAGAAAATCAATAAAAAAAATCCAAAACATAACAAAAGAGGAAGTAAGATAAATGAATAGTCAGAAAAGTAAAAGAAAGAAAGAAAGAAAGAAAGAAAGGGAACAGGAAGGAAAATGAGCCAGAAACAAAATTTAGAAAAGAAAGAAAGAAAGAGAAACCGGAAGGGAAATAAGTGAGAAACAAAATTTAGAAAAAAGAAAAGTAAGAGAGAAAGAAAAAAGAAAACAAGAAAGAAAGAAGAGAAACAAGGGAAATGAGTGAGAAGCAAATTTTAGAAAAGGAAAGAAAGAAAGAAAGAAGTGAACCAGGAAAGGAAATGAGATCGAAATAAATTTTAGAGAAAGAAAAAAAGAGAGGAAAAGAAAAATTAGAGTTAAAGAATCTGAAAAGAAGATTCTAAAAAGGAAATGGATTACAGAAAGCTAAAAAAAAGGAAAAAAAGAAAACCACTCCACTCTAACTTAACTTAGTCGAGTGCACCTCTGTAGAGGAGTAAACCCCCACCCATGAATGTCCTGGTTATGATACTAAAGTGCATCTGATAGTGTGGCTCCTTGGGGAAAGTAGAGTACTCCTTATTTGCCATTACTTCCAGGTCCTCTCTTACTCGGAATCATCATCATCATCATGTCGTGCCGCCAGCACGGATATCCCTGACCCTCTCTCGCCACTTCTCCCAATTATTCATCGCCTCTGGCAGGTCTTCAGGGCTACATCCCGTATCCTCACATAGCTGCTGTATGTATGTTCTAGCTGGTCGTTCTGCTTTTCCTTGGCCATATGCGGGGAACCAGAGGAGTACATCACTTATGAGCTCGACCTTGCTTCTCCAGTAGTGTCCTGCATGCCTGGTTCGTCTAGCTTGAATAGTTTTCGTGATGGGAGGCAGGTGGCCGTATAGTTGGTGCCTTGTGGGGTGTTGCTGCCAGGACTTGTTCAATATTGCTCGCAACATTCTTGTGTAATTGCCGTCTAGTTTCTTTTCCAGACGTTTTGTTAGCGTCCAAGTAGTGCATCCATATAGCAGTATGGACTCGTCCGCTGCCTGGAAGAAACTGCGTTTCATTTTATCGGTCAGGTTTGATTTCCATATGATCGAAAGCTTATCGATAGCTGTCCATGCCTTCGTTAGCCGTGTGTCGATGTCTTTTTCGGTAGATGAGACGCTACTTCCTAGGTAGTAACTCAGAATGGTAGTACGTATTACGGTCCCATCTATGGATAAAATAGAACTGTTCAATCATTTAACTGTGTGCAAACAAATGACTGATGTTGACTTGAATTGTTGGTATTGCGTAGAAGTATTTGGAACCATTTAACTGTGTGAAATTGAATGAACAGTGTAGAATAGAAATAGTAGCGTTGAATAGCAATACTTGAAACCATTTAACTGAGTACAAATAAAACTACAAGTGTTAACAATGCTTGAAACGACTTCATAGTGTGCAAACAATTGATTAATGTTAAATAGAATTATTTATGTTTGATAGCAATACTTGAAACAATTTGTTTACAAACTATTGCAATACTAGAAACCATTTGTGTGCAATCAAATTAGCTAAAATTTAAAAAACAAAACAAAAGCATAACCAACAAGCTATTCACGGTTGGGAATGAAGAATACAGCGACTGCATCTCAGCAGAGAGGTAACCTCTTACCAGCGAGTGTCCTGGTTATGACACTAAACCATCTGATAGTGAAGCTCCAGTCATGGAGCTTTGAGGAATGCGGAGTATCCCTTTATTGCCATTGCTCCCAAGCCCACTCTGACTCGGAGTGGTAGCACCTGATAGGGTCCTATCTATGAGTCAAATAGAACTGTTTGATGCTTAAATTCTGTGCAAACAAATGACTTATGCCAAAACGAATTGCTTGAAATAGAACTGCTTGATCATTTAACTGCGTTTAAACAATAACTGATGTTTAACTGAATTGTTAAACTTAATAAGAAACAAATAACTGTGAAATTAAATTGTCAGTGTTACATAGCAATACGTGAAACCATTTAACTGTGCGCAAACAAATAAGCTCTTGTTTGTTGAAAAAATATTACTAACAACTATTGTGATATACTAAATGATATAAATTTGGCGACCGTAGTCGAGGGCAACCTGAACGTTCTCTTTTCAATAGCTACAACACCGAAGAGTAGGAGAGGGCACCACTTCTTTCCCTGGATTGCTCCACCTTACCCTTGATACGTACCTTATGATGCTGTAGTTTAAGCAAGGAAGTATCAAGTACTATTTTTTGAGTCTTTGGTATGATTCAACTTGGGATTGAGCTTCTGTCTCCCAGGCCATTTGTAAAATACATACATACATACATATATATATATATATATATATATATATATATATATGTATAAACAGGATTTGGCATTAGATAATCTACAGGGGTATATATGCCATAAAACCAACCAACTAACCAAAAAACTAAGTAATCCTCTCTAACTGCTCATCTAATAGGCTCGAAAATCGTTTTAAAATCAATTATGACAAAACCCAGTCATAAGGTAATCAGATATAAAAAGAAGACGATCAGTGGGGCAATGGATCATCAGATCTATAAAAGAAATTAACCTTTCAATACTGATAAGCTGTAGGAAAAGAATGAAGCCATATGTTACCTCATATTTTTATTAGAGGCATTGATTAATTATCGAAATGTTTCTAACTTCGATTATATCCAAATATATTTGTAACAATATGGGAATGATGGAAAGCATATAGATTGATTGTTCGATAGGGAGGGCGTTTTAATTGATTTTTTATTCTTGAGTAGATACAGGTTTTAATGAGTCAAGGAACATAATAAACAATGATTGGTAAAATGAGGCGCATATGAAGATCAAGACGAAAGCATAGACAGCTTGTAAATGGCTGAAATGCTCGTCGAATTGCCTAATATCTACATTGATAATAAGAATAGTAAAGCAGTTCATCATCATCATCATGTCGTGCCGCTAGCACGGATATCACTGACCTTCTCTCGCCACTTCTCCCCATCGTTCATCGCCTCTGGCAGATCTTCAGGGCTACATCCCGCATCCTCACATAGCTGCTGAATGTATGTTCGAGCTGGTCGTTCTGCTTTTGCCCGGCCATATGTGGGGGTCCATAGGAGTACAACACTTATGAGCTCGTCCCTGCTTCTCCAGCAGTGTCCTGCATGTCTGGTTTGTCTAACTTGGATAGTCTTCGTGATGGGAGGCAGGTGGCCGTATAGTTGGTGTCTTGTGGGGTGTTGCCGCTAGGACTTGTTCAATATTGCTCTCAGCATTCTTGTGTAATTGCCGTCTAGCTTTTTCTCCAGCCGTTTAGTTAGTGTTCAAGTAGTGCATCAAATAATAACGCGTTTCTATCTCATAAAATCATCCCTATATAATTAGTGGGACGGGCAGACAGATATTAGAAAGAGGATAAATCTTTCGCTTTTTAGAAAGAGTAACTGACGACACACTGCTAGTATACAATGCTAAAAGCCTCGAATATGTCAGTGTAGAAAAAAATCAAAACAACAAAAAACAATATAAGCTAAAGGAAACTATAGCTGTAACAGGAGAAGTAATGGACTTTTGCTGTAATTAGTAGGGGATTAAGACTATTTTACTGGTATAGACGTTGGTAGCAATATCTCATCCGCTAAAAGCGATGTTAACAAACGCATAGGACTGCTATTGATAAATGATTGATCAGATGGAAATCTAATCTCTAATAAGTAGAGCGGTAATTCTCCTGAGCAGTGATCATGTCATAACGACTGTTTGGTGCCCGTGGTGTAATGGTTATCGTCATAGGATATGGACACGGCGACACGAGTTCAAATCCTGGACGAGACTAATTGCATTTCACATAGCACTAATACCCTTGGGGAAAGTATGAATCCAATTATTTTCCCTCCAGCTATGGGTAAATAGTAGGGCAGACTGGGTTCTTCAGCCTTGGTGAGGCAACTAATCTAGGAGAAGGAAAACTCTGAATTCAAACCTGTTAAACTCCGCTTAAAAAAATTGACCTTGTGTCATATCTTATCCGAGCGGAGGGGTTGGTAAATATGATTAATCGAACATGAATACGTTCACGGGAAACAGCGAATAAAGGTTCGTTGCAAGCTTCATGTACCATCATCATCAAGTCATGTTTATTGCACTGATCTCCTTGACTCTCGACCCAGTCGGCTATGGTATCTTTGCAAACCTCCCACCAAGTGTCACGGGTATGACATTAAATAATCTGATGGCGAGGCTCCAACCTTCGGGAATGTGGAGTACCCATTCATTGCCATTGCTCTCAGATCTACTCTGACCCGGAGTGGTAACACCTGATAAGGGTTTTATCTATGGATCAAACAGAACAAACTATGAGTGCAAACAAACGACTGATGTTAAATTGTGACTGTTATATGTAATACTTGAAACGATTTAACTTTGTGCAAAAAATGAACCCAGGCTCGTTTAAGAATGTTTACAAATCATATATATTTGATATATATATATAAACATGATTTGGCATTGAATAACCTACAATGGTTTATATGCTATAAAACCAAACCAAACTCTCTCTCTATCTCTCTCTGTATCTATCTGTCTATCTACCTATCTATCTATCTCTCTATCTATCTCTCTATCTGTCTGGTATCACTCTAAGCAGGTTCTCTACAGGGCATCCATAGTCCGCTTAGTGCTGATGAGTGTAATTTTTTGTTGGTTGATCAGTACTAGTGTGTTCATGTGCAGAAATCTATAGGCGAACATCACTCATGAGTTCGTCCTTGCTTTTCCAGCTGTGCTCAGCATATTTTAACTTAGAAAGTTTGGGAGCTGCGGAATTCTTAGCTGTACACACGAAGGTTGATATACCATTAAACAAAGAAACCAAACCAAACGTACAGCCGGTAGTTTGCGAAAAACTATTTCCAGTATTTGTTCAAAACAGCATGCAGCATCCTTGTTTAGTTCTCATCTGGCTTTTTCTCCAAGCGTTTCGTTTGAATCCAAGTGATGTAACCAAACAGTTGTAATCATATTTACCCAACCCCTCCGCTCGGGCAGGATATGACACAAGGTCAATTTTTGCTATGTGAAATGTAATCAGCCTCGTCCAGGGTTTTGAACTCGTGTTGCCGTGTCCACTTCCTATGACGATAACCATTACATTCGATTAATAGTGTGAAAAACGTAACTCCTGATTCTACTATATATGATTCGCAGCAGTTTCAACTTGACTCTTCAAATGAAACACGGATGCCTCGCAGGTTAGCAAGCTAGACGAGCAAACCATCACGTGAGTTTGAGTTCCACTGTGTGCCTCATATATCCTGTCTTATGCCACAACTAAGAAATCAATCAAATAAAGAATCAAGCGAAACATTTATATACACTGGCCTTCAGCCAAGTTGAATTGACAGAAGCAGTGAGAATAACTTATAATCAACTATTTAACTATTGCATAGCAAACCGCAAGTTGATAAGCATTTAAGATAGAAACAGTACATAAGTTAAGAATGCGGAAATACAAAGAAATTTATCAGATCTCTGAAATACGTTTCCCTCCTGTAGTACATACGAGCAGCTGTTGATATCAGAAATTATACAAAAAACGAAACTCTTAAATGTACATTGGATATTATTTGTTTGTTATGCCCTCTTGGGCATTTTCCCTTTTTACTATCTTCTAACATCAACATTTCGAGGTGCCCGTGGTGTAATGGTTAGCGTCGCAGGATATGGACACGGCGACACGAGTTCAAATCCTGGCCGAGACTGATTGCATTTCACATAGCACTAATACCCTTGGGAAAGGTATGAATCCAAAATATTCTCCCTCCAGCTATGGGTAAATAGTTGGGCAGACTAGGTTCTTCAGCCTTGGTGAGGCAACTAGTCTAGGAGAAGGAAAACTCTGAATTCAAACCTGTTAAACTCCGCTTAAAAATCGACCTTGTGTCATATCCTGCCCGAGCGGAGGGGTTGGTAAATATGATCTTCTAACATCAACCTTAAAAAAAAAAAAAAGAATCATCGCACAGAAGATATGCATTATAAATACAACATTTTTACACTATTGCTGTTTTTGTTCTGATTAAGAAATTTGTTCCAAAATATATATTTGTATTATAGCACAAAATCCAATTGGTTCATAGATTAAATCTATAAAATCTGTCTTAACACTGAATATCGTGTTCACAGAGAAATATTAAATGACTAACATAAATAAAAATCCATTAAGTATTTTGAAAGCTTCGATTAGATCAACTCTTATTCTTCCTTCTAGTAAAGTAGTTTATCATGATTTCAATAATCTTTTCCAATAACTGTAATCTTTTATTTTTTAAATTATTTTTGGTACTCTCCTTTGTTTACTCCAATCCAAATATTACCCTCCAATTACGGGCCATTGGCCGAATAAGTAGTGTGTTCGCTTAATGTCCGGGAGACCAATCAATCCCAGGTCGAGTAATTTCAAAGACTCAAAAAGGGTACTTGATGCCACCTTGCTTAACACTCAGCATTATAAAGTAAGGATCAAGGATAAAGTGAAGCAATCCAAGGAATGGAGTAGCGCCCTCCCCTACACCTCGGTGTAGTAGCTATTGAAAAGGGAGCCTTCAGGTCACCCTCGACGAAGGTCGCATTACACACTGGAGCCCATGTCTGATTACAATATTCTATATAAGGTCTTATGAGGGTTTTATATATTTTTAAAATACTAATATATATTTTTATATATTTTTAAAATATTTGCCTCCTTTGAAATAAAATATCTAATCATCCAGCCAATCATTCCATTTACCCTCGATAAAATAGACAAAATATGATTGTCATCATTATATATATCATCAAAATGTATTATCAAAGTCAATTGACTGAATGTAACTAAAAATAAGTATGGCCTTGTACAAGATTAGATATAAAAAAAGAATCACTTTTGATTATCGATGTTAATCTAATCAGTAGTTACAGACTTTATATAATCAATCCAGTCGGCTGAAGTTGTAGAATACACCGATTGCATCTCTGCAGAGAGGTAAGACCCTTCCACACCAGTGTTCTGGTTATGACACAAAACTATCTGATGGTGAGGCTCCAGTCCAGGAACTTTGGGGAATGTGGAGTACTCCTTCATTGCTACAACTCCAAGGTTCAATTCGACCAAGAGTGCTAGCACCTAATAGGGTCCTAACAATGGGTCAAGTTTTTGACATTTAAACTGTATGCAAACAAATAACTTATGGTTAATTGAATTGTTAGGAACAGAAGTCTTTGACGATTTGATTGTGAACAAATAACTGATATTTAATTGAATTGTTAGTGATACATTACAATACTTGCAATCATTTAACTGTGTGAAAACGAATGAGTAATATTAGTATTACATAGCAATACTTGGAAATGTTCAACTGTATACAAATGAATGAATAGTATCTAATAGAAGTACTATTGCTTAATAGCAATTTTTGTAATTACTTCACTGTGTGCAAATAAATGATCATTATTAAATAGAATTAATTATATAAACCCTTTACCTAGGTGGAAACAATAGCAATATCTGTATGCAAAAAAGTTAGTTTTAGCTCATTTAAAAATTAAATGAGTGTAAACAAATACGTGGTATTACTGTAACATAGCAAAACTTAAAGCCATGAAACTCTGTGTAAAAAATTAAACTTAGGCTGGTTTAAAAATGTTATCAACAAAATGTGTTTACAAATACTATATTTATATTTGTAAGTTGGCATTCCATAGTCGAGGGTGACCCAAAGGCTCCCTTTTCAAAAGCTGCTACACCGAGGTGTAGAGGAGGGTGCTACTCCATTCCCAGGATTGCTCCACTAACCCTTGATCCGTACCAAATAATGTTAAGCAAGGAGGCAGCAAGTACCAATTTTTTGAGTCATTGGTCTGGCTTGACCTGGGATTGAACCCAGATCTCTCGGCCCATTGGAGAACACCGTAAACATTAAGGCAATGGGCCAGGCAAATGCCAACGGGCCGGACAAAATATACATTTAATATATTTGAATAAACATGATTTAGCATCAAATAACCTACGAGCGTTGATATGCCATAAAGCCTAACTAACCAACCGTTACACAGTCCTGTCGGCGGGGGTTAGAGTAATCAGACTGTATTCCCTGCAGAGGGTTAATACACCATCAAAAACGAAGGTGTCCTTGGTATAACATTAAACTGCATTTGATGATTATACTTCGAAAATTATAAAATTACACCTCCCCCCCATATATATATATATATATATGATACTGTGGTGCAATGGTTACTGTTGTAGGAAATGGACACGGTAACCGGAGCTCAAATCTCGGACGAGGCTGTTTGCATTTCAAATAGCACTAATACTGTGAGGAAAGGTATAAATCCAATTATGCTCTCTTCAGCTATGGATAAATAGTAGGGTAGACTGGTTTTTTGAAATATTGGCATAGTTACTTTTCAAGCAGAAGGGAAAATGAATTTAGACCTGTTAGATTTCCCTCAAAATTGACCTTGTGTCACATCCTGCTCGTGTGAAAGTTAATCTAATATATATATATATATATATATATATATATATGTGTGTGTGTGTGTGTGTGTGTGTGTATATATATATATATATATATATATGTAAAGATCGATGTACGTGGTGCCTTCAATAAGTTTCCAGACTTTTTTGTACAGGCGTTTAAAATTGTCATAGACTCTTGAAAATTCGGTATGTTATTGTTATATATCTTATGAGATGACTGACAAATTTTATGATTTCAAGTTCAAATGAACAGCTACAGCAGCAATTGGAATGCACCCTACTAAAGCCTGATTGCCACAGCTGGTGAATTTCAAAAATGCAATCTGAACTTTAGAAGAACGATATTCAATAAAATTCTGTTTTAAACTTGGAAAAAATGACATGCCATGAAAGCTGGATCTACTGCTATGACCCAGAGACCAAGAGATACAGTTCCCAGTGGAAGCATACTGGCTCTCCCAGACCCAAGAAGGCTAGACAGAGAAAATCCACCCACAAACTTTTGATGATCCCTTTTTGACAGCACTGGCATGATCTACATGTACTGGGTTCCCACTGGACAGACAGTCAACAAGGAATATTATGTTGAGGTTCTAAGGGAGTTCAGGAAGAGATTCCGTCGGAAGAGGCCAGCACTCATCAAATCGGATCAGTGGCATTTCCACCAGGACAATACACCAATCCACAACTCCATCCTCGTCACAGACTATTGGACCAAGATGGGCATCAAGACAGTTCCTCAGTCTCCCTATAGTCCAGACCTTGCTCCCTCTGACTTTTGGTTATTCCCTAAGCTCAGAGGCTGTCGTTATGAGACAATTGAGGAGATGAAAGAGGCTGTGACGAAGGTCATTGACACACTCTTACAAGAGGACTTCCATGGGGCCTTCCAGAAGTTTTTGGAACGCCACAACAAGTACATTGCAGCCGGAGGAGATTACTTCGAAGGGGGCTAGAGTTTCATGTGTATACTATCAATAAAAGTGCCCATACGAAAAAAGTCTGGAAACTTATTTAATGATCATCGTATATAAATTAGATTAGATTAAATTGATTAGAGTGGCTCGGGAAAAATTGAATATGTGTTTGAGCTCTAACATGTGGGAGAAAAGTTAGTTTCCATCGACATTTGTTTTGATTGATCGTTTTTGTTCATAGATTCTCTTTTCTTGATTGCGTTGGGTTTCGCCGATGTAATGTTTGTTGCAATCTTTGCATGGCATAGAGTATATGCCTGCGTGAGAAGTGGTTTCGTTGTTGGTTCGTTTTGAGATGTTTGTGAAGTTTTTATTCACATACACGCACATATTTTTACGAAGGCTGCAAAAAAGCCAAGCTGTTTATTGATGTTGATGTACATTAGTACATTACTATTATACATTGTTCTATTCGCGCTAGTATCTACGGAATTAGGCAGGAGGAAGAGTGAGGGTGACAATTCCTGCGAAATGAAGAGTGAACCACATTCGAAAGAATTAAAGAACAGGCTTTACTCTATTAACGTCTTCCACCGCTTAATAGAAACTCACATCACCCGGGAGCTTTTTGTTTAGGAATGGTGTAAGGGTTATGGTTCCAAAATTCCAACACGAAAATAAATGGTATTCAGGGTAAAAGCATTAGTTAAGTGTGCCTAGTTGCCTGATGATTGCATGTCCCATCTCTGGCTTGAATAAATAAATTACCAGATGATTCCAGAATTCAATAGAAATATGCAGAAAGTTAGAGGGTACAACGGCTTGAATGTCGTAACTACGAGGTTCATTCAATAAATATGGGAACTTAAAAAAAAGCAAAATACGTTTTTTCTGTATTTTTTCTATGAATGTAAACTCTGCATTGTCTGGAATTGGTTTATGGCAAAATTGATTTTCATCGCACGGAAATATTTGTTTTGAGGCAACTGAAAATAGTGGTAATTAAAACAGAGTGCTCATGGCTTAAACAGATGTCTGTCATAAAATTTTAGGTGGCTGAGAAGTGCAAACAATGTGAAATTGACAGAAGAATGTGGTATGCGTACAAAGAAGTATGTTTACAAATGGGATGAACATGGATTTGCCATTACAAGCCTGAGACGAGAAGACAGTCCATGGAGTCGAAACACATTGACTCTCCAGTAAAAAAAAGTAACGGGCCCAATAATCAGCAAAGAAAGTCTTGCTATCTTCTGGGACATGAAAGAACCCATTGATATCGATTTCCTCGAACAAAAGGCAACTGTAAACAGTGTTTCTTATTACCAACTCTTTAGGCAATATTTCACTTTATTTATTGAATGACCTTCGAATAATAACCAGAATTAGCCCCACACCACTTTATCTAGATTACGTACTTAGAACATCGATTGATAAAATGAAAGAAAAGGGTTTCAAGCTAACAAAAGAAAGAAACAGAAACAATTACCGACGCCGACTACGCCGATGATATAGTGCTTCTGGCAAATGCATCCGCACAAGCCGAATCCCAGCTACATAGTCAGGAAAGAGCAACTGAAAGCATAGACCTCTATGTCAATGCGCACAAGACAGAATATATGTACTTTAATCAAACAGGCGACATCTCAACACTAAACGGTAGCTCACTGAAACTAGCTGACAAGCTCATCTACCTAGGGAGCAGTGTCTCTTCAACCGAGACAGACATCAACAAGCAACCAGCAAAGGCATGGACAGCTATGGAGAAAAAGCTTAAAGGCAATTACACAAGAATGCTGCGGGCAATATTGAACAAGTCCTGGCGGCAGCACTCCACAAAGCAGCAGCTGTACAGCCGCTTACCACCCATCACGAAAACTATCAAAGTTAGACGAACCAGACATGTGGGTCACTGCTGGAGAAGTAAGGACGAACTCATAAGTGATGTACTCTGGTGGACCCCTTCACAGAGACGAGCAAAGGCAGGACGACCAGCTAGAACCTATATACAAGAAGCTCTGTGCCGACACAGGATGTAGCTCTGAAGACCTACCGGAAGCAATGGACGATAGAGAAGGGTGGCGAGAAAGGGTCAGAGATATCCATGCTGATGGTGCGACATGATGATGATGATGATGATGACAAATATATCAAAATTATTTAAGTGTTTTATTGCTGATTTCATTCCACTATTTCTTCGGCTTCCTAATTGTTCCAATCCGATGAACATAAACGCAATCATCATTTTCGTAGGACATAATTTCAGCATCCCTCAAGCAAGGTTTTGGTTTGTATGGTCTTGTTTACTTTCTTTATTTGCTTTTTTATTGTTCGTCTAAATAAATAGTTATAATTTTGACATATTTCATTTTCCTTCTTCACAATTCGTTTTTTGGTCAGGTTTGCGTACATACGCTTGTATATCCTATACGTTTGCACAGTTCTCAGTGATTTATTGTTTTTATTTTCTAGTGATGATATGGCTTCAAGTATTTACATTTAATACTAATACTTTATAAGAATTATATGGCTTCAAGTATTTACATCGTATATTAATAATTCTAAAGTAATTATATGGCTTCAAGTATTTTCATCTAATACTAATAACTTTTTAACCATTATATGGCTTCAAGTATTTGCATCTAATATTAATAATTCTTAAACAATTATATTGCTTCAAGTACCCAATAATATTCATTAGTAAGCAATTATAGGTTCAAGTTACTTTTCTTAGTACAAATTATTTTCAGACATATATAGTTGCCGTATTACAATCTCTAATAATTTTGAAACAGAACTATCTAATCCGCAGATCTGATTCTAACATATTTTACCACTCCAATTAAGAGTGGACCTGGGAATAATTAAAATTAAGAACGGAGTGACTTAACATTCACCAGAATTCCAAAACTGGAGCTTTATCACCAGATGAAGTTTAGTATCATACCCAGGACAGCTTATTTATAAAGAAAGGTATTCATCTACAGAGGAAACTGTAAGCCACGCCGACAGGGCGGGAGATCCATTGGGAACTAAGCAAAAGACTTTGATTAAGTCATACGGATAAATGGTTTAAGCACAGATCAGAAGATGTTTTAGGGTGCATGAAAAAGAACATTTTGCAGGTTCCTTGAAATTCAAACTGCCGAATCAATGGCACGTGATCAGATCTTGTAATCCGAAACAAAGAGAAGATCTGTCAGACAGATATAATTGTTATCGCAGATTCAGTGGAATCAAAAAGTTAAATCAAGAGTAAAAACATGGCAAGCTATCAAATCCTTTCTCAAAAATAAAGACCTGAAAATATGAAGATTATCATTCTACCAATGATTACTGAAACGCTTAGATATGGCTCTATGGATGCACTACATGAACGCTAACTAAACGTATGGAGAAAAAGCTTGACGGCAATTACACAAGAATGCTGCGAGTGATATTGAACAAGTCCTGGAGGCAACCCCAGACAAAACAGCAGATGTATGGCCACCTGCCACCCATCACGAAAATTATCCAAGTTAGACGAACCAAATATGCGGGACACTGCTGGAGAAGTAAGGACGAACTCATAAGCGATATACTCCTGTGGACCCCTTCACATGGACGAGCAAAGGCAGGACGACCTGCTAGAACCTATATACCATAGGTCTGTGTCAATACATGATGCAGCGTGGAAGACCTACCGGGAACAATGGACGATAGATACGGGTAGCGAGATAAGGTCAGGGAGATCCGTGCTGGCAGAGCGACACTATATATATATATATATATATATATATATATGTGTGTGTGTGTGTGTGTGTGTGCGTGTGAGTGGGTGTTTATGTATTTACCAATCCCTTCGCACGAGCAGGATATGACATAAGGTCAATTGTTGCAAGCGGAGTTTAGCATGTTTGAATACAGTTTTCCTTCTCCTAGACCAAGGTTAAAAAGCTCAGTTTATCCTACTGTCTGGCCATTGCTGGAGGGAGATTAGTAGGATTCATTCCTTTCCAAAGGGTATTAGCGCCATGTGAAGTGATAACTAACTCGTACAGTTGGACTTGGGTCGCCGTGTCCATTTCCAATGATGTTAACCATAACATCACGGGCACCTCTCTCTCTCTCTCTCTATATATATATATATATATATACCTGGCTTTATTTGTATACCTTAAACACACACACACACACATACATTTTTTGAAAATTGCAAATAGTGTGAAACATACTTCTATGAGTCAAACCAGAGAACATAATATATATATATATATATATATATATATATATATGTGTGTGTGTATGTGTGTGTGTGTGTGTGTGTATAGAGAAACGGTGACAACTACTTTATTTTTGTCTTCCTTACAAAATTTTTCAGTAATTAATGAGGTATGAAACATTCTCGAGGTTGGTACCGAATATAAAATGAAAAGTGTATAATGTTCTTTTTATGTATTAAGTTCTACATATTCAAAATATGCTGATATATTCACAGAGTTTAATCGGCGGAAACAGACAAACAATATCACAAGCAACTTATTACCGATTCTAGATATCCATAAATGAATATTTAACTTTAGTGGCCTGAAAACTTAGCCAACATGTGAACATTCCCTATAGAACTGAATCTTAACTCTCAACTTGACGGACTCCTGAATACATGTGAAGTAAAAAAAATGTCTGAATGCAAATCTAATAATAAGCCAAGAATTTTATGCAAACTATTTTGAAAGTTTAAAATTTACGCTAATAAATTATTACAGTGACATGTTAAGCTCTTAGTATTTATATGCGATCGTAAATTTCAAAAAGCTACCGAAGACGCTTAGTAACGAGCAATAACAATTCGTCTATTGGTTAACTTACATAGAAGTTTTCTGTAAGGGTGAGTTAAGGCAAAGCTAAATATTCAGGAGATACAATTCGATAACCAAGATAAAATGATTACAACAGATCTTGTTTTTTTCTTTATGATAAAAGATAGGATAAAACATTTTAAGTTCATTGTTGTTGTCAGGTTGGTCAATCATGTTCAACAGTAAAATTCTTATGTGGTGCTCCTCCCCACCTAAAAAAAAAATCTGGTAAGTTTTAGTGCGACATGGCTTACTCAAACAATGTAATTCTTTATTTCCTAGTCAAGTGATTTTGAAATATCCGGCGAGACATGAGAAACACAAAACTATTTTACAAAGAAACACATTAATGAATATCTTCAAAATCTCCAGATTTAATCATTTCGTGTCAAATTCACACACACACACTCATATATATATATATGTATATAGTAAGAAAGAGAACTTGAAAACCTGAAGTTAGAGTTGAAATTATTTATTTACTTTGTGACCTTGCTCTTTTTAAATTTTTAAACACTGCAAAGGCGGCGAAACGCTGAAAATTATTGTTTTTAAATAAAGATTATGTATCAAAATTTACGGTTTCGTTTAAAAATGTTTTTATGGTGAAGAGCAGAAATTTACACTGGAAATACTATAATTTTAACACAGGTTTTCAAGTATTCTTTCTTACGAATTTTCAGATATTATATCCAGTATAATTATCATATATATATATATATATATATATATATATATATATATATATATATATATATATATACTGAAAAAATACCTGTGCTAGTCAAACCAGTACTCTGGGTGCAGGCATGGTTTCGGGTCCGAAGCATCATTACCACTAATCCAGATTAAAGTAGCATTACCTTACTATACTATTAGACATGGCACAATGTTAGTTTACGTTACCTTGTACCAAAGCCAAACGAAAACGTAGCTTCAGTAGTAATTTTCCAGTCATATATACATATATATGTGTGTGTGTGTGCAAATGCAAGCATGTACGTAAATAATAAAGGGCTGGTATCAAATAAAGAATTTACGTACAACGCACGCGCGCGCACGCACACACACACACACACACACACACATATATATATATATATATATATATATATATATATATATATATATATATTACAAAATGCGTACCATATTCTGTGTATTTGTATAATAATTTTCATTTGTACAAACTGATACTACACTCTAATCTAAGACAAAAGTGCCGATGCATATACAAACAATCCCGTAATTTCTCCGTTTTTTTTCTGACTGTGTCCCCACGCCAGTCTTCTTGATCCCAGTCTTCTTGACATGCTTCAAAAAGATTGGTTAAGTCAGTAAATAGACCATTGAATCCCTCACAATAGTCTGACCTACCTTTATTCACAGACAGGTAAAATATAACAAGAAAGAAAAACAAAGAAATATTTCTAACAACTGAGGACTTTATATGCTTCTAAATTAGTTCAACCGGGAAATAAGATAAAATTAGCTAAGAAATTTATAACAAAATACTAAATATGCCGGAGACTTTTTTTATTTACTTATTTTTATATTCTTTAAATTGATAATAAATAAACAAAATGTAATGTTTACAGTATTTCTTATCATTCAGCATGCACAATGGAGTTTCTCAGTTTAAAAACAATTGTTGAAAACTTGCCTTTATGTTGGACCTAAATTCCAGTCTCTCCAAGATAATGAAATAAAGTTTTAAGAAAAAAAAAATTGAACCATTTGTTTATTTGTACTTTTATAACAAGAATTCTTTTAAAAGATTGGGTAGTCCAAATAAATAATTTTTAACGAACGGGGCGTTTTCTAATGTGGGTCTTTTTAGTTTTGCTGCTGATGTTCATGTAACGAAAAAACTTAAGGACAAAGCGCAGGTAGGATTTTAAAAAGGGGTTTACGTATCAGTTGGTAAACGTACGTATGTGTGAAAGCTCTCGAGTTTTGATGTTTTTCCTCGGTAATTCAAAATACAAGTAAAATAAAAAGGAAAAAATCTATGGGCGGCCTTTATTGTTTTATAACAAGAAACATGGGTCCACTACAGACACGAAAAAGAAGCTTAGCCAAAACACCAGTCTTTAGTGTGCATTTATATATATGTGTGTGTGTGTGTGTGTGTGTGTGTATTATCATTTGTTGAACTTTGTATTTCGATATATTTATGTGTATATCAAATATAATTTACTTTTACCTGTTCAGCGAGTGTCCGTGCACATGTTAAGGCAAAGTACATATTCCGTCCAATAAGCTGTTATTCGGGCCCTTTTCCTCCTCTCCTGGATTTTGGTTTCACATTCCTGCCCCTAATTTTACATCATGAAAATAATAAATCATAGATAGCCTGAAAGGATCAGCGTTGAAATGAGAATTTACCCTGGCTGTTTTAAACTGCCCTCAAAAGAACCTTTCGTACGAAAAGAGAGAACAAAAGCGTATGTGTGTGTGTGTGTGTGTGTGTGTGTGTGTTTGTTGGAGCGTTTATTCCCTCGCTTTTTTAACTTTTGTTCACCTGTTGTTTCACTTCCCCACACACCAATATCACTCCAACTACTACAATTTCATGAGTTTTATTTCTTGTTCACTGCTACTACGACAACAGTAACGGATGTCTCAACAACAACAATTACTACTACTACTACTACTACTTCAATCACAACTCCTACTACTGTTGCTTATACTGTATCTATAACTTAAGGTGTCTAGACAGGTGTGACTTAACTGATACACGGGAGAGAGAGAGAGAGAGAGAGAGAGAGAGAGAGAGAGAGAGAGAGAGAGAGAGAGAGAGAGAGAGAGAGAAACCCGTTCTGAAACATCCGAAAATACATCTCACGCGCTTGTTACAGCATAATAACACTTTTACCAAAGAAAATAGACACGCAGGAGACAAAGAAACATTCTGCCTCATGATCAGTCAAATACAATAAATAAACATTTTGTGCAGTGTTGAAAAATAAACAAACCTGAAGGAAATTTGAAAAAAGAAAAAGAAAAAAAAAACAACAACAAAAAACAAACAAAAAACAACAAAAAAGAAACAAACAAACCCAAAAGAAGATATTCATCATTGTATTGTTGGTAGTTTGGACAAATTTCCTCATCATATACGACATTCCAGAACACAACAGACACCCGAGTAAGGCCGGAGGGTATACGACCGAAAAGTGGAAAAAAATGTTTATAAAACAAAATTAGTGCAAACAAACAAACAAACCAACCAACAAACAAACAAACCAACAAACAAACTAACAAAAAAATGACAATTTAGATACCTCATCTAATAAAAAAACAACAAAAAAAAAAAAAAAACGAGTTTTTTACTTATGATCTGAGTATGGAAAGGAGTTAGAATAACTGGGCACCCAGTAAGGATGTAGCTCATTCACAAAGAGTTACAAAACGAGTTTATTAATACGCTTTAGCCTAACTCAGTACACAGGCAATATCTAACAAGAGGAGAAAGTATTACTCTACAGCTAAATAATTGTCTTAAGATGTTTACTCAACAACAGGCACCCAGTGAGGATTGAATTCATCGACAAGCCTACGAAACTAGCTTGCTAAATATCTTTCGACAATAGGTTTCCTTACCGGCGAATTTTGAAAGTTGACATCCGGTTGAAGGAAAGAAAATTATAAACTTTGCTGCTGATAATTTTTTACTATTGATTCTATTTTCTAATCACAAGTTTCTTTCATCATGATTTTAAGGGGGTGTCCTCGTGGTGTAATGGTTAAAGCGATAGACTGCAGAATCGTAGTACACGAGTTCGTACTCCAGTCGCGCTATTACGTTTACTTTCGGGCAAGGTATGGAAACCCTTATCCTCCCAGCTATGGGTTAAATAGTACCTCTACCGTTCTTCTCGGAGAATGGCTTTGGCATTAAATAACCTACAAAGAGTTGATATGCCATTAAACAAAGAAACCAAACCAGATTAGTCTGTATGTATACATCCCATTCACCCATCGGGTAGATCAGATTAGTAGTAAATTTATCAGATGTTTACAACTTTATTAGAAGAAAAGGCTCGGTGCCCGTCGTAGAAAATGGACACGGCGACACGAGTTCAAATCCTGGACGAGACTGATTGCATTTCACATAGCCCTAATACCCTTGGGAAAGATATTATCATCATCATCATCATCATATCGCGCTGGCAGCACGGATATCCCTGACCCTCTCTCGCCACTCCTCCCTGTCGTTCATCGCCCTAGGTAGGTCTTCAGGACAACAACCTGTATCCTCACATAGCTGCTGAATGTACGTTCGTGCTGGTCGTCCTGCTTTTGCGCGGCCGTGTGTGGGGATCCATAAGAGTACATCTCTTATGAGTTCATCTCTGCTTCTCCAGCAATGTCCTGCATGTCTGGTTCGCCTAACTTGAATAGTTTTCGTGATAGGGGGCAGGTGGCCGTACAGTTGGTGTCTTGTGGGGTGTTGCTGCCAGGACTTGTTGAGGATTGCACGCAGCATTCTTGTGTAATTGCCATCCAGTTTCTTCTCCAGCCGTTTTGTTAGCGTCCATGTAGTGCATCCATATAGCAGTATCGATGTGACCGCTGCCTGGAAGAAACTGCGTTTCATTTTATCGGTTAGGTCTGATTTCCATATAGTCGATAGCCTATTGATAGCTGTCCATGCTTTCGTTAACCTCGTTTCGATGTCCTTTTCGGTTGATTCGACGCTGCTTCCTAGGTACGTGAATTTGTCTACTAGTTTAAGAGGGGTTCCTTCTAGAGTGGAGATGTCCCCCGTTTGGTTATAGCACATATATTCCGTTTTGTGTGCATTAACATGGAGGCCTATGCTTGCTGCTGCTCGTTCCAAGCTATGCAGAAGTGTTTCGGCTTGGTCAGGTGTATTTGCCAGTATCGCTATGTCATCGGCGTAGTCGGCGTCGGTAATTGTTGTTGCGGGGTATCTTCTGCTTCTTTTCTTCGTCAGTTCGAAGCCATTCTCTTTGATTTTGTCAATCGATGTTCTAAGTACGTAGTCTAGACAAATGATAAAGAGATACGGAGCCAGCGTGTCCCCTTGTAGTACTCCTGCTACAATGTCGAAGTATTCTGTGTCTCCATCTGGTGATCGTACTTTTACTTTAGTGTTTCTATAGAGAATCGTTATTGCCGCTACGGTTTCTTTAGGTATGCCGTACGCTAGTAGGATTTGTTCCATCTTTCCTCTGTGAATGGAGTCGAAAGCCTTGGTAAAGTCGACAAATATTAATGTCGCTTGTAGGTTCTTTGCCCGTACACCTTCAAGGATTCTGCGGATGGTTAGTATTTGTGAGGTCGTAGATCTATTTCTTCGGAAGCCATTTTGGTTTTTTCTAAGTATGTTGTCGATTTTGGGTTCTATTCGGTTTCGTAGTAGGGCATTGTAGATTTTGGCAGCTATGGATGTAAGTGTTATGCCTCGGTAGTTTTTGGCTAATCCGAGGTCCCCCTTTTTAGGGAAGGGGAGTATGCATCCCTTCGTCCATCTATCTATCGGATTTTGATTGTATACTGCGTTGCAGTGTCGGAGCAGTATGTCGTCGAATTGTCTGGTCTTCCATACTTCCGGGGGAATTTCGTCCAGTCCTGCAGCTTTCCTATTTTTAATTTTTCTGAGAACCGAGTCGAGTTCTCCTTGTGTGAACGGTCCAAGTTTAATGTCTAATTGTTTGCTAATTATTCTGGTGATTGGTTCATGCGTTATTTTTGGTGGGTTTCCAAGTAAGTTTTCGAAGTGCTGTTTCCACAGTTTTATTCTTTCTTGTTGATTTGCTGCTTTAAGTTTTGCTTTGGCTGTGTTCTTTCTTCTGCTCACTTCGTTTATTGTTTGCCAGGCAATTCTAGATTGTCTATCTTCCACCGAGTCTCTAATCTTATCTATCTGATTTTGAATGTATTCTGTCTGTTCCTTTATATATATGCCTGCTAATTGATATTGTGCTGTTTTTAGTTTTAAGGCATTTGTGTATGTTGGGTTTTTTAATCCAATTATTCTCCCTCCAGCTATGGGTAAATAGTAGGGCAGACTAGGTTCTTCAGCCTTTATGAGGCAGCTGGTCTAGGAGAGGGAAAACTCTGAATTCAAACCTGTTAAACTCCGCTTAAAAATTGACCTTGTGTCATATCCTGCCCGAGCGGAGGGGTTGGTAAATATCATTAGAAGAAAAGGCTCACAAAAAAGTTGAAATAAGAAGAAAAAGAAAATTTCAATTTAAGGTATTTGGGAGCTTTTTCGCTATTCGTCACTAGACGAACATTTTTATAACAAGAGGAAATTGATATTCGAAGTTTATTTCGTTAGTTCCTTCCTTCGAGTTCAGGTTTTCCGGAAGAACGTTGAAAAACGCAAAAAAGAATATTGAACACAATTCTTTTCGCAGATCATCGTACTTTAAATTAGGGGCGTCATCTTTTGGTGGGAGACAAAAAAAGGCTCTTGAGCGTGTTGGACTCGGTAAAAAAAGCTAAATTCAAGATCTTCATCCGCCAATTGTGATTTGTTGATAGAAAAAGATAATGAATGAAGATGGTTTGGTTTCTTTGTTTAATGGCATTTCAACCCTCATGGGTTATTTAATACCAAAACCGTCCTTGTAGTAAAACAGTATTGGCACTATTTAAACCATAGCTGAGGGGATAAGAGGGTTCATACTTTAGCCAAGGGTATTAGTTTGAAAGTGAACGTAGTTGTGCAACTGGAGATTGAGCTCGCTTACTACAATGTCACAGTTTACTACGTTTGCCACAATGACAATGAATGAAGAATCCATCACAATCAAGATTTTTTTTGTTGCTCTGTTCGTTAAGTTTGGTATATTAACATGTACGCTCGGCACACTTGTTCGGAATCCGTTGTTTCATTTAGCTACCTAGATTGGGAATTTTCATTTCTATCACAAAAGAAAGCAAAAAAAAAAAAAAAAAAAAAAAAAGATCCATAGTGTAATCTGTCGTTTTACACGAGTCTCATCTACGCTTGTGTTGTAAATAATATAGCTATTTTGAAAGAATTTTAATCAGTTTGATGTAGGCCAACAGAAATATGAAAACTTAAAAGAAAGAAAGAAAGAAAGAAGAAGAAGAAGAAGAGAGAGAGAGAGAGAGAGAGCAATTTTGACACAAGAGTGAAATGAGATAAGTAATGACGTGTAATAATGTTGAAGGGTGTTACATTATCTTAATTTATATACATGCCAAGCCTTTTTAAAACCATGCTCACTCAAAATATTTAAAAAGAAATTAATAACATGATTTACAAGTTTTAATATTTTCTTCCCGTTAATTTCGGAATTGACTGTCTTCTGGGTGGGGCTTAGAATTCACTGGCTGAATCCTCTGCAGAGATGGTAAGAGCACCACTCCTCATAAAACAGGGATGTCCTAGTTTGACACGAAACTGCATCTGATGGTGAGGATCCGGTTATGAGTATGACTACCTCTTTATCACCATTACTCCCAGGCCTACTCTAGCTCGGACAGGTCAATTAGATCTTATAGGACTTTACACTCCTATAAATTATTTTGGGCGGTATGCCACTTGTTCCCACAACAAAGATGGCGGACGTGCACATATTCAGTCTCGGTAAACCATTGGCCAGGAGAACCACGTGACATGCTTAAAACTACGTCCGCGCGTAAATTCTCGTCCTGCGTTTGGAGTCTATTACAAGACGCGTATTTTCTATAAATACGTCGTCTTCAAACACCCTTTCTCTCTTCTACACAAATTCTTCGCTGCTGCAGCAACACACTCCCTCCAGTGCGAATCAACAGGAGAGAAAAGCAACAACATGGATGGGCCTCGCAGACACTCAAAATATACAATGACAATGAGACTTCTTCCAGTCTTAGAGAAACTGCCTGTTTCTAATCATAAAAAGAAAGACATTTCAAATATGTAATCCTTTTGTAACTTAGTTGCGTCACACACACACACACACACACACACACACACACACACACACACACATATACACACACTATTATTTTGTTAATAGAATTAGTTATATTTTCTATGTATCAATATAAGTTTTATTGCTGTGGTATATAAATTTGTTTTGTTCGTCGTCTTGTTTTAAATGTTCATTTGTCCGCGCCGTTGCATATTCTTTACTCCTTCATTTACTCATATGCTTTATTCCTTCATTACTACTTTATCCATGTGCCTATATTATGCCTATTCTACCTTTTTTCTAAACTTTAACATTAAACTTGTGGGGAAGCATAAATACTAAACCTTATTCTAAATATCAAAAATCAACGTTAAATTATCGGGGACCAAAAATACCATAAATACCAGTCACTACTACAATCTTTTTCAAAATTAATTGCACTCAATAGGTACGTGTGCAAAAAAAAATTTTAAAAATTAAAAAAAATTAGAATAAAAAAATAAAATAAAATAAAAGTTAAAATAAAATAGATAAAATAAAAGAAAACAACGAACAAAAAACCCACAAAAAACTCTTAAGAAACAACCGCATAAAAAAAACTAATTATAAACGTAGAAAGAACACGATTCTCTAACTTCAGGGCATAAATTAACCCTAGCTGGCTTGATTGGTCGGAATTGGGTGATATTTTTGTATTTCATATTCCCAGTGAATTTTATTCGTCTAATTTTTAAGGACAGATTCTAGTTTCTATACCACAGTCATATTTTAATCTCTTGCACAATTCACAGTCGATCACCTTTCCTACCCAGTCATGCCTAGTTTTGTATTCCTTTTGTGTTAGTTAGTAGCATTCGCTTATTATATGATTAACCGTTACAACACAACCTACACCAGGTTCTCATGGCATTATTTTGTGCGTAACATTTTTTGGGTGGATCCTGGTTAGTGCATATAACATATGTCAGTATAGTCGAATTTTCATTTCTTGCATAATTCTTAGTGGATCAAACTTCCTGCGCCGGCATGTTTTCTCTTGTATTCTTTTAGTATCAGTTTGCTGCATACGCTTATTATGTGAGTAACTGCTTCATCTTTGTGACCTAATTTACACTTGTTATTCTGTTAGGTATGATAAATTTTCATCTTAATAAAATTACTTCTCATAGCATAATATCTTGGCTATATATTCTTATTGTTTATATCAAAGTCTCCAGTTCTTTTACATTTTTACAAATAGCTTGACATCGTCCATATTCATAATGTGATTAATCTTATCCTTTGATTTTGTAAATTTGTAGCCTCCTTTTTCACTTCGTCAGAACGTTATTGAGTGGCATAATTTCTATCATAAATAGTAATGGCAAAAGCGCATCTCCCTGAAAGACGCCTCTCTAGATTTTCACATCTGCAAAAGTTTTTCTTTCTCTCCCGTTAATTCCTCTATCTAGTATTTGATAGTTTCCGTTGTTAATTTTTTTGACTTTGTTGGATATCTTGTACATTTTCAGACAATCAACTATCCAGCTTTGTGGCACCATAACATAAACCTTTTTGTAATCAATTTGCGCCATGGTAACATTCTTTTGCCTTCCTTTGCTTTTTTGTGGCTGTGTTGAACAATGTACTGTAAGTCAGCTGTTCCTTTTATTTCTCAGTGGCAACCTTTCTGTTCTTCGGGAAACAGTCAGCGCCATATAAGCGAGTAGAAGATTTCTTCCCTAATCTGTGTGGTTAGAATTTTTTAGAATTGAAGGTAGACTCATTATTGGTCAGTAGTTGATGGGGATGATTCCTTTTTGGGAGCTCTTTCTGGATCAGGCTATTTTTCCTCATAGTTATATAACCGAGTATTCTTGCTTCTTCAAGGCATCTACTCTGTTGAAGAACCAGTCTGTCATGTATGAACGTGAATTTTTAAAACCAGAATCCATGTATGCCATCATGACTTGGGGGTTTCCAATTCGGTACTTTTTTCAGTATTGTTCTGAGCGATTCCAGATTTATGTGAACCTCCTGTTTTTCTTCGAGTCCTTGTAATTCTTTTTCCATGTTATTTATCCAAGCGGTCCTTCTGTTATGTTAATTCTGTTAATTCCATATTTTACTTTAAAATTGTTTTGCTTTCATTGTATCCAATTGTTGGTTTATTCTTATGCATTCTCCACCTACTTGCCGGTAGAATTTTTTTTCTTGATTTTGGAATGTCCTGTTTTGCTTAATAATTCTGTCTCGGTATCTTTTAAGTCTCTCTTATTTCGCAATATTTTTTGATTTATCTCTTCGAGTTGTAAAGTCAAACTTTTCTGCTCTTATTTTGATCCTTTCATCACAACATATCCCTTTGTATTTTTTCTTAGTTAGCACTTTCGCTTGTTGTCGCAGTTTCTTTACCCGTTCATCGAACCTAATCTCTTATCCAGCTTTTGTATCTCTGTTCGGGTTTCTTACGGACGCAGCGAGTTTATCATAGACAAATTTCGCTCCTACCTAAATTAGCTCGTTTAGTTCAGTGATGTTACTCGTTAGGAAATTTGATAATAATTTGTTTACCTTTTCGATTTCTGAGGGATGGTAATGTGGTTTTATTTTCAGCCATGATTTTCTTTATTAATTCAACATTTATTTTGTCTTCTTGTGTTAACATTTGTTTTATGGTGCAGGGGTGTGAGGCGTTTCGGTCATCAGAATTTTGCTTTCTAATAGGTTAGAGGGCTTTGCTTATCAGTATTTAGTGTTTCAATTCTAGTCAGGGAATCTTGTTGATATCTTTCACTAAGTAGTTCACAACATATTTTAAGTGTCTCGAAGTCAGAAAACTAAAACCATTCACGCTTGGTCAGCTAGCCTTTTGCTTGTTGTATCAAATCTTGCGGAATTTGCTAAAATTTCAATAATTTTTTCCTGTGCCCTCTTAGTGTAGGATTACTCTTTGAATAACTGTAAAATACATTTTTGTTGTCTTCTCTTGTCCATTTAAAAAAAAAATTAGGGTTTCTATGTAGTTGCTTTAGTGGTTATTTCTGTATCAGAAATTAGAAAAGCCAACATTCACAGAATGCCATCGAATCCTCCATCCTGGTAATCAAGGGAGCACCTGCTGATCACAACACTCAGATCTGTAATCTGCGTTCCATATTGATTTGTATTAGTCATTTTTCATGGCTAATATATAATATGGTTATACCTGACTCAGGGGTTGATTATTATCCGCGCTTCTGATACAGATGTGATCAGGTATTCTTCAGAACACCCTTTAGCAGATAAATTATTATTATTATTATTATTATTATTATTATTATTATTATTATTTCATCACTTTCGAGTATTTCGTACCAGGCTCATTTAGGTGTCTATCTCCGAAGTCTGATTGACTGCAAGTCTCCTCAGGTCTCCAGGACTCTACGGGAACGGGGCTTCTTTATTTTTATGTTTGAAAAATATTACTTGGGTTTTGCTGATTGTTCAGTAGTATCTTTTTAATGGATGGCGTTCAAATGTATTTTTGCTTTTTTGATATTAAAAGGAAAATCTTTTGACGTTTCGTACCAAAGATGATTTTGAGTAATTTTCTTTTTTTAAAATTCATTTTGAATATTATTGTCCCACCCTGTTTTCCCTTCATATCTATTTTACAATTTTCTTGTAACGAAGAATTTATGTCTTATGAGTTCTTTAGTACCTTTGATTGACTGGTTAATGAGGAACACTTGCAAAGCTTCAACGTTGCCATTTTAGTCAAATCAAAAGCTTTTCTCTCTTTTCAGTATGTGTCAAGTTTTCAGAAAGCAACTTTTACGATTAGAACATAAAAAGGGGTAAAAACCAAGAAAAAAACAAAACAAAAAAAGAGACCTATCAAAAAAACAAAAACAAAAAAAAAAAACCAAACCAAAAACAAAACAAAAACAAAAAAGAAAGAAAAGTCCCTCCCCGCGCAAAAGAAAGTAAGGCGTCCCATTAATAGAACAATATCCTTCGTTTATTCTTCGAATCAATCGATCAAAAGAAAACATTTATGTTTCAAACACGTGACCATACTGGGTCGAACAATAAGAAGATGAATCGATCAAAAGTTTAGCTTTGAGAGGGCATATATATATTCCTCTCCATGGTAATTTCTCTCTATATATATCTTCTTTCTTTCTTTCTTTCTTTCTTTCTTTCTTTCTTTCTTTCTTTTTTCTATCTGAAATGATCTTCTTAAATAAATTAGTTTTCCTTATCTTTTTTTCTCTCAGTCTAAATTTGACTTCCCAATAATCAGAAACCATTATAATAAAGTCTCATTGATTACTATTCAATTCGATACTTTAAGTTTTAATCCACTGTCCTTTTTTCAAGAAAGAATATTTTTCATGTGAATTCTAATGAAAATTGTCAAAGTACTAATCTCTGAAGTTTTTTATTACTATGAAGGAAACGACTTTTTAAAAAATATATTTTTACCATTGGAAAAAGTCTAATTTCATTTAAAACAACATTTTTTTGTTTCTTTGTTTACTAGCATATCAACCTTTGTAGGTTATTTAATGCCAAAGCCATTCTCCTAGAATAACAGTAGTGGTACAATTTAGCTGAGAGGATAAGGGGGTTCATACTTTCCCCTAAGGGTATTTGTTAAAACAACAACAAAAACAAAATAAAACAAAACAACTTAGATTGTTTTGTTTTACTTTGCAGTACGGTGAAAGTTGTTCTCCTTCGAAGGATATCAGCCTTTTTATCTTAATGAATTTTAGTCAAAGGGTACAAGTTTTGAAATTCCCTTGGAAGGACAATGGATATGTAACAGAAAGAATTTCGTATTTTTGTTTGGTGCGTAGTTTAATTCGACCGTTAGGGTCGACGTATGATTTCACCCAATCAGGATGACTTCTCCTATTCAACCTGGATCATCTTTCCGGGTAGCAGAAATTGGGGAAGCCGTCAAACACTCAAGCTTTTTTTGGCAGAAAAACTTCGTTCAGGACAGACGTCTTACTGTCTGCTCTTCAAAAGCAGCAGCAGCAGCAGCAGCAGCAAACCAACATGAGGAAAGCCGTCTAATTTATGGACCCCTTGCTTCTATTCTCTTAGACCAAGGGTTCCCAGTTGAATATGGATTAGAAGAATTCAATACGCCACACACAGGAACAACTTTACGTCGCCTCCAGTATTGGGTATGTCGACTGCGATGCAAAATTCAGCTCCGACACCTAGCTACTTCACCTCTGGGCAACATTTTCTGGAGACATTCCCGCTTCTCCCCGAAACAACCAGAACGACAAACTCACGGTGACTACAAAGGTTTCTGTCCTCAAACAGCAAACATGACTTTAGCTACACTATGGCGAACATATTTCCCTAACACACTCAACAATGCCTTAACCTAACGATGCACTTTTCGCTCAGGCATTTAGCTGCTAAAATGCTTTCTCAACTCTATCACAACTTCGTTTCGTTCCCTTACCTCTTGCCTTCCTATGAGACTTGCAGCATACACGTAAACCCTTTATTCCATGCTGCCATTAAAAACCTTCAGCATCTTCATCTCACTCCTTTATTTACCTTTTACCCTTAGCGAGGAAGTAACGTTACACCAACATAACCTAAATACATTACTCTCGCTAAAGATATGAAGAGATAA
Organism: Sepioteuthis lessoniana; assembly: GCA_963585895.1. Classification (NCBI taxonomy): domain Eukaryota; kingdom Metazoa; phylum Mollusca; class Cephalopoda; order Myopsida; family Loliginidae; genus Sepioteuthis; species Sepioteuthis lessoniana. Next base: position 67,556,383 of record OY757909.1, read on the forward strand.
GTGAGAAGAACAGATTCTAATAGATTAAATAAAAGATTCAATAATCGTGAAAGGTTTGCTAAAACTATAAACATCTAAAAACAAAAAACGACAAAAAAAAAAAAAAACAAAAAACAAAAAGAAAAAAAAAAAAACAGATAGGGAGTCCTTGTGGCGAAATCGTTAAACTGCGGGTTTTGTGTTATCGTAAAAAGCGAGCTCAAACGTCACTCGCGCTATTACATTTACTTTGGGACTAATGCCCTTTGGAAATGAATGAACCTTCTTATTTCCTATTTATAGATTAAATAGTATCACTAATGTCTTTCTGCATGTTTGACTCCGGCATTAAATAACCTGCGAATGTTGATATGTCTGAAACGAAAGCAAATCAAAGAAAAGATAATTCCAAAAGATGTAAGTATAATAGAACCAAAATAATTTTAGTCATATTCAGTGCGACTTATTTCCAAGAGATGCGTGAATATCTGGGAAACTTAATCAATTTTGATTCAAGGATACTTTTATTGAGCACTTAACGAGTAACATCTGTAATAAAGTACATTTATTTTAAACCATCTAATTTGATTAAAGAGTAAGCTTTCTTCTTTTTAAATCGATTTACAAGGTGTTTTATTTATTTTATTACCTCCACGTGTCTTAAAATGAATGAAAATTTAATCAAAAATGCCTTGTAAATTGCTGCTCTTCTCTTGACTCCACTCTTTCTTTCTTCCTATATATTATTGTTTGGAATGATTACTGTTTATTGTTTTCTATAAGATCGATATGGGAATCTGATATTTCTCTAATAGAATAAAACGGTACTTCATGCAAGCTGTGGTTTTATCAGTACTACTGTAAGGTTCACCATCTTGACACTAACGAAACGCAAAGAGAAAAAAGTTTGATTGGAATTCTACAAAAATACTACATGCTGTTTTGAACAAATCCAGGAAGCAGCTCCGTACAAAATAGCAGCTGCACGGTCACTTACCTCCTATCTCTCAAATCATCCAAGTAAGACGATCAAGACATGCAGAGCACTTCTAAAGGAGTAAGGAAGAACTCATGAGTGATACTATTTACCAACCCCTCCGCTCGGGCAGGATATGACACAAGGTCAATTTTTAAGCGGAGTTTAACAGGTTTGAATTCAGAGTTTTCCTTCTCCTAGACTAGTTGCCTAACCAAGGCTGAAGAACCTAGTCTGTCCTACTATTTACCCATAGCTGGAGGGAGAATAATTGGATTCATACCTTTCCCAAGGGTATTAGTGCCATGTGAAATGCAATCAGTATCATCCAGGATTTGAACTCGTATCGCCGTATTCATTTCCTACGGCGATAACGACTACACCACGGCACCTCCATAAAATATCATGAGTGATATTCTCTTATGAATTTCTACACGTGGTCACGCTAGTGTTGGCCAGCCAGTTAGGACTTACATACATCAAAACTGTGCGGACACTGGATGTTGTCAAGAGGACCTGTCAGCATCGATTAACAATAGGGAAGGGTGAAGAAAGAAAGAGAGAGGTGAGAGAGAGAGAGAGAGAGAGAGAGAGAGAAAGAGAGAGAGAGAGAGAGTCAAGGGACTCTCAGCACAATTTAATGATGATGATATTGACTGTTTTGTATACGCGTTCTATTATGAAGACCATATCAATAAGACGATTCAAAATTGATTGCCTAATTAATTCCGTATGCTGGTTTCGTAATTTTTATCTAACAGCGATTGAAAGGTTTTTTGATCCAGTCATCTATAACCCATTTTAATAAAGCCACGTTGCTGAATATATTACACGAATCTACCACCAATAGTTGGGTTTCTTTGTTTAATTACATATCAACCTTCGTGGGTAATTTAATGCTAAAGCAATGCCTTGTCTGTGGTACAGTAGTTTTACTATTTGACCAATAACCGGGAAATAAGAGGTTTCATTATTTTCCCAAAAGCGAACGTAATTGCACGATTGGATTTCGAACTTGCTTACTGCGATGTCACAGTTTAACACTTTAGCGATTACGCCAGGCGACTCCACCCAAAAATAGATAAACAGGAATAAACTGGGGATAGATAGATAGATTTGGTTTGGTTTAGTTTCTTTGTGTAATGGCATATTAACCTTTGTGAGTTATATAATGTCAAAGCCATCCTTGGAGTAGGACTGTAATAGTACTATTTAATCACTTGCTGGGAGACAAGTTTCGAAAGTGAACATAATAGCAAAACTGGAGTTCGAAATCGATTACTACGTTAGCCACTACACTACGGTGAATCCCGCTACCACAAATGGTCTGCGAGTCTTGTTCGATTACAGACTCAATCAATTGCATATCCAATCCTTTGAGTGTGTGAAATTCTATAATCCTCAACAAATTCGAAAACCCTTAAAAATGTCATATTTTTATATTTTTGCATGATCGTAGCATTTAATATATTCAGAAGTAAATATTGATCGAATTAATCTAAAATGAAAACGAATAAGTTTTTATCATAATTCCCAGTTTTTCCTTCTTTTTATGTTTTTGTTTTTTCAAGTGAATAAAACATTAAGTTAAGAGTTACATAATGCAGAATTATAAAATGAGTATTCAGACTATATATAAAAACTATAAATTACTATATGTATTACTATATATATCATATATTACTACATTATATATATATATATATATATATATATATATATATATATATATATATATATAACTCTAAATCTTTTATATAAGTTGTCAATTGCTTCCTCTTTCAAAGGAGAGAATTAACATTTCTTCTTTTCTACCCAACTGAATTTGTTTTTATCTTTTTTTTTTTTGCTTCCTTTGATATCAAAGCAAAACATATGCGTAAACGAACACATGCGCACATAAACATGTATACACGTACAAAAACGTTAACATATACATATACAAATATAATTCGTTCACCTCCCTTCATTCAGCCATTAGTCTTTCGTTTTTTTTTTCAACTCGACCAGAACAGACACTAGTTTCTTGTCATGCGCTCAAAACTATTCATGGTTGGCACACCTTTCAATATGTACCATTTTAAGACATCTAATGATTAATAATATGATAAAATCAGATTGTTTATTGTTCTGGAAATGGCCACTGGTGAGCCGCTAGGATTACAATCAATATGTTGGATTCTTCGTAGGTTGAGAATAGAATATAAAAGCACTAGTCTGAGACTATATGCCCAATCATACTCAGACATGATCATACACGCATATAGTCTGTCTGTTTGTGTCTGTCACACACAAACGCACAAACATACCCGAATGTGTGGGAAGTATTATAAATTCCATAAATCCAGGTAACAAATTCTAATTGTGACAGATTTAGCTCTCACAGAATTGTAAAAGGTACAGATCCTATCTCCATCTTGGCAAGGATAAATTACAAACTCGCCCTGATTGTAAATAAAAATAAAGTCTGAGAGGGAGTCCTCATGACTTGGTTGGTTGGTTGGTTGGTTGGTTGGTTGGTTGGATTGGGGTTTATGGTATATCAACCTTTGTAGGTTATGTAACGCCAAATCCATTTTTTATGCAAATAGTCTGTTCTATTTCAAACAATTCAGTTTTGCATGAGTACACAGTTTAATTGTCAAAATATTTCTATTTCTAGCTATTCAGTTTATTCAAAGAATTCTAATTCAGCTAATTCAGTTAAGTATAAGTACAGATTTTGTTTACACACAGTTAAATATCAAAACACTTGTGGGGGGTGTCCTCGTGGTGTAATGGTTTAAGCGATGGATGGCGGAATCGTAGTGAATTCGAACTGCAGTCGTGCTATTAATTTCACTTTCGGATATATACCCTTGGGGAAGGTATGAACCCCCTTATCCTCCCAGCTACAGATTAAATAGTACCATTGCTATTCTTCTAAAAAAAAGATGACTTTCGCATTAAATAACCTACAAAGGTTGATATGCCATTAAACAAAGACACCAAAACACTTCTGTATTAAACAATTCAGTTTAGTGTAAGTACAGTTTCAATGTCAAAAAAAGTTCCATTTCAAACAATTCAGTTTAGCATAAGAACGCAGTTTAAATGTAAGTTCACAGTTTAATTGTTAAAAACATTTCTATTTCAAGCTATTTAGTTTCGTTAAACAGTTCTAATTCAAACAATTCAATTTAGCATAAGTATGCAGTTTAGTTCTATCTAACCCATAGATAGGGCCCTGTCAGGTGCTACCGGGGCAGAGTGTACCTGAGAACAATGGCAATGAAGGGGTACTCCACATTCCCCAAAGCTCCAGCATCACTGGAACCTCACCGTTAGATTGTTTAGTGTCATATCCAGGATACTCGTTTGGAGGAGGGTCTTACCCCTCTGCATAGGTTTAGTCGGTGTATTCTACAGTCCCAGCCAACTGGGTAAAGTCTTTGTGACGTAGTGGCAAATGTGCTGAACTGTGACATCAAAGTAAGCAAATTCGAATTTTTGTCGTATGATTAGGTTCAATTTCGGACAAACACTCCTGGGAAATTTATGAACACTCTTACTCTTCCATCAGCTATTGGTTAAATAGCTCCACTACAATTCTTCAACAAGGATGGTTTGGGCATTAAATAACCCATGAAGGCTGATATGCCCTAAAAGAAAGAAACCAAACCAAAGGCAATAAAGTTGGTAAATACAAACATATTCATATATTCTCTCATAATTACTTTACCTGCTCAAGAAATGGAGGCTTAATGCTATACCTATCGTCTGTGTTGACAGTTCTTTGTATATATATATATATATATATATATATATATATATATATATATGTGTGTGTGTGTGTGTGTGTGTGTGTGTGTGTATGTGTGTGTGTGTGTGTTAAAGCGCAAAACGTAATTGTATCTACACACATTAATACCACTTATGCGCACAGAGAAATGCACAAATACAAACGTACATACATACAGAAAAACATCTGTTAATACTTATTTTGTCAACACAAAGTGGAAAACACATTAATCGTAAAACAGTTTATGCATAATGCACATTGCTGAATTTTCTGGGACATATTTTACCTTCGGTCAAAGTTGCTGCTAATTTTAACTATGTAAATGGATTTGGCACTCAAATTAGAATCATAACCTAGCGGAAGAGTTTAGAATACGCTGACTGTATCCCCTGCAGAAGAGTGAGACCCCACCTAAACAGTATCTGATTATCAGGTTCCAGGTTTGGGATCCTGGGTAGTCCAAAGTATTTCTTTCTGGCCATTATACCCTGGCCAACTTTTATACAGAGCGGTAATACCTGGTTAGGTCAAATCGATTCTTTCGGAGTTTTATATAGGTATAATTGATACCATATAACTGTGTGCATATCTGAATTAGAAAGGAATACTTGAAACTATATAACTTCGCAAAATATTTGTATTAGAAAAGGATCCTTGAAATCATCAAACTGTGAGTAAATTATTTGTATTAATGTTGGTTGGTTGGTTTTTATGGCATATCAACTTTTGTAGGTTATTTAATACCAAATCAATTTTTATACATATGATCAGTTCTATTTCAAACAATTAAGTTTAACATGAGTACACAGTTTAATTGTCAAAAACATTTCTATTTCAAGCCATTCCTCTTAATCAAAACTATAAGGTGTTGATGGCCCAGTTGGCTGGGTAAGACTTCCCCAATGAGAGCCCAGTTAGATGGGGCTCTAGAATACACCGACTGTATCGCTTCAGAGGGGTAAGACTCCCCCAATGAGAGCCTAGTTGGCTGGGACTGTAGAATACACCGACTGCTTCATTGCAGGGGTAAGACCACCCAACTAGTGTCCTGGATATGATACTAAACAATCTGATAGTAAGGCTCCAATAATGCTGGAGCTTTGGGGAATTCGGAGTACCCCTTGATTGCCATCGTTTCCATGTTTGCTCTGGCCCAGAGCGGTAGCACCTTATAGGGTCATATCTGTTGATTAAATATAACTGTTTGAAATTTAAACTGTGTACAAACAAATGACTTATGATAAACTGAATTGCTTGAAATAGAACTGTTTGATCCTTTATCTGTGTGTAGACAAATGACTTATGTTTAATTGAATTGTTAGTGATACATAGAAATACTTGAAAACATTAATCTGTGCACAAAAAAATGATAGATAGTGGATAGAATAATTCATATTAGATAGAAATAAGTGAAACCATTTAACTGTGAGCAAAAAAAAAATTGTGTTCAGACTTGTTTAAAAATATTAGCAGCAAAATATGTTTAGAAATAATATATTTAATGTATGTGTATAAAAAAGATTTGGCATTAAATTACCTACAATTGTGGATATGTCATAAAACAGAGCCAAACCAAACATAAAGAGTTGATATGCTGTTAAACAAATAAACCAAACCAATGAAACATAAAATGTTGATATGCTGTTAAACAAACCAAACCAAACCAATGAAACATAAAATGTTGATATGCTGTTAAACAAACCAAACCAAACCAAACCAATGAAACATAAAATGTTGATATGCTGTTAAACAAACCAAACCAAACCAATGAAACATAAAATGTTGATATGCTGTTAAACAAACCAAACCAAACCAATGAAACATAAAATGTTGATATGCTGTTAACCAAACCAAACCAAACCAATGAAACATAAAATGTTGATATGCTGTTAACCAAACCAAACCAAACCAAACCAATGAAACATAAAATGTTGATATGCTGTTAAACAAACCAAACCAATGAAACATAAAATGTTGATATGCTGTTAAACAAACCAAACCAAACCAATGAAACATAAAATATTGATATGCTGTTAAACAAACCAAACCAAACCAATGAAACATAAAATGTTGATATGCTGTTAAACAAACCAAACCAAACCAAACCAATGAAACAAAAAATGTTGATATGCTGTTAAACAAACCAAACTAATGAAACATAAAATGTTGATATGCTGTTAAACCAAACCAAACCAATGAAACATAAAATGTTGATAAACAAACCAAACCAAACCAAACCAATTAAACATAAAATGTTGATATGCTGTTAAACCAAACCAAACCAAACCAATCAAACTAAAATCAGTTGTAGGACAAAGAGGTGTTAAAATAGATTGTTTACAGGATTACATTTTATTCATCTGTCATTTATTTGCATGAATTCATTTCTCTCTCTTTCTTCCACACACACACACATACACACACACACACACACACACACACATATCTGTAAATACATCCAAATAACACGTGAGTGCGTTGGTGTATATGCGTGTGTATGCATATGTATATGTGTCTGAGTGTGTGAATCATATTTGAGTTAATTTTGTTAGAACAATCATGGTAAGAAATTTGCTGAGAAACATTATAAATTCATACGAACAGTTCTAATGACATGGTTATCTATCTATCTATCTATCGCAATATTTCAAATTTGATTATACTATATGAGTATTTCTATTCATTACTGGTTCAGAGGAAATATTTGTTACTATTACTTTATTTAGGAAAAAAAAAAAATTTTAAACCAAAAACTAAAGCTACAGAGTGCGGAAGCAAAATTAGGAATATTCTAGTTTAATAATAAACGACTCTATTATAAAACAAGATTAATTCTAATTTTAAAAATAAACAACAGAGTAACATAGACGCAAAACAGTAAGTTTATTCAATATGGCCGCCATTTTTTTTTCAATTATTGCATCAACATGCCTTCGAAATGATTCGCATGCCTTCAAAATAAATTTTTCAGACATTTTATTCCATTCTTCCTCAATAGCAGTCTTAAGTGAACTAATATTTGGATGGTAAGTTGCATTTGTTTTGTTTTCTCAAATGCTCCATATAGTGTAATCAGGGAATTTATAGTTTGGGCTTAAATCTTATTTAATGGCTGTCCTCACAGTTTTCTCGTCGACTTTCAAGTCACTAGCATGCTTTCTTACTGACGTTGTGGGGTCCTTCTTAATCACCGTAGCTAGAGGGGTTAAGATGCTTTCACGTTTTTTGTTCACTCTTCCACCCCCGCTTTTCCTTAAAAAGCTCTGTAAATTTTTTTCTTTGCTTTATATACGGTAGACAAAGAAATTAAATCATAGATTCTTTGTCGTTTCTTTTCTTGCTCATTCATATTGGACTGAATTTAAATTTTTAAAAAAGTGCTTGAATAATTTAGTTAATCATGAAAATCTAGATTTAACACGTTCTTTTTCAAAAATTGGACTAATGAAACTAAAAACAAAAAGGGGGTAATGGTTAAAGCGATGGAATGCGGAATCGTTGTAAGCGAGTTCGAACTCCAGTCGAACTTCACTTTCGGACAAATACCCTCAGGAATGGTATGAACCCCCTTATCCTCCCAACTATGGGTTAGATAGTTTCACTACTGTTCTTCTAGAAGGATGGCTTTGGCATTAAATAACCTACAAAGGTTGATATGTCGGAAAACAAACAACAAAAATATTTTAAAAATCATTTCATATTTTGCTTCCCTAGAATTCTACTGGTGACAAATCCTTTGAAAAATAAACTCCCGATATTCATGATACACTGATGTGGACAAGTGTTCCAACCCTGGAAAAAACATGATTTTTAATATCGATTTCAAGACAGGGAGTGCTTCCATCTTAAAAGGTTAGCGCAACACCACAATCTTCTAACTATAATTACCCTCCATTTATGATTGATTGTTTTATTGGTTGATTGATTTTAATGACATAACGGGTCGTTTGAGGTTATCCTATGCCAAGTGGTTCGGTACGAAGGTGAGCTGAAAAGTTTATAAACTTAGAAAAAAAAAAAAAAAGAAGAAAATCATATGATGACGTCATGTTTGCTGTTAGGTTAGTTGGGGTTTATGGCATATCAGTCCTTGTTGGTTACTTAATGCCAAATCTTTAATCGGGCCATTGGCTTAACGAGTAGAGTGTTTGCCAATGGTCCAGGAGACCAGGGTTCGATCCCAGGTCGAGTCATACTAAAGACTAAAAAATGCCGCCTTGCTTAACATTCAGCATTATAAGGTAAGGATCATGGGTAAAGTGGATCAATCCAGGGAAGGGAGTAGCACCCTCACCTATACCTTGGTGTAGTAGCTATTGAAAAGGGAATCGTCAGGTCACCGTCGACTAAGGTCGCTAACTTTACTTTTTACTTACTTGTTTGCACGTATATGTTATATATATGATTTGTAAACATATTTTGTAGAAAATATTTTAAAACGAGCCTGAACTCATTTTTTGCACACAGTTAAATGGTATAAAGTATTACTATGTAATAGTAACAATTTAATTTAACATCAGTCATTTGTTTGCACACATTTCGATATAATTTGTTAGTAAATTTTTTTTTTGAAAGAGTTAGAACTAACTTTTTTGCACACAAGTATTGCTATTGTTTCAACACAGTTAAATAGTTTCAGTTATTGCAGTCTAATACTAATAAGTCTATTTAATATCAATTATTTGTTTGTGCGAAGTGAAGTGGTTACAAGTATGGCTATTGGACACTATTCATTTATTTACACACACTCAAATGGTTCCATATACTGTAATTAAATATCAATAGGTTTTGGTTTGAGTGTGGGTCATGGTTATCTTTCGATGGCTGTTTTATTCTCTTCTATAGAAGCCACTCTTATAGAGGAGCAGCAGTAGTTCCCCGATCGAACTAACGATCCTGAGCGTAAAGTCGTCAAACTCACGTCCAGGACCTGTTTAGGTATTGAGTTCGGTCGTCCATGGGTTTATTCAAATACTTTTACTTTTACGTACATCATGCTGCTTCCCATGTGTACGTAAAAAAAAAATTTGATTTAAGTTTTCTTAAGTTTTAACTTACTTAAAGTCCAAGATAAAGGTACTTTCGTCAGACTTTCACTGGTACTGAGTTTTTTTTAGGGAGGAGTGGCGAGAGAGGGTCAGGGATATCCGTACTACCAGCGCGACATGATGATGAAAGATCAATTATTCTATTGTGTTGTTAACCGGTTTCAAGTATTCCACGCTAAGTTTTATTTGCACACAATCAAAAGGTTCCATGTATTGCTATGTAATACCAATAATTTAATTCAGGCACAGAGTTAAAGAGTTTCAAGTACTACTATTGAACACTTACGATTCTATTCAAAATTATATATTAGTTTGCATATAGTTAAATGGATTCAAGTATTGCTATGTATTACGAACAATTTGATTAAACAGTCGTATTTTTGTTTACTCACAATTAAATAGTCAAACAGTTTTATTTCTAGCTATTCAATTTAACATAAGCGCGTAAACAAAATTCATACTCATACTAAACTGAATTGTTTGAAATAGAACTGTTTGACTAAACTGTATAACTTGAACTAGAAAGGTTTTTGACAATTAAACTGTGTACTCATGCTAAACTGAATTATTTGAAATAGAATTGTTTAATTGTATAAAAATGGATTTAACATTAATAACCTACAAAGGTTGAAATGCCATAAAAACAACCAACCAACCAACCAACTAACCAACCAAACGGACCTATTTGTCCCATCAACTACTACCACTACTATTCAGAGCGGACAACTACTCCCTAGAATCCCTGAACAACCCTTTCTGGGGGAATATTACTTCGCTACTAGGGATACAGTCAACGGCTTTTAGGCCCTATAAATTGGAACCTCGTAGGAAGTACCACCGTAGAATGGACCTGGCAGTAATGGCTATAAAGGAGTAATCCACACTCCCCAGAGCTTCAGTACACGTCTTTTTTTGGTGGTGTATATGCTTAGTGTAGTCCAAGTCCCTCTGATGTGGGGGTACCGTCCATTTAGGTCGGAACCATACAATTCTAAGATTAATGATGATAAATGACTACAGAATAAACACAAATATTGAAAAGCATATTAAAATTGTTTGTCAACATCTTTCACTTGTTAACAACCGTAAATAATCTTATTTGGTTTGGGTTCTTTGGTTTAAAGGCATATCATCCTTCTTGGGTTATTTAATGCCAAATCCATCCTTCTAGAAGAACAGTAGAGGTACTATTTTACCCATAGCTGGAAGGATAAGGAGGTTCATACCTTTCCCAAGAGTAATTGTTCGAAAGTGAACGTAATAGCGCGACTGGAGTTCGAACTCGCTTGCTACGATTCCGCAGTCCATCGCTTTAACTATTACACCACGAAGACACCCGCTAATAATCTTATTGTTACAAACTCCGATGTCAGGTTTTATCAATGATATCTGCTCTAAAATAAATCACATTCAAGGTAAATATTTGCATCATGACCTCGACCCCGCAGATGACAAGATTACCCGAAATAAATGTTTAGATATCATCATCATCACGTCACGCCGCTAGCACGGATCTCCCTGACCCTCTCTCGCCACCCGTCTCTATCGTCCATCGCTCCCGGGAGGTCTTCCAGGCGACATCCTGTATCGGTAAAGAACTGTTGTATATAGGATTTAGCTGGTCGTCCTGCCTTTGCTCGTCAATGTGAAGGGCTCCACTGGAGTACATCGCTTATGAGTTCGTCCTTACTTCTCCAGCAGTGTTCGGGATGTCTGGTTCGTCAAATTTGGATAGTTTTCATGATGGGATGTATGTGGTCATACAGCTGCTGTTTTTGTCGGGTATTGCCTCCAGGTCTTGTTCAATATTGCTCGCAGTATTCTTGTGGAATTGCCGTCAAGCTTTTTATCCATACGTTTAGTTAGCGTTCATGTAGTGCATCCATATAGCACTATCGACACGACTGCTGCGTGGAAAAAACCTCGTTTTGTTTTATCGGTCAGGTCTGACTTCCATATGACCGAAAGCCTATCGATAGCTGTCCATGCCTTTGCTAGTCGTGTGCTGATGTAATTCTCAGTTGATGAGACACTGCTTCCGAGGTAGGTGAACTTGTCCCCTAATTTCAAATGACCACCTTTTAATGTGAAGATGTCGCCTTTTTGATTAAAGCACATGTATTCTGTTTTGTTAGTGTTGACATGGAGGTCTATGCCACCTGCTGCTCGTTCCAGACTTTGTAACTGGGATTCGGCTTGGGCGGGTGAATTTACTAGAAGTGCTATATCATCGGCGTAGTTCTCGTCCGTAATTGTTTGTGCGGGGTATCTTCTGCTTTTTTTCTTTGCCAGCTTGAAACCGTTTTCTTTCATTAAATCTATGGATGTTCTTAGCGCGTAGTCTAGGCAGTTAATAAAAAGGTATGGAGGCTAATGTATCTCCTTGCAGTACACCTGCTACAGTGTCGAAGTAGTCTGTGTTTCCATCCATTGAGCGGACTTTTACTTTCATGTTTTCAATCAGTAAATAGTTTTATCTGTTTGTTATCAGTGTGACTAAAATATTTCATTCAACGAATCTTGTGACGAAATAGATAGGCATAATCTATTATTGACATAAATTGACGGGCAAGATATGACACATGGTCAACTTTTAAGAGGAATTTAACAGTTTTGAATTCAAGAGTTTTTCTTCAGCACGATCAGATGACATACGAAGGTTAAAGAGCCTTATCTACTCTAGTATTTACGCATAGCTCGTGGGAGAATAGTTGGTTTGATATTGTAACATATTGACCTCCGACCCGGCTGGGCTGTCAGATGAAAAATGCACCTATGTAAATAACAGGTGCATCCGGTCGAAGATATCAGGGGATCAGGGGATAACCTTGTCTGTCGACGGGTTGAATTGAGTACAAACGTGACGCTCGTAAGAAGTAGGTGTACGTGAAATTATTATATAACCCCGGCGACAGGAAGTTCAGATTAGTTGGAGAGAAGATGCTGAAATGAGAACCATGTCCCAGCCGAGGCTGGATCCCCAGGCCCCTGTTTGAGCAGCCCAGGAGAACGGGAAAGAAATGCTGTTATAGCCAGAAGAGTTGGGGGGTCAATATGTTGCAGTCTTTGTTCGGTCTCCAACTCACCTCTCACACATAACCCTTTCAATAAAGTGAGATGTTTATTTTTCTCAAGAACTGTGTCCGCTCGTCTTTATTGTGTTGAATATGTTTCTGCATGCATCTGCACATGAGTATGTTACAATATCTTTCCCAAAGGCATTAGTTCTTTGTAAAATGTAAAACGTCTCGTTCAGGACTTGAAATCGGGTTGCTATGTCCATTTAACCATTACACCACCATCGTCCCTATTATTGACAAGTAGAGAAGAATTTGAATGTTTTAACTGTTGAATGGTGTGGGAAAATACCGTTTGATCAACTGCATTTGATTGACACCATATGAACCTGGGATCAATCTGAGACCATTGCTTAGATTGGATGATCAAGATCATGTAAGTAAACAGTTGCAGACTTAAGAAAAATAGTTTAACATTTAGTCCGTTGCTTCTGAAACGTTGACTTAACACATATGTGTGAAAATAGACGAGCATATTTTTCCATCCATGGAACAAACTCCACCATGTACGCAGGTTATATGTAAGAAAAGAAAAGACGTCGTAATGAAAAAGAAATATTAATATAAGATTTACCAATCAAAGTAGCTTGTAAATAACAAGCTACTTTGGTTGGCAAATCTTATATTAATATTTTCTTCCCGGCCAGAGATCTTTCCGTATTTACAGCAAAGCATTTCGAATGTCAGCGGCTATCGAAGAACAAACGAGTAAAGAAAAAGGAGATGGGCCAACCAGGAGAATCAACCTCGTCCGAAGAAGAGACCCAAATATTCATCTGTCATTTATTTATTTGAATTTCTGTGATGATGTATTTTTATTAAGTATTACTTTCCAATTTTCCGATACGAAGTGTTATCATAAATTAAATCTCGATTTTCGTAGCCCATTAATCATTTTTGTTTTGCGGCGTGTTTTCCCAAAACGCAACTCTGAAATCTTTACTTTGATTTGGCAAATTCCTTATTGACTGAAAATGCTAGTCGAGTAGAGAATGAGAGAAGAGAATGGATGAAGTTTCTTCTTCAGTCAAATGAAAAAATCGTTTCCTTTGACCACACGTACGGACAAATATGCTTCAATATCCATTTTCTATTGATTCTGCTAACAACTCTGCTGAAGTCCTCGATGGCTAGTTGGTCGCTTATTTATACACGTATTAGATGAAATTATGCTAGTAATTATAATTTCCGGTAATTTTGTGCTTAGTAGGATACTTAATCGTTTCCTACTGCCCAAGTTTCAATAATAGCATTAAAATATCCATTGATATATTAACACCGAATAAACGAAAGGAAAGACGACATAAATTCACATAATCAATTAAAGCATTTAACAGGTACATACAACAATATAATAAAGGTTACAACTATTAAAAACGCGTCCAAAAAATAAATAAATTACACATATTGCTCTAGTAACAAATGTGCATGAAAATGGATCAAAGAAGGGTAATACAAATATCATCATCATCATCATCATCATATCATGCTGGCAGCACGGATATCCCTGACCCTCTCTCGCCACTCCTCCCTATCGTTCATCGCCCTAGGTAGGTCTTCAGGACAACAACCTGTATCCTCACATAGCTGCTGAATGTACGTTCGTGCTGGTCGTCCTGCTTTTGCGCGGCCGTGTGTGGGGATCCATTAGAGTACATCTCTTATGAGTTCATCTCTGCTTCTCCAGCAATGTCCTGCATGTCTGGTTCGCCTAACTTGAATAGTTTTCGTGATAGGGGGCAGGTGGCCGTACAGTTGGTGTCTTGTGGGGTGTTGCTGCCAGGACTTGTTGAGGATTGCACGCAGCATTCTTGTGTAATTGCCATCTAGTTTCTTCTCCAGCCGTTTTGTTAGCGTCCATGTAGTGCATCCATATAGCAGTATCGATGTGACCGCTGCCTGGAAGAAACTGCGTTTCATTTTATCGGTTAGGTCTGATTTCCATATGGTCGATAGCCTATTGATAGCTGTCCATGCTTTCGTTAACCTCGTTTCGATGTCCTTTTCGGTTGATTCGACGCTGCTTCCTAGGTACGTGAATTTGTCTACTAGTTTAAGAGGGGTTCCTTCTAGAGTGGAGATGTCCCCCGTTTGGTTATAGCACATATATTCCGTTTTATGTGCATTAACATGGAGGCCTATGCTTGCTGCTGCTCGTTCCAGGCTATGCAGAAGTGTTTCGGCTTGGTCAGGTGTATTTGCCAGTATTGCTATGTCATCGGCGTAGTCGGCGTCGATAATTGTTGTTGCGGGGTATCTTCTGCTTCTTTTCTTCGTCAGTTCGAAGCCATTCTCTTTGATTTTGTCAATCGATGTTCTAAGTACGTAGTCTAGACAAATGATAAAGAGATACGGAGCCAGCGTGTCCCCTTGTAGTACTCCTGCTACAATCTTTAAATTCTCCCGCTGAGGTTAAATAGAGTACTTCGACGTCTCCATTTCGTTCAACGGAAAAAATAAGAATCATATCCTTTTTTACCCAGCGGAGGCGGACTAAAAAGATCATGTCTTCGTTCAAAGAACGAAGACAAGAAAGAGAAGGAATTAGATGTCTAAATTCTTACGTGACCAACACAACACGTAATGTGGGAAGCTACGATCCCAGTCCAAGGGAAAACAATAATTTTTGTCTCCCTACATACGTTTTTATTGGTAAATCCACATAATCATATACATATATAAATCATATAATTTGATTAGGTGTTCTAAATCTGTCCACCTGTGCAATCATGGCCTTCTCTGGTTAGACCACACTGTAGAATATATTAAATCTTTTCCTCTGTTGTCAAGGATAACTTATACACATTTAGCAGTTATCTAAATCAATGGAATCTAAATTCTAGTTTTTATTCTATCTTTTTTTGACACATAGGAAATGAACTGTTGAGAGAAAATTTACTGGAATAGTCAATTTTCGTAGTAAGTATTTAGTAAATATACAGGCTTTTAAATGATTATTTTAGACGGGATAGCTTCTTGATAATGATTGCTTGAAGGAAGAGTAATCTATTTAATAGCCTGATAAATAGATCTAAATTTTTATCACTCACAATAAATCGGAAAATTTAGTCATTCACGTTTGAATTTTGTCTTTTGCGTATTTTACTGTGCGAAATGAAAGATACGATCAACGACAAATGTTTTCTTCTTTCTTTTTTTAAATTCAAGACAAATGCAAAATACAGCACTAATTTACACGTGTATTAGTTATTTAGGATTCAATTTGTTTTAATTTTCACCTGTGTATTCATTTACATCGTCAACTTCAGATTCCGAAGGCAAACAATGAATTATATAACGATTCCTTGCTTATTAAAACATGTTTCTGTATGAGTCCCTCCTTTTAAAGTTGCATAGAAGTGCATTCGATTTGCTAAATCCATTTTAATACATATAATCAGTTCTATTTCAAACAATTCAGTTTAGCATGAGTACTCAGCTTAATTGTCAAAAACATTTTTATTTCAAGTTATTCAGTTTAGTCAAATAGTTCTAATTCAGATAATTCAGTTTAGTATAAGTATAGATTTTGTTTACACACAGTTAAATGTCTATATCAAACAATTCAGTTGAGCGTAAGTACAGTTTCAATGTCAAAAACAGTTCCATTTCAAACAATTCAGTTTAGCATAAGTACGCAGTTTAAATGTAAGTATACAGTTTAATTGTCAAAAATATTTCTATTTCAAGCTATTCAGTTTAGTCAAACAATTCTAAAGTTGCATAGAAGTGCATTCGATTTATCCTTGCGTTTATATATGGTAAGACATATCATAATCGATATACCCTTGGGAAAGGTATGAATCCAATTATTCTCCCTCCAGTTCTTCAGCCTTGATGAAGCAACTAGTTTAGGAGAAGGAAAACTCTGAATTCAAACCTGTTAAACTCCACTTAAAAATTGACCTTGTGTCATATCCTGCCTGAGCGGAGGGGTTGGTAAATATGTATCATAATCGATATATCTCAATTCGTTTGTCGGTAACCTAGAAATGGCGTCATCTTGGTTGCTATAGTCATTGCGTTTTGTTTTCAAAAGTCTCCTCTTATCTCCTCCCCACGTATGGATCATATAGTTCCTAAGCTGTTCTTCTACATGTGTTACTTTGGTCTTAAATAACTCACGGGAGAATTCGTATGGCGTTGTGGCTGATATAACGCTACCGCCTTGCTTGCTGCTCGTGCATCTGCTC
Source organism: Sepioteuthis lessoniana (assembly GCA_963585895.1). Taxonomy (NCBI): domain Eukaryota; kingdom Metazoa; phylum Mollusca; class Cephalopoda; order Myopsida; family Loliginidae; genus Sepioteuthis; species Sepioteuthis lessoniana. Next base: position 67,573,437 of record OY757909.1, read on the forward strand.
ATTGGGCATATTTTCTGCCTATTGTTGCACTGCTATATATTCTAATGTGCCTCGACACTAGGATCTACGTTTTTGTAGTCTATAGATGCATATTACAAGTGCACGATCTAGGGAGACGGCGGTATCACTAGGAAAGACGACACAAAATTTGAGGGAATGGAGTTGCTCACGGATAATGTGGGTATGATGTTCCAGGACCTTTCACGAGATCTTTTCAGCCTCATCGTTTGCATGCGGTACGAATTCTAATCTGCCATTGCAATGTCTGGTCACTCTAAAAAAACAACGTTTTATCTTCCACGACTAATTCGTCTCTCTGGTCACTGCCAACGAACTGATTCCCACCAAATCACTCTCACAACGGTATTTGTCGTAGGTCCCATCAATCGGACGAGTGCAGCACAAGGCCTTTTTTACGGTGGATCCGACCGCAGGACCGTTGCTCAAACGCGACCGGCAGCTCCAAAAAATGCCTCTGGCCCCGTTGGCATTTCCCTAAAAAGAGGTGCCTCAGGCACCCGGTGATAAACCTCGCTCTCTCCGGAGAGGGTTAGAGTGAGAGGATAGATCTTTGAGGCTCGACGAAACATCGGTCGAAGCCATGCAGCGCGAATGCTAGGCTTCCCCGACACTCACGCCATGTGGGCTTGACCGAGTGACTTCCCCTAACCAACTGACGCCACTTGTATATATGCAGGGGTAAATCGTCCCTTCTTCCGGATCACAGATCCCCCATAGTACCGAATATAAAAATATTGCCAGACTGCTTGTCTCCAAGATACCTTAATAAGTATGAATAAAATTTAAGTCTTTTATGTTACGGTCTGGGCGGTTTTCTCCACCTTATCTAACCAGCTCCACTATCTCTCAGTTCTATTTCAAACAATTCAGTTTAGCATGAGTACTCAGCTTAATTGTCAAAAACATTTTTATTTCAAGTTATTCAGTTTAGTCAAACAGTTCTAATTCAGATAATTCAGTTTGGTATAAGTATAGATTTTGTTTACACAGTTAAATGTCTATAACAAACAATTCAGTTGAGCGTAAGTACGCAGTTTAAATGTAAGTATACAGTTTAATTGTCAAAAATATTTCTATTTCAAGCTATTCAGTTTAGCCAAACAATTCTAATTCAAACAATTCAGTTTAGCATAAGTACGCAGTTTAGTTCTATTTGACCTATAGATAGGACCCTTCAGGTGCCACCACTTCGGGCCAGAGCGGACCTGAGATCGATACCAATGAAGGGGTAGTCTGCATTCCTCAAAGCTCCAGCATTGCTGGAACCTCACCATCAGATTGTTAAGTGTCAGATCCAAGACACTCTTTGGAAGTGGGGGTCTTACCCCACGGCAGAGATGCAGTCGGTGTATTCTACAGCCCCAGCCGACTGGGCAACATACAGAAAGTATCACATTAACGTGCCGAACTAGAATATCGTAGTAAGTGAGTTCGAACCCAAGTCACGCTATTACGTTAACTTTCGGACTAAAGCCATCGGGAAAGGTAGGATGGTTGGTTTACGAAGTTTTTTTTTCTGCTTCGAATGTAGCTCAAGGCCGAATGAACGGAGCACCCAAAGAGACTCGAACTCACTCCTGAAAGTTTGATAGTCTAGCTTGTTAACCATTACACCACCCGAGGTGCCCGGAAAGGTAGGAGCCCATCAGGGATGGGTTAAATAGTACCACGACTGCCTTTCTACTAGGATAACTTTAGCATTAAATAGCTCACGAAGGTTGATGTGCATTTAAAAACAAAGAAACCTGATTAAACCAAAACTCTGTGGATATCTACAATTAATGGGTTAAGAAATGTGTTCTTTCAATTGGTGAAGAAAACTGCAAACTTTGTTACCTAAGCGAGCGAGAAGAATAGTATTAAGGTAGATACGAGGATCATTAAATAAGTTACCAGACTTTTTTCGTATGAGCACTTTTATTGATAGTACACACATGAAACTCTGGTCCCCTTCGAAGTAATCTCTTCCAGCTGCAATGCATTTGTACCGTTACAACAACTTCTGGAAGGCCCCATGGAAGTCTTCTTTTGTGAGCATGTCAATGACCTTCGCCACAGCCTCTTTCATCTCCTCAATTGTCTCATAACGACAGCCTCTGAGCTTAGGGAACAAACAAAAGTCACAGGGAGCAAGGTCTGGACTGTAGGGAGGCTGAGGAACTGCCTTGATGCCCATCTTGGTCAAATAGTCTGTGACAAGGATGGAGTTGTGGACTGGTGCATTGTCCTGGTGGAAATACCACTGACCCGATTTGAAGAGTGCTGGCCTCTTCCGACGGAACTCCCTTAAAACCCCAACATAATAACCCTAACCCTAACCCTTTAGCCAATCAGCTCTGGTGTATTGACATCTTTACTCCTCTCACACCTCTCATCATCCCTCACAGACTCCCTGCCTTCCTTGAATCTCTTATGCCACTCAAAAACTGATGCTTGATTCATGCAAGATGGTCGAAAAGCAGTCTTAAGCATTCCATACGTTTCTGTGGCAGCATTTTTTCCAAGTTTAAAACACAATTTTATTGTATATCGTTTTTCTAAAGTGTCCTCACGTCCAGATTGCATTTTTGAAATTCACCAGCTGTGACAATCAGGCTTTAGTAGGGTGTATTCTAATTCCTGCTGTAGCTGTTCATTTGAACCTGAAATCATAAAGATTGGTCAGTCATCTCATAAGATTTATAGCAATAACATTTTCAAGAGTCTTCGACAACTTCAAATGCCTGTACAAAAAGTCTGGAAAGGCACCTCGCACATCTCTTATATTTATATAATTTATAGTCATCGTCTTAACTTCCTTTATTTATTTTTTTTTACCGTAAAATTTTCTTATCAAATAAATATAAACGAAATACTTTTTGCTTTGATGGCATTTTGATTCAAGACTTCGTTTGCGACTTTTAGTTTAAAGAAATATTTTATTGAATGAATCGGATAAATATATCGTTGGATAAGATTTTTTATGACGTTATTAAAAATAATGGTAATAATAATATTCAGCTCTCTAAAAGTATTATCCCCTTGTCAAATGCGTTGTTATGATTATTATTAATGAGTTAATTTTTTTTAAGTAGAGGCCGTGTAGGCAAAACTATATAGCTCCACCACCTAGACTCTAACGAAACGCTTGGAGAAACGTTTGGAGCTACAGAAAAACAAAACAAAAACCAAGATGTAGCAACTATACGGCCACGTACCTCCCATCTCACAAATCATCCAAGTAAGATGAACAAGACATTACCGTTTTGTTTCACTATCAAATCTCATGTTTCAAGTAATTTTACATGAATTTACCCAACCCCAGACAGGATACGACACAAGGTCATTTTTATCCAGATTTTAACTTGTTTTCCTTCTCATAGATTGGTTGTATATACCAGGGTTAAAGAGCCTAATCAGTACTACTATTTACTCATAGCGAAAGGTAAACCAGTTGAATACGTAACTTACCCAAAGGTATTGGTGCAATGTGAAATGCAAACAATCTCGGGGGACAAGAGTCAAACTCCAGTTGTGCTATTGCTTTCATTTTTGGACACATACTGATGAGAAAGGCATGAACGCCCTTATTCTCCCTGCTATGAAATAAATAGTATTACTACTGTTCTTCTACAAGGTTGGTTTTGGCATTGAATGATCGGCAAAAATTGATATGCTATTAAAAAATAAGCAAGTCAAGTCAAATAGCCTTGTCCAGGTTTTGAACTTGAGTCGCCTCGTTCGTTTCACCACAAGTGCCTGCAAGTAATTTTATAAATACCTAACCAGAAAATAATTGCTCCAGCTGTCTCTTTCAGTTTTCCAAGGAGCGGATTGTTTTTTTCATAAACACAATTCTGTAACGTGTGAAATAAATGGGAAAAAGAAGTTCCAATAAATACTTAATGCGATGGGTGAGTGAAAAATTTTCCATCAAGCTACAACAGTTTTTGTTTAGTCGCCAAAGAAACATGATCGCCCTGTTGGCTGGGGCTGTTGAATATACCGACTGCATCTCTGTAGAGGTGTTAGCTTCACCCAATGAGTGTCTTGGGTATGGCACTAAACTGCATCTGATGGGGAGGCTCTGACCTCGGAGCTTGAAAACTATGAATCACCAAGTCCACTTTGACCCGGATAGATAGTACTTGTTAGGGTCCCTATTTCGTTCACTTTCGGATTAATACCCCTGGGAAAGGTATGCACCATTTTACTCCCCAAGCTTGGGATTAAATAATACCACTGCTGTCCTTCTACAAGGATAGCTTTAGTATTGAATAACTCACGAAGGTTGATATGTCTTTAAAAACAAAGAAACATAACTAAAGAGCTCATTTGTTTACACACAAAGAAATTGTTTCAAATATTCCTACCTGATAATCCATTCAATATCAATCACTTATTTGCACACAGTTAAATGGTTTCAAGTATTGCTATTTGATTTAGTAATTCTATTCAACGTTTATTTGATTGTACACAGTTAAATGGTTGAAGTATTGCTATTAAAATAAGTAACGCTATTTATCAAGTATTCATATGAAATATAAATAATTTGCACACAGCTATATGGTTTCAAATAACTATAAATAATTATTCTTAGTAAATGATCATGAGGGGTCCCTGTAGTGAAGTGGCTAAAGTGTTGGACAGCGGCCTTGAAGTAAGCGAGTTCAAACTCCAGTCACACTATAACTTTCATTTTCAGACTAATGCCTTTGGGAAAGGTATTAAACTCCCTTGTTCCTCAGCTATGCGTTAAATAGTATCACTGCTATTTTTCTACACGAAGGTTGATATGCCATTAAATAAAGAAAGAAGTAAAATCATAGAACAGCTCTATTTGACCAACAGATGGAAGCCAAACATGTATCAATTATCCGGGTACAGAATGGACATGGGAATAATGGCAATGAAGGAACACCATACATTTCCCAAAACTTCAGGACAGGGGGTTTACCATCAGATGCAGTCTTCATACGCAGGACACTGATTTGGGCGGGGGTAGTATTATCTCTCTGCAAAGGTGGAGTCGGCGTATTCTACAGCCTCAGTTGATTGGATGGTTTGATTATTGTATTTTACGTCTTGTATCTGTGAAAGCTTTGTATGGGTTTGTGTCTAAAAGTGGACCATTTGCAAGAATCAATGAAGGTGAAAGAGAATGAACGATCAGAAAGAAAACGCCAGTCGATTGTTGTATGTTTTACAATAAGGAGAAACGTCGTCCGTAAAATGAAGGGAAGGAAAAAATAGGATAAGAAATGCAAAAAAGAGAAATTGAGTAAGATGAAGTATTTTTCTTTTTAAGATGATAATTCGAATAGCAATGTCATTCAGTCCAACATTTTAAGAAAGATTAATTCTTAAATAATCCCATGAGTATAAAGTAATGGCAATAATAACACTCGGTTGCAAAAAGATACTTATTTCAAGTCAAGTCTTAGATGATAAGTAAAGTTGGTGACCGTAGTCGAGGGCGACCCGAAGGCTCCCTTTTCAAAAGCAACTACAGTGAGGTGTAGAAGAGGGCGCTCCACCTTTCCTTGGATTGCTTCATTTTGCCCTTGGTACATACATTATAATGCCAACTGTTAAGTAAGGAGGTATCTAGTACCATATTTTGAGTTTTTGGTATGACTCTACCTGGGATTGAACCTCGGTCTCTCGGGCCATTGAAGTATATCAGTTGATTTTCGACCTATCGCTCGGACTTGGAATACATTGACTGTATGAGGAGAAAGACACACCCGCTGAAGAGAAAGACACACCCATCAAAAATTATTTCTAGTCGTTATATCTGCTAAGACTCCATCTGTAGTTTAAATCGATCTGTAAAAATTATTCGTATGGATGTGAGCGCGTGTTAAAAAACCTCTTAAGAAACAACTTCAAAAAATATAAATGTGAACGTACTATGAAGGTATAAATTAAGCCTAGACGGGTTGACATGCCATTAAAATCAATCTGTGATAGTTTATTATTACTGTAAAGAATTTGATTCTGACACTGGGTATCGTGTCTTATTATGGACTTGTGCTGTACTGTAGGTTCTCCGTCTTATTCGTGAGGGGCATGTTTAAACATTCCCAGATGAAACTAAAATCTCGGACCCTATATATACTCTAGTTTGTTTCCTGAACATACCTTTGATAAAGTTTATAGATTAGAAATTATTAAAAGGTTTTAAATATTAAATAGCAATAGAGAGAATGACCTTTATAAACTCACAAATAGTTAGTCAATGTCCCGGGAAAATATCCAGTTTTGAGCATTTATTGACAGTCCTTGAGATAAATCTTCCCGGCAGACAAACTTCAAATAAAATGGCTGTCATTAGTCTGGTATTTTATTGTGATTAGAAGATTGTTATTTTTCCATGAATTCAACGTCAAATTGTTATATATTTCCGACCGGAAGTTATTTATGGCTTATACCATAAAAATCAAGCAGGCACAAAATAAGCATAACAACAAAAACTAAATATTGAATAATTATAAAAATATACGGGTAATAAAAGATATGTGTTGGATAGATTTGTTCTTACTGTAGATCTTAGCAATACAAATATACAATATCTTTTCTTCCCACATTAAGTCAAGAAATTCTATTTTTTCGCGTTAAGAAAGCATTTCACGGCATCACTTAACAGAGTTGAATTGAGAGTTTCTCTTTTCTTTCACTTTGGGAAGATTACTAAGAAAAACTTATGAACGTTTTTATTTCGAAGGCTGGCCGTGGATAAATGAAACTGTGAATAAGAAGGACTACTAGACTGAGATAGCAAAATTGGTGCTTAAGACCAAGTAAAATTTTAAATTCTGCTTACAGATTGACCTTCACAACTTTGCACATTGGCGTAATATTGTCTTTCTACTCACATTTTTTTCTACTTGGCCTTTGGATGTTGTAAATTAATAAATAATAATTATACTCTTACGCAAATCTCTAAAAAAAATATAAGAATTAAATGTGTTTACCAAATCCCTCTACCACGAACAGGATGTGATACAAGGTCAGTTTTTAAGGAAAGTTGAACAAGTTTTAATGCAAGATTTTCCTTCTCCTAGTTTGGTTGCTACACCAAGGTCAAAAAACCCTGTTTACTCTATTATTTACCGACAACTGGAGGGAGAGTAGGCGGATTCATACCTTTTCCAATGGTGTTTGTGTTACGTAAAATGCAAACAGCTTTGTTCCGGATTTGAACTCGAGTCGCCGTGGCCATTTTCTACGACGATAACCATTACACAATGAATATTTCCAAAATAAAATAAGTAAATATAGGGTTTAGTTCTATACCCATAACAGATAAATTCTGGAGAGTCTCCCATTGGGTAAAGGTTCATTAAGTCTACTCGCAAACGACTGTTACTGAAGACAGTTCGTTCTTTGTTTTATGGCTTAATATTGTGGCATTTTTCCATAGATGAGATTATTGATATTTAAATTGCTTTTTATTTACCAAACCAAGAGCTGGATACGACACAATGTCAATTTTTTAGCGGTTTGAATTCAAAGTTTTCTTTCTCTGAGACCAGTTGCCATATCAAAGTTAAAGAACCCAGATTGCCCTACTTCATATGTTTCCCAAGAGTTTTTGCGTTATATGCAACCCAAACAGCCTCGTTCAGGCTTTAAATTTGATTCGATTTTCTAGGATGATAATTGTTACAATACAAGCGCCTCCAATAGTACTTTGATGTGACGTAATTATTACAAGTCTAGTAGATCGTTATTACTGTAGTATCTTCGGTTCTTAAAAGGTGGCTCACATATATGACCTTATGCCTGCCTAAGTTCAGTAAATGGTAGTAACAAACAATTTTGGACGTACCATGTCCTGAAGCAAACGTTTGGTGGACCATTATTGCTGTCGTGAGCTTGATGCTCACTGAGTACTCTACTCTTGTGGTCACAAGTCATAAAAAGATTTGTTTAAAGTTTTTAGTCTTAATTCATAAACATTTTTAAAATTACCATTGTCGGGAAGATTTTATAATTAATCGTATTGTATAACCATTGCTCGACCATTCTACTTAATATGTGTTGGGATATATATATGTAATATGGGCCTTACCTGGCGATCGGTCGGCTCCCATCTCCTCTCACTTCAGTTTATTTTTCACTTCAATTCTCTGGTCGGTCGTTTTGTCAACTCAGTCGCTTTGATGTCTCTTAAGTGTTGCCTTCTTTGTTCCCATTCGCTGAGCAAGAATGTCAACGTGATCAAAACATTATGTGAATGTTTTCCATTTTTAAAATTTTTGGACGACTTTTCCCTTCATTGCCACTCCGCCTAAACAGTGAACCAGCGAGAACAGGATGGAGCTTTGAGCGTCTCTCATTGACAAACTTATTCTCCCTCTAGAACCGGTTTAGTCACCCTACTGAAACCATCCAATTGGAGTCGTGCTCTGAAATTGACCCCAGAGTTCAACGGTTGTCCCACTCATGACTTAAATGCTCCTCTATATATCAACAATAGATCGCATCGATCTTTTAATCACCCTTTGATGCAAATAATAAATCGACAAATTTTCACCCCAGAAAAACGTATCAAAAATCTTTTCCTTGAAACTGAATACACATCAGAATATTATTTTTTCAATAAAAATTCTGGGAATTTTTTAAAAAACCTAAAATATCAGTTAATGTTATTTGTGATTATTCAAAAATCACTGAAATCGTGTAGTTTTGATTATCTGCTCGTGGATTATTCAGTCTAAAGTTTTTAATTGAGAGTGATTACCGGCTCATTGGCCAAGTGGTCCGGGAGACCTGGGTTCAATCCCAGGTCGCGTCATACCAAAGACTTTAAAAATGGTACTTGATACCTCCTTGCTTAACACTCAGCAATATAAGGTACGTATCAAGGGTAAAGTGGAGCAATCCAGGGAAAGGAATTGCGCCCTCCCCAACACCTCGGTGTAGAAGCTGTTGAAAAAGGAGCCTTCGGGTCATCCTCAACTAAGGTCGCTAAATTTACTTTTTTGTATAACTAGCAGTTGTGTATATATATATATATGTGTGTGTGTGTGTGTGTGTGTAAATATATATATATACGTGGTGTATTCAATAAGTTTCCAGACTTTTTTTTGTACAGGCATTTAGAATTGTCGTAGACTCTTGAAAATTCACTATGTTATTGCTATACGTCTTATGAGATGACGAACCAACTTTATGATTTCAGGTTAAAATGAACAGCTAAAGCAGGAATTGGAATACATCCTACTTTACCTGCCCGTATTGAAAATCAGCATTTGGAATCATGAGTAGTTTCGAACACAATCATCAGGAATTAAAGTTTACTAAGTGTAAACTTTCGTCCCTCACAAAGGTTTTCAACTGAGTTGACCACACTGAGTTGTCTTAGTGGTACTACGCAGACTGATAACTTTCTTCTGCTGTATCTTTTTTTTTTTGGCCAATTTGGATGGATGAAGTTTACAATATATCAACAAAGAATGAACGTTATGAAAAGAGCAACGAACCATACCGAATTATGTCTCGTATTCTCTTTATTATTTCTGTACATTCGTAGCCAGCAAAATGAATGGCTATGTGCCATGTGATCAGAGGAGTATGAGATGGATAGCCGCTTCGGACTGTTATGTATACTGAGGGTTTTTCGGAAAGTGGCTCTTTACTCGTCTTTTCTGCGAAAGGTGAATGTTTTTATTTGTCTCTGGAAAAGGAAGCAGGATCCCAACATTTTTTCTGGTTTCAAGATATTTCTCTTGTTGCATTAAGATTCACCAACACCAAGGCAGGTATTTTCAGTTTTTCTTTTATTATTTGACCGTCGATAAATAATCAAAATACGATTGATTTTTGAAGGAGAAAGAAAGAGAAAGGATGACAAATATTTCTTGTGGCTCGCTTCTGATAAAAACAAAACCCTTCTATTTTGTTTATGGTGGGTTATATACGTGTACACAGGAGTTTGAACAAATATTGTTCCGTGTCCACAACCAGTGACATAAAGTCGTCAGACCTCGCCGACTCAGACTATCCCTTTCTACCCATCCTGTCTGATGGTCAGATACGCTCTCTTTTGCTCAAATACCCATTATACTGGTTGTTTACATTCTCTTTGACCACCAAATACTCTCTGACCACTCCCTATCCGAGAGGTATCTCCTTATCACTACAAAAAAAAAAAAACAACCTTTGTTTACATTTTCAGACTGTCTAGCATGAACTTCAAAAGATAGCCGCTACGCTATCAGGGATTTGTTATTTATTCTATCCGTGTATGGGGGCCAACCGATGATATAATCTATTTATTTAAACCCACTGACATAATGTAACAACTGTTGTAAATCCATTTTTATTCAGTTCCAATTTTGGCTCGTGTGATGTATGTAGCAGAGAAAAGATTATTCGATAAACAACTCACGATGTGCCCGTGGTGTAATGGTCATCGTCGTAGGAAATGGATACGGCGCCACGAGTTCAAATCCTGGGCGAGACTGATTGCATTCACATAGCACTAATACCCTTGAGAATTATACTACCTCCAGCTATGGGTAAATAGTAGGGCAGACTGAGTTTTTCAGCCTTGGTGTAGCAACTAGTCTAGGAGAAGGAATACTCTGAATTCAAACCTGTTAAATTAAAAAATTGACCTTGTCTCATATCCTGCCCAAGCGGAGGGGTTGGGTAAATATGATAAACAACTCACGAGTTTCTGAAGACAGCTTACATACTAAGCGCCCAAATACAGAGCAGAATTCACGTGGAAATGATTTCAAGACAGTTATTTAATATCTCGACATATAGGGAGAAACTTTAAAGAAACCTAACAACATACTCAACCCAGGACTAATTAGTCTTGGTGAATTAAGGTTCCTTTATGAAGCTCTCTGACAAAGAAACCCTAATTTTCAGAGTATGTGTGTGTGTTGATTTCGTTTTATTTATTTAATAGAATATCAACTTTCGAGGGTTATTTAATGCCAAAGCCATCCTTGAAAAACAGCAGTGGTACTATTTAACCTATTGCTGGGGGATAAGGGGGTTCATACTTTTCCGATGGCTATTAGTCTTGTAATATAATGGCCGAGGGATTTCGTTTTATGCCTTTGGGTTTAGTTAGGCTGAGAACCTTTCGGCTCAGTGCATGGGTTACTTAGGTGCTACATTAACGCAGGTATTCACGCGCGTGCGGTGAGTGGACGTGTCACTCAGAGATATCACAATAGCCCAGATAGGAAACGGGGCTAGACATTGCAAATGACGTCACGCACCGGAAGAGCGCGGAGGATTTGGGGAGATTTGAAAAAGTCAGTTAGTAGAGTTGAGAACTGGACACAGAACGAGAAAGGTCGACTTTCGGGGCTCGCTGAGGCCAGACGAATTTGTGCGCTACGGACGCCGCACGAGATGGGTGGGGGGCAGATGGAAAAGCCAGAATAGAAAGAATGTGTATCTTTCTCCTTATGTTGAAGAGCCTTTAAACTCAAAGGTAATAAAAAGTTTCGTTACTGAACTAAGAAGTCGTAAGTGTTTTTCGTGTTTCGAGATTCCTTTGTTCTATTTATATATGTTATGAACATTCTATGTACATTTCACGTAGCCATATCATGGCTATGGAACAGTCTGAAAGTGAAAGTAATGACACAATTGGAGTTTGAACATGTTTATTACGATGTCGCAAGTCGGCACATTAGCCACTACTCTACAGGGATCCCTTTTACTTTGTCTATATGTGGTGGGGACTAGCTACATGCCAGGCTCTTGTGATCGTTTAATAAAGCTGTTAATAACTTTAGCTACTGTGCCTGTCCCCCTTTTCAACTACAGTTAATTACTGCGTAAAAGTCGAGTTTTTGAGCTTGAAAAAATCTCAACAAAACTGGGGGTAACCAGCAGGGTTAAAATCCAAACTTTTACCACAGACTGGTCAAATAGTGGAACAGTACTTCTTACAATTGATAGAAACCACTTACAGTGACTCCAGTGAACTGCCACAAACATTTCTAAATTAAATCTTTGTTTGGTAAATTTATTTAAGAGATTAAACAGAGATTGATATGAAATTATGGAACTGTAATACCAATTAAGAATTATATCAACGCTTTACCACACGTGGTTTCCAACTGCTGATGCATTGACGGTAAACACAAACCAGAACCTTACTGAAGCCTACTGTATGTTTGGATGTCAACCTATACAGCAGGTATAGGTTTGAGCCAGAATTTTGTGCTAAAAATTTTGAAGTCGACTTATACGCCAGGTCGATTAGCGAGTCGCAATATATGTTACTTAATGATTACTGATACTCAGTGTACATTCTTAAATGCCAATGTGTTGTCTTGTCCTTATATAAAGTGAAGGGGTCAATTATTCGCACCAAAATATCTAACTGAAATCATGCTCTTAAGATCTTTTTTTTTTTTTAGATTATTGTTTTTACTCCGACCAAATTATACCTAATAAAAAAGAAAATTTGACGTCAAGTGAAAATTCAAGAAAGCAAATAGATAGACAAGTATTTGGATTTAGCCAGAGAGCTGAAAAGGCTGTGAAACATGAAGGTGACAATGATACCAATTGTACTTGGTGTGCTTTGAGCATACACTTCCCAGAAAACTAAGTCCAAATCAACGGAAGATCTAAATATATTTTATTATACAAAAAAAAAAAAAATGCATTAAATCAATAGATTTAAAAAAATACAGTCAATACAGATAACTTTGGTGTTCAGAAATTTAAAAAAATGCTTGGTTAACGCAGAAGAAACATACTTTGAACAATAAATCCCCTCAACAACATCATCCAAACTTCCTGAGTTACATTAAATAAAATAGACAATTTCAGAGGTGACAGTTGTACAATTGGTAATAGTTTATATAATGAACAAAATGCTTGTTTTCCTTTTTGCTTTCGTTGTTTTTTGATCGTTTATCAATAACTTGAGAGTGTGAAATTTGTGCCTTCCACTTAGCATATCATTGTTACGCTCCGACACTTCAACTAAGGATCAGAGTGTAGAATCTGTAGCAATAGAAATATAATTAAATGTATTACAAGAATTAAAGTTTAAAAGAAATTTAAAATATGATTTTATATAATTGTTCTTATTTTATATTTAGTTACGAGAAAGTATTTATGTTCTAATATTAACAACAACAATGATATCTCAAAATTCCACAGAATTTTATGCTTCTCAAAATCCATCCTGGAGAATGAGACGCATAAAATTCTCTGAGATTTCGACATAGAGATAGATCACCTAATTCCAGCCAAAAGACCAGACTTGGTCATAATAAAAAAATAACTTGCCGTTCCAGCAGACCACAGAGAGAAAATCAAAGAAAACGGAAAGAGAGACAAGTACTCGGACCAAGCCAGAGAACAAAGAAATCTATAGAACATGAGGATGACTGATACTAATTGTAATTAGAGCGCTTGGAACGGTCTCCAAATGCTTGAAAAGTTGGAAATCGGAGAACGAATCGAGACCCTCCAAACTACAGCGTTGTGGAGATCGGTCAGTATACTGAGAACAGTCTTGGAGACATGAGGAGACTTGCTATCACTCAGACTCCAAAGAAAGACTATCAGCAAACGCTTGTGAGGAAACTCGCAAGAATCAAAGTAATACAGAAATCTGAAAAAGTTACCCAACAGGAAGGTGATGATAATACTGATTGGAGCCTTTGGAACAGTCCCCAAGAAACCGGAAAGAAGTCTGAGCAAACTAGAGATTTGAGGAAAAATTGATACTATTCAAACCATAGCATTTCTAAAATCAGTTAAGATACTTACAAGAGCCATGGAGATCTGAGGAGACTTGTTGTCTCTCAGGTATTGAAAGACCAGTTAAAACTGGTGTGAAAACTCACTGAAAACAGTTTACCACTCAGTTACCGAAGTTAAGCAGTAATGAGTCTTTCAATACTTAGACGGGTGACCACTTAAGCTACAGCATGTACTGTCGAATTAATTATGTCGAATTCGTGAGCCCACAGAGAATTTCCAATTGAATCCTTGTTCTAATTCCGTTAACCATGACCAGGTACAAGTGTTAAGATATAGTACATATTCTTGTTATTTAGCTGTTGTCAGGATTGGGCCAGTAACCTCCAGATGTTTTCACTTTTCAACCAAACGCCTATATCATTTGCGCCACGTGTCCTGATGGACAATGCAGAGGGAATCTTGGGGACTTATAAACCTAATGTCTGCACCAATCTTCAAGATACTATTCACTACTGTTTTGAAAGTTTTTTTTATCTTAGTTAATATCGAAATTTTTTTAATGAGTTTTATTATTATTATTAATAGTTCTCAAATCGTATTCATCTCTATACTTGGTCTGATGAACAGGTCACTGTAGCCAAATATATGCGCTGCTTCTTTAAGACGTCTTATTCTCCCATGTTGTTCCCTATTATTTTGACTTCATCTCATAAGGGCAGATTGTTTCCCTTTTCTTTCCATATATAGTCATCCATACCCGACTATTCAACCTCACTTTGACCAGCTGCTTTTCGAGGTTCCTCTAGGGCAGCATGTCTTGCCTTTGTATACTTTAACACAACTTCATTGGATGGAGTACATGTAATTCTTGTTCATGTTGTATACTGTTGGGGGTTTGACTGAAGTGATATTTTCGAAGAGTCTTTCCACTCATGAATATTGTCCATATATCATATAGACTACATATCTTTTGAATCTTTTCTTTTCTTTGACATAGGGTAGAAAGACTTTGGTGAGTTTTTGGCTATTGTTCTCTGTCGTTCGATCTAGATTTCTTGGAGTCGATGTTATGCTCTCTGGGTAGTTGTTGAGATGGCGATTGTCTTTTAAACGCTTCGTTTCTTCTTGATATGCATCGCCGTCACTACTAATAGCTTTTGCTCGATGCTGTAGGCAACGAACAATTCCTTTCCTTACATTATATGAATGGTGATAGTGGAATTTTAGGTACAGTCCGGTGACGGTTGGCTTTCAATACATTGATGACCTTAATCCTTTTTCTATGTCAGTTATTCATACAGCTTGGAAGGATAATCTGTTGTCTTGTTCTTTGTCCATAGTGAAATGTATAGATGGGCTGATTGAGTTCACATCCAGTAGTGTTCGAACATCTTCCTGATGAGGCCAGAGAATGAATGTATCATTTACGTATTTAAACCACAATAATATGCTTTAGTGATATAGATCCTAATGCCATTTCTTCAAGGTATTCTATGTATACGTTGTTTTAATGGCATATCAACATTTGTTGGCTATTTAATGCCAAAGTTATCCTTCAAGAAAAACAGGAGTGGTACTATTTAATGGAGGTGCCTGTGGTGTAATGGTTGTCGTCGTAGGAAATGGACACGGTGACACGAGTTCAAATCCTGGACGAGACTGATTGCATTTCCCATAGCACTAACACCCTTGAGAAAGGTATGAATCCAATTATTCTCCCTCCAGCTATGGGTAAATAGAAGGACAGACTAAGTTCCTCAGCCTTGGTGAGGCAACTAGTCTAGGAGAAGGAATACTCTGAACTCAAACCTGTTAAACTCCGCTTAAAAAATCGACCTTGTGTCATATCCTGCCCGAGCGGAGGGGTTGGTAAATATGGTAGGGGTACTACTTGACCCATACCTTTCCCAACCGTATTTGTCCGAAAGTGAACATAATAGCGCGACTGGAGTTCGAACTCGCTTACATCGCTTTAACCATTACACCACGAGGACCCCCCCCGGGAGATCCTTTAGCCAGTCCTTCTTTTTGTTGGTAAATGTCAGACCCCATAGCGGAGTAGGTTGTTTCCACACAGAAGGTCAACACAAGCCTCGTAAATAACTGTCTTGGTTGAGTTGAAAAGGCAAATAAACAATAAAGGAATCAATTAAAGTACATCCAGTAATCTTGAGGTCGTAAGATCAATCCCTGGTTTAAGTAATGGAAAACAGCCATATAATCTGGATCAGTGGAGAGGGCAGACAACCCCGTCATCTGGCCTTAGGGTTCAAATTAAAATCAGTATGTATCTCATGACTCTAGGTTGCGGGAACCGGGGTTATTTTTTACTTTACTCGTACATATCCGTGCTCCTCTACCCTATTGTTTCTGAATAAATCTTTTATCAAAACTTTCAGTGAGGGGAGGTTGTTAAATATCCAGACAAGCGTCGTCACAAGGACGACTCACCTGAGGATAGTTAGCTGATAAAATATATCCTTTTTTTTTTATCAAGAAGAACAGCATGAGGATAAAATCTAGTGTCAGTGAATCGAAGAAAAGGTTCTGTCCAAAATTCTCAGAAATTTACCGATTATGAAAGGACACTTAAAAATGGTCAGAGGGTATAAGAGCTGGAACTTTGTGACTATAACAACCAAGATAAAGATACTAGTCCGTATAAAAACTAATGAGCCATAGTTTTCCTGGAAAGAATTTAAAAAAAAAAAAAAATTAGATGAAAAAAAAATTTCGTCCTATATTTGATTTTTATCATGCTCAACACAATTCAAAATGATTGAGAGCCTGGCTTCCTAGAAAATCAACATTCGATGTCCTGGCTTTTTAACTGAATTTGAACTGGTGAGAAATACATAACAATTTAAGTTGAGGATGCAACTCAAAAGTTGGGCTTACGACACACGTATAAGTCAATCAATGAGAACTGAACTTATTTCTGTAATTTCTGTTAGCGAGTCATCGTTCCACTGCGAATTGTCCTAACATGTTTGAGATTCACCATAAACCAGCCTTATGCCGTGTTTATTTTTTTGGGAAGTGAATGTTTACTAAGATCAGAGTGTAGTATTCTACCGGTTTATTACAATAATAATAATAATAGAATAAAAAGAAGAAAATAATCATCTATATAATTAAATTTCTGTTTTACTTATTTTGATCTGAATCTTCAATTTCTCTATCGGCTGAAAGAAAAAAGTCACGTTAAGAATATACCGTATTGAAATATCTGCAATTAATTCTTTGATTTCTTAGATAAAGTAGCACTTTTTTTTTTTAAATTAATTAATTCTCATCTAATATTTTGGTTGCTTTATAGTATAACTGTCATGGGGTTATTCTTCGATCTTTAGATAAGTAGCATGAATCAGAAATCTGCCCAAGTTTGAAGTTTTATCCTGAGGATCCCACTCTACCATAAGAACGTCTTAATTATTAGGCAACCAACGTTTCATCAGTAAATGCTAATCAAAAGAGCCTTGGAGCTATATATATATATATATATATATATATATATATATATATATATTACTTCTCTGACCTCCCCTATACTAACATGATCGTTTTATTATGCGTGTACTATAAGACATAACAGTCATTGAATTTCTTGTATTAAACATGATCAATAATTAATTTTGACTGGTATTTCTTTTATTTGATTTGTGGCTACTATTTAGGCACTCATCGCCTACAAAATATAGAATAAAATAAATACTGAAATGATAGGATAAACAACATACTAGAAAAAAATTGGATAAAATAAATATTAGAAAAAATTAGATAGATAATTGTTAGAAAAAAAAGGATAAAATAAATACTAGAAAAAAGTGGATAAACTAAATTCTAGAAAAAATGTGATAAAATAAATACAGGAAAATAAAGTAAAAAAAAAAAAAAAAAGAATAATGATATCTGCTATTATATTTCGAATTTTCAACGTCAGCTGGAAATTCGAATTCAGTGTTGGCGATTTTCGTTTTCTGTAGCGATTAATGTTCAACAATCACGTACCTCTTAATGAAAGCAATACGTGTAATAAAAGTATGAACAGACAATTTGCAGTTACTTTAATGAGAGGAATAAGGACTAAAAGAATACATGATCAATGATTGGATTTGAAACTACATCAATTCAACCGCGCATGCGCACACAGATAAATATTTTTCGTTTTTACAGACCTTTATTCCTAAGCTTACTTCATGTTTACACGTAAAGAGTATTATTATTATTATCATTATTAAGCAATAACCTCTGCTTTAAATGTTAAAATGATATATTCAACTGTGAAGTTTCAGTCAACTTTCTTCATTTGAAAATGGAAAGAAATGAGAGAATATCTGATCTTTACGGCGCAAAACTGACTTTAGCGTTTTATGGATAGTGACTTGTACCTCAAAATAAAGCACAGAAATAGTCGATCAGCAACTGTCGATTATGGTTCTTTAAAACTAAAGTTAGAGAAGAAGCGACCTTCAGCCCTCAAAATCTGTCAGAAAATTTGAGAATATCACCGGAAGATGCTATATACAGTTTTAAATGAGCTAAAAAAAATACTGGAGCTCTCAAATTCCCAATGAGAACTCAATTGATTAAAAACGAAAATACTTTTTAATGCTACACCCATATATATATATATATATATATATATATATATATATATATATGAGAGAGAGAGAGAGGGTGAAGACTGCAGTTTTACAGAGTTAAAGTTGTTACTGCGTATCAGATTCCTTGTTATTTGATCCGTCTTCATTTTCGCTTTGAGTTATTTCATTGCTAATATTCAATCCATAATTAATGATTCCTTCTTGTGTCGATAGCTGTTTGGGTTCTTTGCCGAGGCCAGAGTCCGGTTCAGACTTCAGCTGTTCTTTTCTCGATTCCCTTCTTATTGACAACCAAGTTAGCAGACAAAAGAGTGCCGAAAACATGAAAGCACAGCCAGACAGATAAAACGTCGCATCATAAGTATTTGTAACATCCTGTAGATAACCTAAATGGAAAAAAATATTCGCAAATGAGGTCGTCTTCTGACAAAGTCTAGTAAGAAAAGAAAACAGGTATCTATTAAAAGGTCAAATATCTAATAAGTAACCGAAATGAAAAGAAACAGATAATTATAAAGAATATTAGCAAAACTTTTATGCTTAACTCGCTCTTGAAATAATTTCATTTGCTTTTCGAAGTTGTTGAATAAAAGGAAAGAAAATAAGTGCTCGACAAAGGAAAGTTAATTCAACAAAAGAAAATTATGAATAATCTCCCTTATACATTACTTATAAACAAGGGAGGTAATTAGTAACTTTCTTATTTCATGAAAATAATTGCATTTACATTTGAATTTCTATGAGATGATATTTTAAAGAAAATAAATCAAATTACATGCAGCAAATTAATAGAATAGAATTACGTGGTGCATTCAATAAGTTTCCAGGCATTTAAAATTGTCGTAGACTCATGAAAATTCACAATGTTATTGCTATATATCTTATGAGATGACTGACCAATTTTTATGATTTCAGGTTCAAATGAACAGCTACAGCAGGAATTTGAATACATCCTACTAAAGCCTGATTGTCACAGCTGGGCAATTTCAAAAATGCAATCTGACACTTTAGAAGAACGATATGCAATAAAATTGTGTTTTAAACTTGGAAAAATGCCACAGGAACGTATGGAATGCTTCACACTGCTTTTCGATCGTCTTGAATGAATCGAGCATCAGTTTTTGAGTGGCATAAGAGATTAAAGGAAGGCAGGGAGTCTGTGAGGGATGATGAGAGGTGTGGAAGAAGTAAGGAAGTCAATACATCAGGGTTGATTGGCCAAAGGGTTAGGATTACTATGTTGAGGTTTTAGGGGAGTTCGGGAAGAGATTCCGTTGGAAGAGGCCAGCACTCTTCAAATCGGATCTGTGGCATTTCCACCAGGACAATGCACCAGTCCACAACTCCATCCTTGTCTCAGACTATTTGACCAAGGTGGGCATTAAGACACTTCCTCACCCTCCTTATAGTCCAGATCTTGATCCCTGTGACTTTTAGTTATTCCCAAAGCTCAGAGGCTGTCGTTATGAGACAATTGAGGAGATGAAAGAGACTGTGACGAAGGTCATTGACACGCTCACTCAAGAGAACTTCTATGGGGCCTTCCAGAAGTTGTTGGAACGGCACCACAAGTGCATTGCAGTCGGAGGAGATTACTTCGAAGGGGACTATAGATTCATGTGTGTACTATCAATAAAAGTGCCCATACGAAAAAAGTCTGGAAACTTATTTAATGATCCTCGTATATATATTTGAATTCCTATTTTTCTAGGTTTTTAATCGCGTTTCAACAATGAGTGGCTCAAATGTCACTCTTATGTTCAACAATTTCGTCGATAATTGGGATCTGTCCAGCTTGAATACACATGAAGAACAAAACACTTTGATAAAAACAAACAAGGCGAATATTATTGATTAGAAAAACTCGTCGAAATTTTTATATTCTACTGAAATTCCTTCAATGAAAACGACAAAGCAACGAGCGATTTTATATCCGAGCAAATCTGGGTAGTCATATTTAACCCACAGTTGGAGGTATAAGGAGGTTCATACCTTTCCCAAAGATATTAGTCCTAAAGTGAATGTAATAGCACGACTGAAGTTCGAACTCACTTCCCCCGAGGTCGCAAGTCAGCATTTTAACTACTACGCCACAGGGAATTCCAATCGCGCTGTTTCGTTCGCTTTCGGACTAATACCCTTAATATATCTTGATGGCTTCATGCTTCCGCCGAACGCAATAAGCCATCCTCACAGGTGTGTTTTGTATGACTTGCCTAGTCCCAGGGAACCACCCCTCTAGGCAGCACCTGCTGTACAGAGATGAGTTCATTGCTTTGTGCCTGAGGTGCTCTATTATGGGAATGCCGTCGAGGTCAAACATTTTTTGTGGCGTATGAGTCTCGATTCGTGCATGGCTCCCCACATTAAAATGACCTTGTATCTAAACCTACCTTGTAGGATGTTAGATTAATATAACCCTTAATATTAAAGTTATCTCTAATATACAGTGGCCTGACGTAATTTACGAATACAAGAATTATGATTTAAAAATTGAGACTATTTCGCTTTGTTTAATTCAGACATCCTTTAAAGCATCGATGAAATATTGATCGAGATAAATTGTTTTTAGAGATAGACTTTCAAAACTTTCTATCTTTGTTTTTATTTATCTTAAGATTTATGGCTTTATTTTGTCGGCTATTAATTATAACACATCATCGTACATTCTCTATGCTTCTTACTTTCACATTGACCAGTTGGTTGGGGCTGTCGAATACACCGACTGAACCTCTGAAGAGGGGTAAGACCACCACCAACGAGTGTTCTGCATATGACACTAAACAATCTGATCGTGGGGTTCCAGTGATGATGGAGTTTTGGGGAATGCGAAGCACTCCTTCATTGCCATCGCTCCCAGGTCCACTCTGGCTCTGAATGGTAGCCTCTGATAGGGCATCTATGAGTTGAATAGAACTAAATTGCATAATTATGCTAAACTGAATGGTTTGAATTAGAACTGTTTGACGAAACTGAATAGCTTGAAATAGAAATGTTTTTGACAATTAAACTATGTACTTATGCTAAACTGAATTGTTTGAAATAGAACTGTTTTTGACATTGAAATTGTACTTACACTAAACTGAATTGTTTAATGTTTTGACTTTTAATTGTGTGTAAACAAAGTCTATACTTATACTAAGCTGAATTGGCTGTATTAGAACTGTTTGAATAAATTGAATAGCATAGACCATCAACCTGAAACATGTAAAAATTGATTTTTTCATTTTATATTAATTTAGGCTAATGTTCCAAGCTTTAACCCTTACATCTTTATGACATTATACTGCATCTGGTAGTGTCACTCTAGTCTTAGAGATTGGGGAATGTGGAGTACCTCTTCTTTACCATTGCTCTCAAGTCTACTGTGATCGGAGAGCGAGTACTTGTAAAAGTTCCATCGATGGATCATATAGAACTGTTCGATCTTTTACTATGGATTATTATTATCATCGTCATATATTTGAAATCATATAGCTCTGTTCATATTATTCTTATTAGAAATACTCGAAAAATAGAACTACTAAATGTTGAATAGCAATACTTGAAACCAATAAACCGTTTGAAAACAAATAATTAAAAACTATTAAATGTGAACAAATGATTAATTTTAAATTAGGAATACTTGATAAATATAATAACTAATGTTTGGTAGGAATACTTGAAACTATCTATGTGCACACAGATGAGCTCGCTTTCAAATCATAAATATATAAATAGAATTTGGCATGAAATAACCACCAAGGGTTGATATGCCATTAAACTAAATAACATAACCTAAACTAACTAGGCCATTGGCCTAATGAGTAGAGTGTTGGCCAATGGTCCGGGAGACAGGGGTTCAACCCCAGGTCGAGTCATAGCAAAGACTATTAAAAAATGGTACTAGATGGCGCCTTGCTTAACACTCAACATTATAAGGTAAAGGGTCAAGAATAAAGTGGGGCATCCAGGGAATTGAGTCGCACACTCCCCTACTCCTCAGTGTAGTAGCTATTGAAAAGATAGCCTTCGAGTCACCCTGGACTAGGGTCGACTATGCCTTTCAGCAAATTGGATGTATTCTCGCTTATTCTTTAAGACAACGGGGGAATTTTTTGCAGTCGCACGTCTCATACGTTAAAATTGGTTTATGGGATTTTTCTGTATTTGTACCTAATTTCAAACTTTATATTTTACCCAAATCATTTTTTTTATATCAACGAATATGTTGAATGCATTCCTAGTAAAAAAAAGTAAAGTTGAGGACGACCCGAAGGCTCCCTTTTAAATAGCTACTACAGCGAGGTGTAAGGGAGGTTGCCACTCCATTCCCTAGATTGCTCCACTTCACCCTTCATTCGTACCTTATAATGCTAAGTGTTAAGCAAGGTGTCATCACGTACCATCTTTTGAGTCATTGGTATTAGTCGATCTGGAATTGAACGCCGGTCTCTCGGACCATTGGCAAACACTCTAACTATTATGTCAATGGTATTCCTAGGAGCTATTCCTACTTTTTGAGATCTGAGTCTATGAAAATAGTTAGCAGTTGTATTGAAGAATTTTGAAGCATTGTAATCAGTATATTTCTGAAGCGGGGCGTCCCTGTTGGGTAGAGGGTAACGTGCTGAACTACGACAATATAGTTAGAGAGTTCAATCTCTTGTCGTAAAATTACGATAACTTTCGGACCCATACACTTGGATAAAGTATGAGCTTCCTTATAACCACCAGTATTGGTTAAATAGTACCTCTACTGTTCTTCTATGAGAATGGGTTTGGCATTAGATAATCCAAGAAGGTTGATATGCCATTAAATAAAGAAACCAAACCATATTTCTGAAGATATCGTTCTGTGTGTCCCTGTTAAACTTATGTATTAGGCTGTTTGGAAAATAATGTCCACTTTTAGAATAAAGAATTTAGACAGTGTTTTAATCAGTCAAAATATGATGCCTGAACATCTCTGAATTTCTACCATCGAATAACCAGGTTATATATGCCTGTAGGATAAAATTTTAAAGGTTTTGATGCCAAGAAAATTTTAAATGCAGTTTCTACTTCCCTTTTTAAATAGAATGCTTTTTAGCATAAAAAAGTATTCTGATGTTTGAAAAAAAAAATGGTACTTGTTGGATAAGAGATCAGAAGAATCCGTTGAATGTAAAAACAAAAAAAGACATATTTAAAGTCAGTGAGCTTCTGCAGTGACATTCTGTCAACATATGGCCAAGCATTATTATGAAACAAAAAATTATGATAAAACAAAAAATGGTAAACGCATCACTTATTATTATTTCGAAAAACGTTCCTCAGATGAAGTATTCTGGTATAAACACTGTACTTACCACCAATGGGGCCAGCAATCAAGATAGTTACTCCGCGATACATACACATGAAACCCACTGAACTATTGAGCCTGTTATAGCCGAGAATCTCAACAAGCATTAGAGGAGTCAGAGCTGCATCGCCCGCTACAAACGAGATAAATAAATTCAGTTTTTACAAGTGTTTAACAGAAGATGAAAAAAAAAAAAATTCGAACAACTTATGTTATAAAATCATTTTCAGTGCATATTCAATGAAAAATCATTTCCATTGAATTTATATATTAAAATCATTTCCAAATGATTCGAATTATAGAACGATCTCCAATCCACTTTCATAAAAAAATAATTTCCGATGAACTTATATGATTTTCAAAGCATTTTAATAGGAAAATAATTTCCTGGTTCACTCTCCCCCAGAGTGGAAATACTTATTAGGATTTGATCTATACGTCAAATAGAACTAGTATCCTGGACATGAAATGCATTTGATGGTGAGGTTCCAGGTCTAAAGCTTTGAGGAATTTCGATTACTCCTTTATTGCCATTACTTTTAAGTTCACTCTGATCTGGAGGGTCCCATCAATTGGTTAAATAGAAGTATTAAATCATTTTCTATACTCGAGACCATTTAATTATGTGCAAACAAATGACAGGTATTAAATTGAATTATTGCTATTACATAATAATACTTGGAACAATTTAACTGTATGTAAATGAATAGATAGTGTTGAATAGAAATATTAGATCAATATTTTGTGTGTGATTTTTCAGACTGTTGTTCTCATCTTTATTGTGATTGGTTGAAACATAACTTTTCGGCCGTTGTATCCTCCGGCCTTCCTCGGGAGTCACTTGTTTATCTGGACATAAAAATGATTCAACCTGGGAAATCATTTTTTAAAAGTTAGACTGTTGATCAAACAAGGCGTTCAAGAAATATGTTTGATCAACTGTCAAACTTAAAAGAAAATGATTTCCCAGATTGAATCATTTCTATGCTCAGATAAACAAGGAACAACCGAGTAAAGCCGGAGGATACAGCGGCCGGAACGTTGTGTTTTAACGAACAACAATAAAGATGAGGACAACAGTCCGAAAAATCATGCAAAAAATATTGCACATCAATCCACATGTCAAACATTCAGACAGAAATATTAGTGTTAAATAGCAATACCAGAAATCATTTGATTGTGTGCAAATAAAACTATTTGTGGTAGCAATGCTTGTAATCACTTCACTGTGTGCAAACAAAGGATTCACATTAGTTAGTTTTCGATAGCAGTACTTGAAACCATTTAATCGTGTGCATGCAGGTATAAACAGGATATGGCATTAAATAAACATTAACACTCCAGGCAGTTGGGGTTGTAGAATACGCCGACTGTATCTCTGCAGATGGGTAAGAAACCCAATGAGTGTCCTTATAATGATACTAAACCATTTGATGGAAAGGCTTCAGTCCTAGAACTTTGGCGAATATAGAGTATCCCTTCATTGCCATTACTTCAAGGTCTACACTGATCCTGGGTGACAGTACTTGTTAGTGTTCCATTTATGAATCAAATCGGACTGTTTAAACATTTAACTGTGGGCAAACAAATGACTGTTGTTAAATTGAATTGTTTGTGTTACGTAACAATACATAGTCCAATTTAAATGCATGCAAATAAAATGATTAGTGTTAGAAAATCTTGAAACTATTTAACTGTGTACAAACAAATGAGCTCTGGTTTATTTAGAATAATGCCTACAAACTATTTGTTTACAAATCATATATTTAGTTGGTTGTTTGGGTTTTATGGCATATCAATCTTTGTTGGTTATTTAATGCCAAATCCATTTTTATACAAATAATCAGTTCTATTTTAAAAAATTCAGTTTAGCATGAGTACTCAGTTTAATTATTCAAAACATTTCTCTTTCAAGCTATTCCGGTTAGTCAAACAGTTCTATATCAAACAATTCAGTTTCAATTAATTTAGTTTAGCATAAGTACACAGATTAGTTCTATTTAACCTTTAGATTGGGTCCTATTAGGTGCTACCACTCTGGACCAAAGTGGAAATAGGAGCAATTGCAATGAAGGAGTGCTTTACATTCCCCAAAGCTCTTGCATCACTGGAACCACACAATTAGATTATTTAGTGTGATATATTGGACACTCGTTGGGGTGATCTTACCCTTCTGCCGAGAAACAGTCAGTGCATTTTACAGCCCCAGCCGACTGGGCAAAAATCATTTATTTAACATATATAGATTAACAGATTTTGGCAATAAATAACCCACAAGGATTGATATGCCATAAAACCCAATTTCCAATGCATTTTATAGGGAAACTATTTCTAATACATTTTAATTGTAAAATCATTCTTAATACATTTTCAAAGTAAAATAATTTCTTATGAATTTTTATAGTAAAACCATTTCCAAAGTATTTTAATAGTAAAATAATGTCCAGTGCATTTTCACAGAAAAATCATTTCCAGTGCATTTTGCATAATCTTCCTATAACCGTGAGAGATTCATCTTCCTCCCCTTTCTTTCTCTGTGCTTCCTTGCTTGAGCTAGCTTTGATTCCAAATGTTGAATATTGACCTATGACAGAACCACATGTTCCAGATGTGATTGCAGGACGCACCTGAGTAAATAAGCGGAAGCACATTACGCGGGTGACGACCGGAATACGTGGGCGTTGTGAAATTATATATACATGGACCACAGCAAATACGGGGAGTCTTCAATCTAAAGTCTCGGGTCGAGATACGGTCATTTAAGGAGATTGGCAGCCAGGTGCTCGGTGGGGCAACGGCTAGCAGTGGCCTTGAAGCAGAAGAGGCAAAGATCAAAGTCCCTGAAGATAACACAGCGTGGTATGATCATGAGAAGAAATAACGGTCAATATGGCAGTCTGTCTTCGTCTCCCTCCGTCTTCCTGTCACTCCTGTCACATATGCCAGCTACGACCCTTTCCGAGGAATGAAGTGTGAGCGTTATATTCTTTTTATAAAGAAAAGTGTTTTTCCTCTATGCCAAGTCGTCTTTCATCTCTGCATCATTATGCCGTTATGGTATACAACACAAACCTTACTTTCTAATTAGCTCATTCTGATGCTCTGACTTTGACTGTATTTCTTCACACACACACATACATACATACATATATATATATGATGACCTGTGATTTTTATCAGGGACATGGTCGCCCTATTGTTCATTTTACTTTCGTAACAATTCATTTATTGCTTTCTCGATAAGAATTTTGCATTAAAAACTGCAGATGTCATCTGCTAGTAAAAGCCAGTATTAGAAATTATTCTTTATAATCCTTTTAGGAGGTGCCCGTGGTGTAATGGTTACCGTCATAGGAAATGCACATGGCGACACGAGTTCAAATCCTGGACGAGACTAATTGCATTTCACATAGCACTAATGCCCTTGGGAAAAGTATGAATCCAATTATTCTCCCTCCAGCTATGGGTAAATAGTTGGACAGACTAGGTTCTTCAGCTTTGGTGAGGCAACTAGTCTAGGAGAAGGAAAACTCTGAATTCAAACCTGTTAAACTTCGCTTAAAAATTGACCTTGTGTCACATCCTGCCCGAGCGGAGGGGTTGATAAATAGGATAATCCTTTCAAAGTTGGCGAGCATGAATCTTTGTCTAAAATTGGTGTGTCTATCATATTTAATGATATTATTTATATGGTGAGTTAAAAATAAATAAGATTTTATGAATAGATTAGTTTAGTCCATAGTCGAGGGTGACCCGAAGGCTCCCTTTTCGATAGCTACTACACCAAGGTGTAGGGGAGGGCGCTACTCCATTCCCAGGATTGCTCCACTTTACCCTTGAACCGTACCTTATAATGCTGAGTGTTAAGCAAGGTGGTATCAAGTACCATTTTTAAAGTCTTTGGTATGACTCGACCTGGGATTGAACCCAGGTCTCCCGGGCCATTGGCGATAATTGGACATAAAACAAACAGAAAAGAAATGCTTCTTTTAAAGAAAGATTATGGTGCGCTCAACTTCTGAAAGTGATAAGATTGACTCTTCGGCTCCATTAAAAATTAGTATTCGAAATTTTGGTTTTTATATGAACATAAAAAAAGTAAAAAGTAAAGTTGGCGACCGTAGTCGAGGGTGACCCGAAGGCTCCCTTTTTGATAGCTACCACTCCAAAGTATAATGGAGGGCGTTACTAGACATATATGCTCAGTATATCTTATGAATAAATACAAATCTACAAATTGTTTATTAAAATATTTTCTTTGAAACTAGTCACCAGGATTCTATAATATTTAGGAGACAACTGCGTCTGTCACGTCTATTAATTGTAATATTTTTATATATAGATTGATCAGATGATTTTAATGATATTTCAACACGTCTAGGGTTATCTGATGCCAAAAGGTTAGGGAATCGCGTTCATATTTACATTTTTTGTCTAGTTGTTGCTTAACAGGGTTTTTACGTATAGTTTTATCGAATACGAATAATCTTTAAAGATATCTCTCTGACTCAAAGATGGTACCCAAGCAAGTACGACTCCACATCAGAGTGGATCTGGGAGTACTGACAATTTGGGGTTCTTCACTCTTCCCTGAGCTTCAGAACCGGAGTTTCACCATCAGATGCGGTTTAGTGTCCCACCCAGGACATCACTTTGGGGAGGTTTTTTTTATACCTCTGCAGGGGATGCAGTCACCATATTGTAAGCCCCACCAGCAGTGCATTACCGCTGATTTTTGAAAAGTAATAGAGAATCAAGTAAAAATTGGATGATGGAGAAGACAATAGCCACAACTAAATTGGAATGACATTCTATTGATTAATGCAGGGGGATCAATCGTTAAGGAATTGTTGTATATCTATGACGAATGAAGGAATAACACTTTCTTATAAAAATATGTACGTCTTTTTTTTTTTCTTTCGAAAGGGGTCAAATCTCTGTAGGTGTGTGAGAGACAAACAGATGATGGGAGACGAATACAGACTGCCATATTAACCCATAACTTCTCTTGATCATACAATGCTGTGTTATCTTCAAGGCACCACATAGCACTTCTGCTTCTCGCCCGGGGGGTGCTCAACCGGAAGCCCGCTGTGGACCCCTGTCCCACAGGGTGCCCAGCCACTCATTGGTGCTCTCCGTGACCGAACGAATCTCTTCTGGCTGCAAGACTCGCACTGCCTGTATCTCACGTGGGCTTCTACATATATCATTTCATAACACCAACACATTTCCATTCAACTACGGGACGTCTTCCGATTATTTTCACAGGTGCGTCCTGTGCAGAGAATATCTGATTGATGGCTCGGTCAAGGGTCAATATGCAACAGTGTCTTCCCACTCGAACAAGGATAAGGGATGAACATTCAAATCTCTTGAAATGTCTATTCTTCATTTCTTATCTATTGGGATTGTTTCACAGTCATGAAATTCAAAACGTCTTAAGCGTTCCAATAAAGTAAATAAAATAATAAAAATAAAACTAGTCAAAAATTTATAATGGCAATGCTTCATTTGAAATATTCGATTAAGTTCAAACTATCATTACAAGTCGAACAACAAAAATAAGGTTAAAGAAATACTGATTTAAAAATTATTAATTATGACGGTGAAATTCGAAGAACTTAAGAGGCCTTTAATTAAAAATTTTACATGAGATAATTAGGCATTAGTCTTTAAAATCATGTCAAATGTATTAATTAAGTTTGTTTTTTTCTCTTAACGAAAAGATTCGACCAAAATATACAGATTACAAAAACAAAATATTACAAATTGCAAGAAAAGTAAATGCTTGGTGACTGTCAGTTTTTCGCCGATGTGATCATCAGACCAAGTTGGAATAACTTTGTGAAGCATCCTGGGAAAGGCAGTCTCGCTTATAATGCGTGGTTATTTAGCTTGTTGTTGTTGTTGTTATTATTATTATTATTATTATTATTATTATTTATTTATGTTTCATATCATTTATTTATTTATTTTTTTAAATCATTTTTTATTTTATCTTATTTCTTATTGATTTATGTTATTTTTATTAAAATTTTTTATGTGGCCTCGCAGGAATTGTTTTCATGCCAACATACCAGGCCATTGGTCAAGTGGGTAGAGTGTTCGCCAATGACCCGTGAAACCACGATTCGATCCCGGGTCGAATCACACTAATGACTCAAAAATGGTACTTGATAACTTCTTACTTAACAATCAGCACAATAAGTTACGTATCAAGGGTAAAATAGAGCAATCCAGGGAAAGGAGTAGCGCCCTTCCTTACACCTCGGTGTAATAGCAATTGAAAAAGAAGCCTTCATGTCGCCCTCAACTACGGTCGCCAACTTTACTTTTTTATATAACCAACAGTTGTGTGTGTGTGTATATATATATATATATATATATATATATATATATATACGTGGTGCATTCAATAGGTTTCCAGATTTTTTTTACAGGCATTTAGAATTGTCGCAGACTCTTGAAAATTCACTATGTTATTGCTATATGTCTTATGAGACGACTGACCAACTTTATGATTTCAGGTTCAAATGAACAGCTACAGCAGGAATTTGAATACATCCTACTAAAGCCTGATTGTCACAGCTGGGCAATTTCAAAAATGCAATCTGACACTTTAGAAGAACGATATACTATAAAATTGTGTTTTAAACTTGGAAAAAATGCTGCCACAGAAACGTATGGAATGCTTAAGACTGCTTTTCGACCATCTTGCATGAATCGAGCATCAGTTTTTGAGTGGC
The DNA here is from genome assembly GCA_963585895.1 of Sepioteuthis lessoniana. Taxonomy (NCBI): domain Eukaryota; kingdom Metazoa; phylum Mollusca; class Cephalopoda; order Myopsida; family Loliginidae; genus Sepioteuthis; species Sepioteuthis lessoniana. The sequence continues at coordinate 67,603,823 of OY757909.1, forward strand.
ATAAGAGATTCAAGGAAGGCAGGGAGTCTGTGAGGGATGATGAGAGGTGTGGGAGGAGTAAGGAAGTCAGTACACCAGCGTTGATTAGCCAAAGGGTTAGGGTTAGGGTTACTATGTTGAGGTTTTAAGGGAGTTCAGGAAGATATTCCGTCGGAAGAGGCCAGCACTCTTCAAATCGGGTCAGTGGCATTTCCACCAGGACAATGCACCAGTCCACAACTCCATCCTTGTCACAGACTATTTGACCGAGATGGGCATCAAGGCAGTTCCTCGCCCTCCTTATAGTCCAGAGATTGTTCCCTGTGACTTTTGGTTATTCCCTAAGCTCACAGGCTGTCGTTAGGAGACAATTGAAGAGATGAAAGAGACTGTGACGAAGGTCATTGACACGCTCACTCAAGAGAACTTCCATGGGGCCTTCCAGAAGTTGTTGGAACGGCACCACAAGTGCATTGCAGTCGGAGAGGATTACTTCGAAGGGGACTAGAGTTTCATGTGTGTACTATCAATAAAAGTGCCCATACGAAAAAAAGTCTGGAAGCTTATTTAATGAGCCTTGTATATATATATATATATATATATATATATATATAGATATTAAGCGTAACTTGTTTTAACAAAAGAAGCACTCAATGACCATACTATGAGTAACTTGTAATGATATACAAGACTAGTTTGTTAACCATTACACTATAGCAAGTTTCCTGTTTAATAAGTATCATTGATGACAGCAATACTAGGAAAACCAGTGAAATCGAACTCACAATATCAGAAATTTTATATGACTCGTTGTTAAGCTATGGTAGGTTATCATATAAGTGTGTATGTATATCAGTTTTAAAAGCGATTTCTTACCGTAGACAAAACCCAGTACTGCCGCATACACAGCTAAACCAGGATAAGTTGTCATTTGTGGTACACAGAGGGTGAAGATTCCGCCAACAATACTGATGCCTCCTAGTAACAATACAGAACTGATGATTGGGAATCTGTATATCACTAGTCCACACATTACCCGTGCGATAGTGTTGGTGATGCCCGTTATTGAAAGAAGAAATGCAGCATCTTTAGTATCGATGCCGTATTGCTGAGCAACATCAGGCAGATACATATATGGAAGCATACAGCCTGAAAAGAGAGAGAAAGAGAGAGAGAGAGATGACAGAAACTACCCACCCCCGAAAAAAAAACATGACAAGTGTATAATTACTAGCAGTGACAGAACGTTCCAAAAGTCAGAAAGGGGATCATCTTTAACATGTCTTGGAACTTGTGTTGGGTTATAAGAAATCTTTTTTCGGAATTAACAGGATCTCCTGTGTAAAATAGTGGTACCAAAATATTCCTCGACTTTGTCCATGAAAAAAAAAAAAAAAAAAAAAAAAAAAAAGAAAAAAAGAAAAAAAAGAAAAGAAAAAAGAACAATAAACAAAACAAAACAAAAAAACTACCCATCACTTATTTTTCACCATCTTCAAACTGGTTTCCTCGATATCACGAAAGTTATTGCTCATAAAAGGTAGCGACAATGCATTGAGGTAATGTATGACGGCAATATATTACTTCGAAGGAACCTATGAAAATTATTCAATGATAAAATTTTCTTATCTTTTGGTAACACCTTGTGTATATATATATATATATATATATATATATAGGCATCATTTTCTCTTTTAAACATGTCTAATTGAATAAGACAGACACTTCACTTCTGCTTATTCTACTTGTGATCCGTTCAAGTCTTTATATGAGCCTCCTGACATCTGGATAGAATGAATTAAAAAAGTCACCATATTGGGAAAAATATAGGGCCTTTTTTTATTCATTCCATCCAGTTATCAGATGACTCATTCGCAGACTTGATCGGACCACTAATAGAATAAGCAGAAGTGAAGTGCCTATCTTATCTATCTATCTATATATATATATATTATTAATGAAATTTTCTATCTTCATAAATATAGAGTAGTCAATATTGGTGATAAAGCATCTATAAATATAATTTAGAATAACATAGACAAAGAGTCAATGGCGCTTGGTATCTGTAAGGTGAAAAACTGACAGTTACTAGGCACCGTTGACACTATATTTTAGCAATTCAAGTTTAGATCTCTCTCTCTCTCTATATATATATATATATATATGTATGTATGTATGTATATATATATTCATATGGAATTGATAGAATTGGCTACACATGGAATTGATAGAATTGGCTACACATCTGATATCGGCCATTTAGTTTTAATGACACCATGTACCGTCAAGTAGACGGTATTTCGATGGGTCCTCTATCAGGCCCTATTCTTGCATATATTTTTGTTGGGTTCTATGAAAAACTACTCTTTGACTGGTTTCCCAAGCCTTATATTTAGTTACGTTACGTGGACGATACTTTCGCCTGTTTTTGTTAGCCAGCCTCTGAGATTTGGTGACCATTTCAAATAGGTAGCTATATCGCATCTATTGAAAACGATGTCACCATACGCATAGGAAAGGCATGGACTGCTATTGAATGATTACAGAAATATAATCTCTCCGATAGAATGAAACAGAAATTATTTCAAGGTGTAGCAATGTCAATACTATTGTATGACTGCACCTCTTGGACTTTAATGAAGCTCTCGGGAAAAAGCTAGATGAGGGCTACACTCCGTGAAGATGGGTGCTGTTTTGAACGAATCCAGGAAACAGCAATCCACAAATGGTGACTGTACGGCCACTTGCCTCCCATCTCATAAACCGATCAAGTAAGACGAACAATGCATGTTGGATCCTGCTGAAGATGCAGGACGAACTCATAAGCGACATTCGGTGAAGTGCCACACATAGACACATCAGTGTTGGCCGATCAGCAAAAACTTACTTTTATCAGCTTTGTGCGGACACTGGATGTCGTGTAGAGGACCAGTCAAGAGCGATGGCCGATAGGGATGGATGGCGAGAAAAAGTCAAGGGAATATGTGCTAACAGCACAACTTGAAAACGATTATTATCATTTGATGACTTAACCTGAAATATTTAAATATATTCACTGCAAAATATGTTTCTGTAAAAAAGTATATTAACTTATGGGGTAAAACTTTATAACAAGCGATATGTGGCAAGAATGACGCTCTGATCATGAAACAAATGTGTATGCTAAGGTCAGATGAAGATAAGCCGGACGTCCTTCATACAGTTATGAACAAGAGGGATTTTGATAAATACCAAATTATTATGACCAAAAGACTGTTTCTGAAATGGTTCAACTAGCGAAATACTCACATTCATTTTACCCCCCGCCTCACAATAGTGTCCAACGTGTTTATGAGGAATGAGACATACCCATTAATGTTCATAGGTCAGGTATATAATAATATGAGGAATGCGACATATACATTTATATTAATAGGTCGGATCTAACCGATAAAATGAAACGCAGTTTCTTCCAGGCAGCGGTTGTGTCGATACTGCTATATGGATGCACTACATGGACGCTAAGTAACGGGTGAAGAAGAAACTAGACGGAAACTACACAAGAATGTTGAGAGCAGTATTGAACAAGTCCTGGCGACAACACCCCACGAGACACCAACTATACGGACACTTGCCCCCCATCACGAAAACTATACAAGTTAGACGAACCAGACACGCGGGACACTGCTGGAGAAGCAAGGACGAGCTCATAAGTGATGTACTCCTATGGACCCCCACACATGGCCGTGCAAAAGCAGGATGACCAGCTCGAACATATACAGCAACTATGTGAGGACACAGGATGTAACCCTGAAGACCTGCCGGAGGCGATGAGTGATAGGGAGAAGTGGCGAGAGAGGGTCAGGGATATCCGTGCTACTACCTAAATAAAGCACACCATTTAAAATCTGAGACGATGCAAAGTTACTAGTTTACGGAAATGCCGATGATGTGACTTACCGACTGTTCCAAGAATAAAAACGCAGCAGATCAAGTCGAAAGAGATAATCTTGAACAACTTGATATCAAGTCTGTCTATGAAGACTTTCCACTTGGATTTTCCTGCATTTTGGTCTATCTCATTCGGATCTTTGGGTAGCGGACGCAAAGTGAGTCCCGATATTATACCGAGCACCATTAAGGCAGCCTCAATTTGAGAGATGGAACGCCAGGTCATGACCTTCAGTAGAGCCCCTGTGGCGGCTGCAATAATGAAAATTCCGACACCTGATCCTGATGAGGCAACACCTACGGCTAGAGCTCGTCGACGATCGAAATACAATCCAACAACCACCACACTGCTGACATACATGAGGGCGAAACCAGTTCCTATGAAATAAAATTCAAAAAATAATAATCAAATAAGAATGAATAATTGCCTGTTCGAGTGTTTGAAAATATAAAAATTGAAAGTACGAAGGTTATTCAATAAATAAGGTAAATTTTGCTAAAGGAGTTGGCAATTGGAAGCACTGTTTACTGTTGTATCTTTTTTTCAAGGAAATCAACCGGGATGAATCTTTTCATGTCCCAGAAGACTGTCAGGATGATCTTCTTTACTGACAGCTGCACCTGGAATTTTCATTTCCCGAAGAGTACGTGTGTTTTTATTCCATACACTGTCTTTTCGACTGAAGCTTGTTGTGGCAAACCTATGTTTAGCCCATTTGTAAACATTTTTTGCTTCTCCGTACATAACATGCGTTATTTTGTAAATTTCATATGGTTTGCAGTTGTCTGTCACCAAAAATTTGATGATAAACCTCCAAAGACCCCACCAAAAGAGTGTCCTAAATATGATAGTAATACTGAAACTCTGGGGAATTCGGAGTACTCCTTCATTGCCGTCACTCCTAGGTCCACTCTTATCCGGAGTGGTTGCATCTGATAAAGGTCTTATCTACGGGTCAAATAGAACTGTTTGACATTTAAACAAAGTGCAAACAAATGATTTATGTTGAATTGAGTTGTTTGAAATAGAACTGATCATTTAACTGTGTGTAAACAAATGACTGATATTTAATTAAATTGTTACTGATACATAGCAATACTTGGAACCATTTAACTTATGCTAAATTGAATAGTTAGAAGTAGAAATGTTTGACCCGTTAACCAAACCAATCAAATGAACGTTGGATTTAAAACCACGCACTACATATCAGTAAATAAGACTTTAAGGCATCAGGTGTCTATTGAATTGATCTTGATATGCTTCTGCCAGACTGTATGAACCATGTTATTGTGACACCGGTATTCTTACTTTTGCTGATACATCTCGCCTGTAAGTAAATTTTAATATAACACGAGGCGCGACTGGCGTAAAGATTATCTCCGTAGGAAATGAAATCAACGGACTTTGTTCAAATCCTAGATTTCGTGCTATCGTCTTAGTGAAAGGCATGGATTCAGTCCCTATTATGAGGACTTGCTTTCTCTCTGCGCCCCTTTTCATCTGTTTACTAGTGGACTAGTCTTTAGAAACAAAACAAAACTTTCAATTGTTCTCTAGACAGTCTAATTTTGTAGATAGGCCACCAATCCTGTTGGTTCAGCCAAGAATTACTTGGTCCTAAGAATCTTCTCCCGAGGCAGTTCTTGCTTTGTAGGACTGAGTTCATGGCTTGGCGCCAGAGGTGCCCTATTATGGAAAATGGCGAGCGCATGAGACTCGATTTAAGCGTGGCTTTCCATCATAAAAAGATCATGTGACGCATCCTGGCTTGGTAAGATGTCAGTTACATATCCCGACTAGTTTTGTAGTAAGTATTTGAATAAATCCAAAAGAATTTGCGTTCTTTCTATTGCACTTACGTGCTGAATAGCATCACAACAGTTCTTTTTCCGTTTCATCAGCGACAGGTAAATAGAGCTTTTAACCTTGATAAGACAACCAATCTAGGAAAAAGAGAATTTTGAATACTAATCAGTTGTATAAGTCAGCGAGCATTCCTTGTTACTGATACCATGGAACCCATTAAAACCTGTCATTTATTAACTGGAAAAGAGATGGACATCCCCAATTAATTCCCTCATTGTCCTGAGAGATACAAATTAAGGAGAATTACTCGGTATGGCACCTCGATGACCTAAAAAGCTAATAGGATTTAAAGATAAGGATATAAGAATTTATGTTTCTCTTTCATTTTAACTTTTCAAATTTAATCAAATTGAATGCAATTCTTAATATGTTATCACTTTAATCTTTCACTCCTAAGGGGACAAATATAACACCATATCTTCTTAATGTATGTAACAACATCTATTTTGCATGATGGGTGGTCAAGAAACCCAGTTCTCTCAACATTTATACAGACTTCAGGACATACTCATAACCCAACCTACTAAGTGAAATAAGGATATGCTGTATTTTCCAGTAACAAATGACCGAAACACTACATGTGTGTGTGCGTATGTGTGTGATTTTTAAGCAAATAATTTGTAGGCCACTTTTTAAACGGGCAAGAGTTTTGCACACAGTTCAATGGTTTCAAGTATTTCTATTTAACATTAATGATTCCATTTAATAGTAATAATTTATTTGCATAAAGTTGAATAGTTTCAAGTATAGTAAATGATTAAATATTTCTATTTGACCCATTGATGAGAACCTAACAGGTACTACCACTCCAGGTCAGAGTAGACCTGAGATTAATGGCAACGAAGGGCAACTCCATATTCCCCAAAGTTCCAGGACTAAAGCCTCTCCATAAGAAGCATTTTAGTGTCATATCAGGATATTCGTTGGGGGTGGGTCTTACCCTTCTGCAGAGACGTAGTCCGCGTATTTTACAGCCCCAGTCAACTTGGTTGAATAAAGAAGAGTATTATTTGAGAACACTTGAATTAATGTGGTTCCTCTAATTTTGAAATAGGAATAAATAAAATAAAAAATGTCCGAACTGACCGGCCAAAAATCCATAAGTTATTATGGCAACGTCTATATCAGGCGAGAAACTGGCGCCTACAAAAGCGATGAGAGAAATAACACTCCCAGTAACAGCAACTAAACGATGTCCGTAGAAGTCCGCCATTACGCTTGCTACAGGACCTAAAAAAAATAAAAAAGGCACCTTTATGGTAAAAGTTGACGCAGGGATTTTTACCAGCGGGAAAAAATAATGAAATGAAAGAATACCTCAGCGTCCAAAAAATTATGTACACACATAATATTGAATTTTTCTTCTTTTGATTACCATTAAGTATGAATTGTTTAACATGAAAACCGTTTCTAGTGTTAAAATTAGAATAATAAAAAATGTTTATACAAATGATGATATCACGAGTAGAATTGATTAGACAAGTGAAAATCTTCACTTACACTAATGATTATATATATATATATATATATATATATATATTAGTACGAAGAAAATCTTGCAATAAAGAATAAATGACGCAATAATCCCTGTTGTATGTTAGAGGCATTTGAACATGTATAAACAATAGGCAAGGATTTGATTTTTCTCATAGTTACCCACTAACTTTACTGCTACTCTGGGGTTATCGTTTATTATTAGATGTATCAACAAAATAATTAAAGAAAAAAGTGACGATTAAACTGTATACTCAAAGTGTATAGAGCGGGGGCGTCTCGGTAACGTAGTGGTTAACGTGCTGGTTTGTAACATCGTTGAAAGCGAGTTCAAACTCTAGTCGCGCTAAACACCTTTAATCCTCCCAGCTATGGATTAAATAGCGCCACTACAGTTCTTTTATTAAGATGGCTTTACTATTGAATTCTCCATAAAGGTTGACATACCATTAAACAAAGAAAATGACCCGGTTTCCTACTTTTTATTAACATTTTTAAATTAATTAGATCAATTCAGTTGCCTCATCTTTATAAACGCATATTCTTTAACAACATACCGAAATGCACACAAATACGCGTGCACATACACGCATATATAAAGAGACGGTATTTATACACACATATATAAAGAGACGGTATTTATTTTTATAAGGGGACTGTGGTGTAATGGTTATCGTCGTAGGAAATGGATACGGCGACACGAGTTCAAATACTGGACGAAGCTGATTGCATTTCACATGGAAAGGTATGAATCCAATTATTCTCCATGAAGTTATGATTAAATAGTAGGCCGACTGGATTCTTTAGCCTTGGTCAGGCTACCAGTTTAGGAGAAGGAAAACACTGATGTTAAACTCCGTTTAAAATTTAACCTTGTATCACATCCTGCTCGTTTGGAGAATATACATATATAGACGGAGATGAGGTGACTCCTAAAATTTAGCCTCTACTATATATATAGGGGAGGAAGTGGCAAAGTTCAAACCAAACAAAACCACTGTGTATGATGTGTATTGGAAGTTTAGAAAAAAATTGTCTGTGTTCAGAGTTTAATACAGGAATCGCTTGCATTAACCCCTGAAGAGAGATTTTATAGGTTAGGTTAGGTTACTTTGTTTGAATGGCATATCAACTTTGTAGGTTATTTAATATAGAAGAACAGTATTGTTTGTTTGTTTGGGGTTTAAGGCATATCAACCTTTGTAGGTTATTTAATATAGAAGAGCAGTGTTGTTTGTTTGGGTTTTATGGCATATCAACACTTGTAGATGATTTAATGCCAAATCCATTTTTATACCTAAAACAGTTCTATTGCAAACAATTCAGCTTAGCATAAGTACAGAGTTTAATTATCAAAAACATTTCTATTTCAAGCTATTCAGTTTAGGATAAGTGCGTTGTTTAGATGTCCAAACAGTTTTTATTTCAAGCAATTCAGTTTAGGTTTGGTTTCTTTGCTTAATGGCATATCAACCTTTGTAGGTTATTTAATGCCAAAGCCATTCTCCTAGAAGACCAGTAGTGGTGCTATTTAACCCATAGCTGGGAGGATAAGGGGGTTCATACCTTTCCCAAGGGTATTTGCCCGAAAGTGAACGTAACAGCGCGACTGGAGTACGAACTCGGGTTCTACGATTCCGCAGTCCATCGCTTTAACCATTACACCACGAGGACATCCCCAGTACACAGTTTAGTTCTATTTGACCCATAGATAGGACCCTATTAGGTGCTACCACTCCGGGCTAGCGTGGACCTGGGAGCGATGGTAATGAAGACTACTTCTCATTTCCCAAAGCTTCAGTATTCCCGAAACCTCACCATCAGATTGTTTAGTGTTAAATCCAGGACACTCATTAGCAGGGGTTAACTTTCTGCAGAGGAGCAGTCAATGTATTCTACAGCCTCCGCCGACTGGGCAAGAACAGTAGTGGTACCATTTAGCCTAGATATAGGAGGAGGATATGGGGCTTATACCTTTCCCAAAGGTATTAATTTGAAAGTGAACATAATAGCACGACTGGAGTTCGGAATGGCTTACTACAATGTCACAGTTCAGCACGTTAACCACTACTCCATGGAGACTCCTATAGAGTAAATAGAATGAGTAATAGTACAGGGTCGTTAAATTCATTGTCAATTGTTTTATTAATGAAATGTATTAAAAATGAATTTTTCTAAAAAAATGTATTGAAATCAATAACAAAAATATCATCAATGACCTGAATTAAAGGTAAACGTTACTGAATGAATAGAACTCTTATATCAAGCGAAATAAGTTTCAAAGGAAGAAAAAAAAACTGTATCAGATCAATTCACATTTAGCTACGATAACTTGAATTTGCAAACGGGAAAAATTGTTTCGTTGAATTTGGGTCTAAACGTATTTATCTCAACCAAAGACTAAAAGAAAAAAATTGAGAATAAATAAGTGAAAAAAGAAGTGTTTTTACCTAAGAGTAGACTGAATGCGTTGATCAAGGAACTAACAAGCGATGCTTCCGCACTCTCGGCATCGAAATCATCTTTGATACTTGGGTAAAGAGTTCCGACTGAAAATGCCACTCCGTCAGTGAGAAAGATAAGAAGAAGACTTGCGATCATGACTACCCAACCCCAACCACCATCTGGAGGGCCATAGACGTTTGGATCTGACGATACATTATTCATAGCGCCATTTGTGATTCCATTTGCGATTCCATTTGCAGATTTGGAATGATTATCTTTACCAATAATGAATAAGTCAGTTCCGGGTTTCTGAAATAAAATAAAAACGAGTTAAATAATCCTTATTAATTTCTGCTTAGTACTTTTTAAGTCTCAATAGAAAACGATAAGTTTGGTTTGGTTTTATGGCATATCAACCATTGTAGGTTATTTAATGCCAAATCCCTTTTATACGCATATTAAATATATAATTTCTTAAAACATTTTTTAGATAACATTTTTAAATGAGCCTGAGTTAATTTTTTTGTACACAGTTTAATGGCTTCACTTATTTCTATCTAATAAAAATGATTCTTTTACTATTAATCACTTGTTTGCACTCAGTTTAATGTTTTAACGTATTGCTATTTAACACTAACAATTCAGTTAAACGTCAGTCATTTGTTTACTCAGAGTTAAACGATCAAATAGTTCTATTTCAAGCAATTCAATTTAGCATATCATTTGTTTGCACTCAGTTTAAATGTCAAAGAGTTCTATCTGACCCAATGATTGGATCCTATCAGGTGCTACCACTCCAGGCCAGAGTATATCTGTGAGCGATGGCAATGAAGGGGTATTCCACTTTCCTTAAAGCTCAAGTATTATTGGAGTCTCGCCATCAGATTGTTTTGTGTTATATTCAGGACACTTTTTTGTAGAATTATCACCCCTTGCAGAAGCAGCCCCAGCCGAATGGACCATTCGTTGGAGGAGTCTTACCTCCCAGCAGAGAAGCAGTCGGTGTATTCTACAGCCCCAGCCGACTGGGCCAAATAGAAAACGAGTTTTTCTGTAAACTCCGGGTGCGAGTAGATCAAACGACAGAAACTGTCATGTACAGGGTGGAACGATTAAATTATCGCCCTAAATAAAACAACACTACAGCTTTATTTTAAAACTTTTGAAAAAATCATTTCAGGTAACTTGATTATGTAGTAGAGCTGACATCTATTCAATGTAGCCGCCTTCAGCCTCAATCACTGCCTCGATACGGATCCGGAACTGAGAGCATGCCTTTTCTACAAGCGCCGGCGGTAGCTCGGCGAATACTCGGCGGATGGCAGCGATCAGGCTGGCTTTGGTGTTGTGGGAGGTGATGTTGGTGATGTTCTCGACGTATGACCAAACGAAGTAGTCCAGTGGGTTCAGGTGGGGGGAGGAAAGGGCAGTGAGAGAAGGGTACAAAGTCGTAGCACTCCTTCTGAAGCCAAGCCTGGGTCTCTTTGGACTTGTGGGCCGGCGCCGAGTCCTGCGGCCACACCCAGGGTCTGCCACCGGCCACCTGATTGCATCAGGGGATCACCACACTCTTCAGCACATCGGCAGAGTGCATGAGTTGAAAAGCGGCGCATCTCCGATCTTGCTCGTCGAACATTGTGTCACTTTCAGACATGATAGAAGGCTCCTATCGCTCTTGGGATTTGTACACAACTGGCCAACTAGTAGATGGTCCGCAATAAAAAAAGAAAACCGGTTTTCATAAAAAGGAAATGGAATCATGTCGTCTTTTCTAAGGCGACAATTTTATCGTTCCACCCTGTATTTATTAGCTTCCTGGTGTAAAAGAGATGCAAGTTCGAGTCTTGATTAGAGATTATTCTTTATTTCCAATAATGATGATCTGGTTTCTTTGTTTAATGGCATATCAACCTTCATGGGTTATTCAATGCCAAACCAATCATTGTAGAAGAACAGCAGTAGCACTATTTAACTCATTGCTTGAGGGATAAGGGGTTTCATCACTTTTCTCAAAGGTATTTGTCCGAAAGTGAATGTAATAGCTTGACTGTTGTTCGAACTCGCTTCCTACGATGACGCAGTCCATGAATTCCGGAAAAAAATTACAAGAAAATTTATTGATTCAAAAATACATTGATTTAAAAAAAATCATTTATTAACCATTCCAACTATCATCTCAATTTTTATTATATTAGCTACAACAAAATGGAGTTATTTTTTCCTACTTTTTCCAAATAAATTTGTTACTCGCCAAAGTAATTTATTGGTCATACTTAACTCGTTATAAACCAATGTCTTCATTTAAGGTCAGTTAAGATAAATAAGAAAATCTCATTAAGTACTTAGATTTTGGTTAATTTAATGTACACTTTGCATTAATAAAAATATATATTTCTATTTACAGTAATAAAAGTTAAATGGATGTTTAAGTGTGTTTACAATAGATTTTTTGTGTTTCATTATAATTCAGAAAATTAAAAATTGAGTTATAATGGGTTGATAATCATTTTATTTGTCAAAAATTCGTCTTGTTTTGTTTATATTAGTTAGAAACATGAATGAATGCAGTCCAGTCGGCTAGGGTTGCATAATACGTCGATTGCATCTCTACAGACGGGTAAGACCCCTTAACGAGTGTCCTGTTATGACACTAAACAGCATCTGATGGTGAGACTCCAGTTCAGGTACGCTGGGGAATATACTTTACTGTCATTACTCCCAGGTCCGGACATGATATTCTTAGCATGAAAAAGTATTGGTATGAATTCGTAAAATGACAGTTCTGAAATAAATATACGCAACCGAAATACATGTTATATATCTGTTATGTCTTTAAAATCAATCATTATGTTCATAAGAGATTCTGTTTTATTATTCAAGACTTAAAAGCTAAAATTCTACATAAAGCTCTTTTGCCAAAAATTATCCGTTATGCTCTTATTGTAATAAAATTCGTTTCATTAGATACAAGGCGATACCTTGATGGCCTATCAACACCTACTTAATTATCAAAGTTTTCGTGTATCAAAACATAAGTTTTAATCCTCTTCGTAACTTTTCTCTTTAACTTATCAATGAAACTTTAGCCCAGTCGGCTGGGGCTGCAGAATACACCGACTGCATCTGTGCAAACAGCTAAGACCCCACCAACGAGTATCCTGTAAATGACATTAAACAGGCTGATGGAGAGGCTCAATAATACTGGACCTTTGGGGGAATGCGGAGCACCCCCCCCACATTGCCATCGCTTTCAGGTCCACTCTGGCCTGGAGTGATAATATCTAATAGGGTCCTATCTATAAGTCAAATAGACTGTTTGACCGTTTTAAACTATGTGCAAACAAATGACTCGTGCTAAATCGAATTATTCGAAAAAGAACTGTTTGATCTTGTAAACTGTGTAAACAAATGACTCATGCTTAATTGAACTGTTTTTAGTACATATCAAAACTTGGAACCATTTAACTGTGAGCAAACGAATGAGTAATTTTGAATAGAATCATCGGTGTTAAATAGCAATATTTGTAACTCTTTAACTGTATGCCTAAAGTAAATTATTTTTATCATAGTAATACTGGGAATCATTTAACTGTGTGCAAACAAACGAGTAATTTTGAATAGAATCATCGGTGTTAAATAGCAATATTTGTAACTCTTTAACTGTATGCCTAAAGTAAATTATTTTTATCATAGTAATACTGGGAATCATTTAACTGTGTGCAAACAAACGAGTAATTTTGAATAGAATCATCGGTGTTAAATAGCAATATTTGTAACTCTTTAACTGTATGCCTAAAGTAAATTATTTTTATCATAGTAATACTGGGAATCATTTAACTGTGTGCAAACAAACGAGTAATTTTGAATAGAATCATCGGTGTTAAATAGCAATATTTGTAACTCTTTAACTGTATGCCTAAAGTAAATTATTTTTATCATAGTAATACTGGGAATCATTTAACTGTGTGCAAACAAACGAGTAATTTTGAATAGAATCATCGGTGTTAAATAGCAATATTTGTAACTCTTTAACTGTATGCCTAAAGTAAATTATTTTTATCATAGTAATACTGGGAATCATTTAACTGTGTGCAAACAAACGAGTAATGTTGAATAGAACAATAAGTGTTAGATGGTTATAATTGAAACCATTTAACTGTGTAGAAACAATAGCAATAATAGCGTGCAAAGAAATTAGTTCTAACTCATTTAAAAATGAAACTACCTACAAACTAATCACTTACATATCTATGTATATCTATTCAAATGTGTGCAAACAAATGACAGACGTTAAATTGTTAATGTTACGTATTAATACTTGAAACTATTTAACTGTGTGCAAACAAATGATCACAGGCTTGTTTAAAAATGTTATAAATAAAATGTGTTTACAAATCAAATATAATTCATATGCACAAACCAGATTTGGCATTAAATAAACTACAATGGTTGATATGCCATAAAACCAAACCAATCAATGAGACGCTGGTAAATGTCTAGTTTCACCCAAATGTAGCCATGCAAAGTATAGAGACTGATATGTTTTAAATCAACACATTTGTTGTCTTTTGTTGCCTCTTAAACCAGCTGATCCGGCAGATACATGCTTTATTGATTGATTTGTTTATTTTATGACGACTTGAAAAACAGAGATGGACTTTTGAACATTCATAGATTAAAATAAATTGGAAGAAAGTGTTAATTATCATAATATTTTTTCAGTTATCTTCCACCATTTTTCAGTAATTTATGCTAAGTTGTTCAGAGCAAATGCTCTGGAACGTCGAACCAGGTCTAGGTGATGGTGTCGAAAACAGGCAGGAAAATTCCAGTTGTTCTTAAGCGACGAGTTCAAGTTCTATGTCTCTCAAAATGACAAAAATTATATTCTGCAAATTAATTTTTTTTAACCCGTGCAGATACATAAAGACTTTTCATTGATCAAATTTTGGCACATGGACTTATTAACTTGAGCAAATTACAACCTCTTAATATGTCATATGGTAGCATTTTAACCAGTTTAAAAAGTATTAACAGCATCTGTTGTTACCTCTTAAAACAAGTCACAAATGATTTTTATTAGCTTGGCTTCTTATAACAGTCATTTATTTATTTTAAAGCTCTTCATCATCCTTGAGGAAAAAGCATTTAAATTACGGAATACTGAAGATTGGATAAAGATTTTTATTTTCTTATTTTCAAGTGCGGACTCTTATATGGCTCTTCAAGTTACAGGAGTCGACAGAACTTGTAAACAATTCGCATTTCGATTATGTTTATTAGGCGTTCTTATCTAGTAAATCTTCTGTTTAGTGTCCACTTTAATGTTCACTATAAACTGAAGGTCATTTTTACCTGGACATCCTTTTAATAATAAAATATCTTGAAATATATGAACTTTTAAAAAATCTGAAAAATTCGTACCAGGCACACCCACACACACTGATACACTTATGCGAATATATGTGTGTAAGTTCGTAGCCAAATGATGAAAAATGCATTTATTTTAGACAAAAATGTCTATTTTTAAAATAATCTACTTTGCTGTCAGTGATTTAACCTTAACGCTAATCACACAAATCAAGCATGATTCGCTTTGGCCATGTCTCGCTGAACAATTCACACATCTCTAAAACAAAGAATGTGATTTTAAAAATCTTTTTGAAGAAACTATTTCGTATTTTTTGTTAGTACTTCCGATATATATATATATATATATATATATATATCATCATCATCATCATATCGTGCTGGCAGCACGGATATCCCTGACCCTCTCTCGCCACTCCTCCCTATCGTTCATCGCCCTAGGTAGGTGAGTGTAATACCACCAACGTAATATGCATTTTAAAAAAGAAATGTTTTTGATGAGTAATTACTTAAAATCGATTAAAATTAAAGTTTTAAGCCACCATTCAACAAATATATTTTCAAAGGAAAAATTATCGTCGGTAAATAAAAATTACCGATTAAAATATAAAGGAATCTGATCACTGATTTTGATAAAAGACCGAAGTATGATAGAAAGCACTAGGTCCCAAATCTCTGATCTTGATGAGAGAGTGAGAGAAAGTACAAGATCCCAAAACTCTGATCTTAATAATAGAGAGAAGTGATAGATCCCAAATCTCTGATCTTGATAAAAGACCGAAGTATGATAGAAAGCGCTAGATCCCAAATCTCTGATCTTGATAATAGAGAGAAGTGATAGATCCCAAATCTCTGATTTTGATAAAAGACCGAAGTATGATAGAAAGTCTGGTGTATTGGAAAAAGGGCTGGACTGCGGCCTCGAAGTAAGCAAATTCGGACTCCACTTGCGTCATTAAATTCAATTTCTGACTAATACGCTTAGAAAGATATCAATAAATTTATGGGTTAAACAGTATCACTGCACTTCTTCTACGAGAATGGCTTTGGCATTAAATAACCCATCAAGGTTGATATACCATTTTGCAAAGAACCCAAAACAAATCTAGATTGCTTACATTACACCATCTATGACTTTTTCGGTCTAAATGAATATTGATGTCATATAGAACGTGTTCCTTTTAAACTCATAGAATAGCAGGTGAACATGAGGCCAGATCAAAAGTATCTCACTATCATCAGTGCAGTATTTACGTCGGTAATACTCTTAATTTTCTCTTGTGTCTATTCTTTATTTGACAATTTACAAGGATGCACTTAGCGTGATGGTTAACATCATAGAAATTAAATCGGTAAGCCGAATTCAAATACGGGACGAGGTTGTTTATGCTTCACTTCTTTTTAATAAAGAAGCCATGGATCAATCCTTCTAGCTATAAGTAAATAGTTGGGCACATTGGGTTTTTTTTAGCCTTGGTAAAGTAACCTGTCAATGAGAAGAAAAACCCGAATTAAAACAAACTAAATAGCAATTAAAAACTGCCCTTGTGTCACATCCTGCTCGGGGTAAAAGTGTTGATAAATACATACTGCATTTGTCAAAAGAGAAAAAATACTAAACTTTTTTAAAAAGAATATTTTGACTGATCTTACTGGACTGGCTTAGATTATTATTAATTATTTTTACGCGTGTACGTGTGTGTGTATTGGTATAACAAGAAAATTTGAAAAAAAAATTCAACCAATCGTGTCACCTTTTGAATAAAAAGTAGAGTCTTCTGATGCGATCTGAATAAATTTTAAATCTTTCTGAATAACATTACTATCATTTTCCTTTGGAAATTAAGAAAACATCAATTAATTAGATAAAACATTTAGTAAGATTGATAGAAGTTTTCAATAGTTTCGTGTTCACTTTCTGAAAAAGGTTCTGAGAGGGGTCTTTTTATTTTTTGGTTTTTGCTTGGGTTATATTTTCATAAGCCATAAAGAAAGTCTGAGTTTCATTGACTACACTCCCCAACCACCACGGAGTCCCACATGGGGATGTGCCTAAGAGGAAAAACCATTCGCCAAGTAACATCAGGCGTACTTTGTCAATATACTCATGCTGGTGGTAGACAATTTAATTTTGTCACTGGGTTTTCATTCCCAAGATAATTACTCACCCAGGGACAGAAAGGAGTATAGGTCTTTCCACAGCATGAGTGACCCCACAACCATCGCCTCTTAATTCAGATTTTTGCAAAAAAAAACTAAGAGGGCTGACATGACCAGCCGATTGATCGGATCGGGCCTCTCCGACTACTCGTCTAGCCCAGTAAGGGCCAAAGTGGAGTGTTGTAAGTCACGTGATTTCTTTGATTGCCAGATCAAGAACTACTCAGCCATCAGGATCCCGTCCTTAAGCATTACAGGTCACCACCCACGGTCAACAGGTAGCCTCATTGCGAGGGGGGGGAGTACCCCTCTGTAGAGGTGCAGTCGGCGTATTCTACTGCCCCAGCAGTTCTCTAATCTCTCCCTATATCTATAATCTTTTTTTTTTTTTTTTAAATAATTTTTGTCATTCTTCTTTGTAGACTATCCAAACTCGATATTTATTCTCCAATTTCCATGCCTCGACACTAGAGCCAGGTAAAATATTCTATATGAGGTTTCTTATATTCTTAAAACAACCGTCGAGCCAATCATTTTATTTTCCCTAAAAACATTTGAAAAACTATGATTGTCAGCTTTAAATACATCATCTAAGCCAACGCCTTAATTACTTTTTTGATTTCCCCTGTTGCTTAATTTATATCCAACTTTAATATTTTTCCATCCAATAAATAATACTTTACATTTTTCTCTATTAAATTTTAATTTCCAGATATCTTCCCAATATTACAACTCATTTAGATCCATTGTATTGTTTTTCTTTATTATGATCGAACAAATAGTTTAACATTATCAGAAAATAGTTTTATTTATTTTTAATTAATATACCCGTTCTTCTTATTTCACATCAATCTTTCCTTTACTTTGTTTTCTATCATTATTTTTACTTTCCGTTTTTCTGGGTTTATATTTGATCATTTCCGTTAGTCAGGGGTCATATTCTATTATTTTCATTCTGAGGAATTTTTATTATTACTTAGAGAGACTAGTACTTGGACTTTTCCAAAGAACTAAGAAAGCCATGAAACATGAGGATGATGCCAATTGTAATTGGTGCATCTGGAACTGTCCCCAAAAGTTTGCAAAGGGGACTGAAAGAGCAGGATATCAGGGGAAGAATCGTGACCTCCTAGACTACAGCATTGTTGACATCGGCTAGAAAATGGAGAAGAGTCCAGGAGACCTGAAGAGACTTATTGTCTCTTGAAGTCAAGAGAAATACCATCAGTTACGCTAGTGTGAAAAACTCACAATAATAATAATAATAATAATAATAATAATAAAAAGATATGGTCTGGATTGACAACAAAGAGGTATATGCTATGGTCCCGCAAAGCTGGATAAAAAAATTGCCTCAAAATGTACAAGATATCAAATGAAGTCACAAACTTAATCGAGAAAACCATGAAAACCTGGAGAATGGGATTGACAGCAGGAGGGAAAAGCGAAGATCCAAAGGGGGTATATTCCAGGGAGATGCACTATCACCATTGCTCTTTGTAATAGCGATGATACCACTCAACCATATACTCAGGAAATGCACAAAAAAAAAAAAACAATTAAAAAAGAGTATCTCAGAAGAATTAGAAAGCTACTCGAACTAAACAATATAGCAGAAATTAAAGGAATAAATACCTGGGCTGTTCCCCTCGGGAGATATGCGGGACCATTCTTGAAGTGGACAAGAGAAAACAAACGGACCAGAGAACAAGAAAACTAATGACCATGCATAAGGACTTACATCCAAGAGATAACGTTGACAGAGTATATGTTTCAAGGAAAGAATTAGAAAAGGGACTTACCAGCATTGAAAACAGCGTTGACGTATCGATATAACGACTCGAAGACAACATAGAAAAGCACGGAGGACGACCGATCACAGCCACCAGAAACAATGCTGAAAATACGTAACCCAACAGAACGGAAATAACTAGAAAACAAAAATGGGAAGTAAGACAAGTCTATGAACGTTTTTTAAGCGACTAACAAGTGATATCTCATACGAGAAAACATGGGCGTGGCTAAGATATGGAAAATTCCAGGGAGAAACTCTTCTAATAGCAGCACAAAATAACGCAATAAGGACCAATCATATCAAATCAAGAATAGATAAGACGCAACAAAACCGCAGATGAAAGTTATGTTGTGATAGTGACGAAATGATCAATTACATAATAAGCAAATTAGCACAGAAAAGGTATAAGACTAGACTTGACTGGGTGGACAAGGTGATCTACTGGGAATTGTGCAAGAAATTTAAATTTGACCATATGAACAAATGGTAAATGCACAACCTAGCATCTGTCCAGGAAAATGAGACGCACAAACTCCTTTGGGATTTTGAGATACAAACGAATCACCTAATCTCGGTTAGACGACCTGAACTTATAATAATCAACAACAAGAAAAGAGAACTAGCAAAATTGTGGACCTTGTTATTCGGGCTGACCACAGAGTAAAATTGAAAGAAAGTGAAAAGATGGATAAATACCTCGACCTTGCTAGGGGATTGAAAAAACTGTAGAACATGAAAACGACGTTTATGCCAATTGTAATTGGAGCTCTTGGTACAGTCACCAAAAGGTTGTACAGAATACTGAGAAGTGTCCAGTGAAAGACAGTCTGCTCACGCTGATGTGAAAAACTCTCAAAGCGTTGTAATAATAATAATAATAATTATTATTATTATACATCAATGGAAAGTATGTAAATACTATTGAATATTGAATTGTGAAAAATAATATAAACACCAACACGAACCAATAACAAAGACAAAAGGAGATACTATTCTCTAGGACTTTGCTATCCAAACTGATAGAAAAATAAAAAGCAATAAAACTGATATAGTGAGAAAAACAAGCTCTCAAATCGATATGTCAGTGCCAGCAGATAATAATGTTGACAAAGAAGAATACAAAATAAGTCAATACAAAGACCTGAAAATAGAAATTGAGAAAATGTGGCACCATAAAATTTCCAGTGTCAGCAATAGCAAGAGTTTTGGGTGTTATCAAGAAAGTGATAGATAAACACATGGGAGTCCTAGCCTCTATGAAATATTAAAAAAATGCACTTTGTAGAACTGCTTATCTCTTTAGCAGACTACTATGAATGTGACTGAAAAATATCAACCAAAAGAAGCTGCAAAACACATTAATACATGGAATGCATATAACCATTACCTCTCCTCACCCTAGGTCTTGGGTAAGGACCTGCAGAAGGATTCTAAGAAAGTGAAAATAAAACTGGAAATCAAATAATAATAATCAGCCAGAATACTGAGAAGAGTTCTGGAGACTTGAGGTGACGTGCTCTCATTCAAACTCCATTGAGAAACCACCAGCGTAAGCTGGTGTGAAAAACTCTCATAAATCTTTATTCAATATCTAAATTATCATCATCACCAAGTTGCGTTGCTTTTATGGATTCCCTAGACTATTTCTTGCCATCCTCTCCTATTGGTCATAGCTCCTTGTAGGTTTTCTAGACTGCATCCAGTGTCCACGCAGAGTTCATGTATGTAATTCTTTGCTGATTGGCCAACATTGGTGCGTCCATGAATAGCAGTCTACGGGAGAATATTGCTCATGAGTTCATCCCTCTTCCAGCAGTACTTAGTTTGACTTACTTGGATGGTTTATTAGATGGGAGGTAAGTGGCCATAAAAATGCTATTTTGATGGATATTGTTGCCAGAATTTGTTAAAAACAGCTGGCTGCGTTTTCATGTAGCTTTTTCTCCGAGAGTCTTGTTAAAGTTCAGGTAGTGAAACTATACAGTAGTATTGACATGGCCACAGCCTGGAAGAAATCCCGTTTTATTTTACCAGAGATATCAGATTTCCATAGGATCGATAACCTGTCGATAGCAGTCTCTGCATTTTCTATGCGTGTGCGGACATCACTTTCAGGAGATGAGATATTGTTACTGAGGAATGTGAACTGGTCACTAATTAATCGCTTTAAGTGGAGATGGCTCCATCTTGTTTAAAACACATAAAGTCTGTTTTGTCCGAGTTCACACAGTGGCCAATCTCTCTTGCTATCTGTTACAAGATATGCTGCAGGGATTCAGCTTGTGCGGGTGTACTTGTGAGAAGCCCTAGATCATCTGCATAGTTTATATTAGTCATGGCTTTTGCCGGACATCTACTTCTGACCATTTTTAGTGTGAGATTATTCCGTTTCGTGAGATCTATTGACGTTCGTAGTATGTAACCTAGGCAGATTACAAACAGATATGGTGTTAATGTATCTCTTGCAAGACTCCAGTGACAATAATTATGTTCTGAAAAATGGATGACAAAGAAATTTGACGACATAGTACTTCGATTATGCAACACTGTATAAACGAAACATAGTAGAGAAATGGACGAAAGACTGCATCTTCCCCTTCTCGAGAAAGGCGACCTAGGAATCACTAAGAACTACGGGGGCATAACTCTGGTTGCTATCGCCACTAAGGTTTATAATGCTCTACTTCACAATCGTATCTGAATTGAATTTGAGAAAATTCTCGAAAAATCACAGTGGCTTACAGGGAAATCGATCCCTAACTTCTGACAATCTTTCGAAAAAAAAATCAAAGGAGTACCTGCAAACATTTTTGTTCGAAGATTTCTCCCATGGATTTGATTCCATACACAGGAATGATAGAACAAATACTTCCAGCATATGATTACCTCAAAGAAACAATTAGCGCTGTAATGATATTCTACAGAGACACGAAAGCAAAGGTTCAGTTACACAGTGTTGATATATAAATTATGAAACACTAACACAAGGTATTCTTAAACCCAATTATTCACGTAAAGAATTAAACTTCATATAAAAAAACAACAAAAAGCTGTAAAACTGCAAAATCAACAACAACAAAATAAAGTTGTAGTACAATACATCAATAGTTTGTTTTCTTTCTTTAATAGCAAACAGCCTAAAGCAAAAGGCCCAAGACTGAAACTTGGGGTACTCCATACACCATCTCATTGCAGCAAAACTTCCCTTAACTCGTAAAAACCTTTTGGTATCGAAAATTAAGGAAAGAGAATGGAATCCAGCAGCCCTAATTTTTTCAATAATCATTTGGTGTTTAACAAACACCTTAGAGCAATAAGGCAAAAAAGGAAAACCAGTTCCGAATCATTAAGACATTCATATATACCATCAGTGATTTTCAAGAGATCTGTAATTGTACCGTGCGATTGTTTATAGGCCGATTGTTAATTATCAAAATAATTTTTTTCTCAAATAATCAATAATTTACTCCGTTTTTGGTTGGTTTGGTTTTTGGTTCTATGGCATATCAACTTTCGGGGGTTATTTATACTGAAGAGCGACAGTGATACAATTCAACTCAAAGTTGAGGCATAAAGGGGTTCAATTACTTTTCTAATGATATAAGTCCGAAAGGAAACGTAATAGCGCGACTGGAGTTTGAACTCGTTTACTTCGTAGAAGCAGTCCAACACTTTAGCCACTACGCCACGAGATCTATATTAATTGTCTATTACTTCGAAAACGAAACTAATAAACTTATGATCTGTAATTCGAAAACCCGGTAGATTTATTTTTTTTTAGGTTGTGTCTTAACCAGCGTTTTTTTTCCATCTGGATGGGAATGTTTTCCAAAATATAGAAGTGTTTAAAATATTTGTAAATGAATACACAGGATATTTGATCCCTAATTTCAAGAAAAGAAAAAAGCACGAAAACCATCCACCCATACGCGTTCATCTTTATTGAATGAACCGATCTAATTGTATCTATTATTACTTAAAATATTCACACCATTTATCTCATCTTTATTGTAATACTCATAACATTTCGACCGATATGTCCTTCGACCTTCTTCTGGTATTTCATTCGCACTCGAGAGTCCACACAGAACACCTAACTGAACCCTGGAGTAGACTGTTCCAATTCTGTTAACCATGACCGGCTACAAGTGTTAAGTTATAGTAAGTATTCCTTGTTAGTCTTACCGGTGGTTGGGATTGAACCTGCAACCTCCGTGGGTATCTTTGTGGTATAATGGTTAAAGCGATAGACTGCAGAATCGTAGTAAGCGAGTTCGAACTCCAATCGGGCTATTACATTCACTTTCGGACAAATACCCTTGAGAAAGTTATGAACACCCTTATCCTCCCACCTATGGGTTAAATAATACCAATGCTGTTCTTCTACAAGGATAGCTTTGGCATTAAATAACCCACCAAAGCTGATATGCCATTAAGCAAAGAAACCAAACCAAACCTGCAACCTAAAGATGATTTCACTTAGAAGCAACTTCCAATCAAACGCCTTATCCACTGCATCATGTGTCCTTGACGGACAATTCAGAGTGAATTTATCAAAAAGGCTCGATAAAAAAACCTGATGGAGACCTTCGGTTTATAAATCCCCCCCCCAAGAAAAAATCACTCTGAATTGTCCATCAAAGAACACAGTATGTAAATGTTTGCTTCAAATGTAAGAATGGTAAAGATGTCAGCGAACGAATAAAGGAATAAGTCTAATGATACACATTGCAGAAAATGAAATGATTTTTCTAACAAGAATTGCTGGCAAGGTTTTGAACTTTCTGTTTGATACCATTTTCAATAAGAAAAAAAATTTTAAATATGGATTTGTAGATATGAAGAAATATGCATCGACCAAAACGTTGTGAGAATAGCATCAATAACACAAAGAATGAGTACGATCAAAATTAAATCAATAAATCTGAATCAAAATTAAAGACAAATCCTTTTTTTGTTGTTTATCAACACAAGTACTTCTATAGACGATTGTTGACTGAACCTCTTAACTGTAAATTAAAATCAAATCGTTTTAAGCAAAATAAAACCACTTTGTGTTATTAGAGGGAGACAACAGCCAACTGCAATGAAAGAAAAGAATTCTAAAATTAGAAATATATGTTATAGGGAACCTTTATGATATAATTTCAAATAGTCTCCATATGTTTACCATCCCCAACAATACTTTATTAAAATCTTCCAAAAGGTGATGAAAAATGTAAATATTTTTATTGGAGTATCTTTATTAGAAAAGCAGAACTAATATTATGGTAAGCACTTGGGAGAGATTCCAGTAATGTGCTGAAAGAAATGGTGAACAGGTGGAAACTTTAAAACCATAATATCATCCTCAAACTCACATCGAAATATTAACATTTTTTGGAACACGTTGTATAATATCACATTTTTATATAAGCACTTCGTTGCTGGTTGCCCAGTCAGCCGGGGATGTAGTCATTGACTGAACCTCTGGAGAGGGGTAAGACCCCCCACCCCTGAGTATCGGGGATATGACACTAAACAATCTTATGGTTAGGTTCCAGTGATGCTGGGGCTTTGGGGGATGCGAAGCACCCTTTCATTGTCATTGTTACCAGGTCCACTCTGGCCCGGAATGATAGCACCTGATAGGGCCCCATCTATGAGTCAAATACTACTAAACTGCATATTTATGCTAAACTGAATTGTTTGAATTAGAACTGTTTGACTAAACTGAATAAATTGAAATAGAAATGTTTGTGACAATTAAACTGCATACTTATGCTAAACTGAATTGTTTGAATTGGAACTGTTTTTGATATTGAAACTCAACTTACACTAAACTGAATTATTTAATATAGAACTGTTCTGACATTTAACTGCGTGTAAACAAAATCTGTACTTATTCTAAACTGAATTGGGTGAATTAGAACTGTTTGAATAAATTGAATAGCTTGAAATAGAAATGTTTTTGATTATTGAACTGTGTACTAATGTTAAACGGAATTTTTTGAAATCGAACAGATTATTTGTATAAAAATGGATTTGGCGTTAAATAACCTACAAAGGTTGATATGCCATGAAAACCAACCAATCTACTTCGATGTTGGAAATGTGGGAATAAAACAAAGGGTTATACGAAGATGCTGCATTTTGAACTGAGCTACCCACAATATGACTAAAAACCAATAAAATCTGGTGATGCTGTAAATCTGGGTGCTCTGGGTTAGTTGGGTCTGGTTTAATTAGAATTTATGGCATGTCAACCCTTGTGGGTTGTTTTATGCCCAGACGACAACACCCCACGAGACGCCAACTGTACGTCCACCTGCCTCCCATCACGAAAACTATACAGGTTAGACGAGCCAGACACGCCGGACACTGCTGGAGAAGCAAGGACGAGCTCGTAAGTGACGTACTCCTATGGACCCCCACATATGGCCAAGCAAAAGCAGGACGACCAGCCCGAACTTACTTACAGCAGCTATGTGAGGACACGGGATGTAACCCAGAAGACCTGCCGGAGGCGATGAATGATAGGGAGAAGTGGCGAGAGAGGGTCAGGGATATCCGTGCTGGTGGCACGACATGATGATGATATATATATATATATATGATTTGGTTTGGTTTTATGGCATATTAACCATTGTAGGTTATTTAATGTCAAATCCTCTTTATATAATTTGTAAACACATCTTGTAGATAACATTCTTAAACAAGCCTGAGGTTGGTTGTTGGTTGGTTGGGTTTTATGGCATATCAACCTTTGTAGGTTATTTAATGCCAAATCCATTTTTATGTAAATAATCAGTTCTATTTTAAACAATTCAGTTTAGCATGAGTACAAAGTTTAATTATCAAAACCATTTCTATTTCAAACTCTTCAGTTTATTCAAATAGTTCTAATTTAGCTAATTCAGTTTAGTGTAAGTACAAGTTTTGTTTACACACAGTTAAATGTCAAAACAGTTCTATATTACACAATTCTTTTTAGTGTAAATACAGTTCCATTTCAAATAATTCAGTTTAGTATAAGCACTCATTTTATATGTAAGTACGGTTTAATTGTCAAAAACACTTCTATTTCAAACAATTTAGTTTAACATAAGTATGCCGTTAGTTCTATTTAACCCATAGATAGGACCCTTATCAGGTGCTACCACTCCGGGCCAGAGTGGACCTGGGAGCGATGACAATAAAGGGGTACTCCGCATTTCCCAAAGCTCCAGCATTACATGAATCTCACCATCAGATTATTTAGTATCATATCCAGAACATTCGTAGGGGGGGTCTTACCCCTCTGCAGAGAAGCAGGCGGTGTATTCTACAGCCCCAGCCGACTGGGCTTAACAAGACTGAGCTCATTTTTTGTACGCAGTTAAATTGTTTCGAGTATTTCTATCTAATAAGAATAATTCTATTTACTATTATTTATTTGTTCGCATACAGTTGAATGGTTTCAAGTATTGCTATATAGCAGTAATAATTTAACATTAGTCATTTGTTTACACACATTTAGATAGGTATACATATTTGAATTGTAAGTGATTAATTTGTCGGTGATTTCATTTTAAAATGATTTAGGCAGACAATTAAAAACTTTCATGTATTGCTATTTAACACTAATAATTCTATTTCATATTAATCATTCATTTGACATAGCAATACTTGAAACAATTTATCTATGTATCACAAATAATTCAATTAAACATCGGTCATTTGTTTACACACACTTAAACGCTCACAGATTTCTATTCATAACAATCCAAAAAGTCTTTTGGTTTGGTTTGTTATTATGGCTTATCAACTATTGTACGTTATTTAATGCCAAATATTGTTTAAACAATATATATTAAGTATGTATGATTTCTAAACTTTTTCTTGATAACATTTAAACGAGCCTGAGCTCATTTTTTAACACAACTAAATGGTTTCAAGTATTGCTGTGGATCAATTAAACATCAGTTATTTGTTTACATGCAATTAAATGATCTAACAAATCAATTTAACATAAGTAAAAATTTGACCCATTAGATAGGACCCAAACAGTTCTATTTGACCCATAGATAGGACCCAATTATTCTGAGTCAGAGGGGACCTTGGAGCAATGGCAATGAAGGGGTATTCCATATTCCCCAAAGTTCCAACACTGGAACCTCGCCCTCAGATTGTTTAGTGTCATATATCAGGACATTCGTTGGATGGGGAAGTTACCCCTCAGCAGAGATGCAATCGGGTAATTCTACAACTAGGATAGCCCCAGGTCAGTGGTAATGACTTGTAGACCATGCTTGACCCCAGAGTCAGCATCTGATTAAGACTTTGTTAGCTTCACAGCTCTCAGAAAGGGAACAAAAAACCAAACAACACTAAAAAATCTTGGAAACAAAAATGTGAAGAACAATTGTATGGGCACTAAACTTTGAGCAAAAATAGAATGAAAAATTGATATAAAATTAAATATTTGAAATACAAGTACACGATAAACAAAAGAAAAAAAACTATTGTCGAGTTACGAGTCAAGATTCAGACAGGGTTCGAACTGGGATTTTTGTTCCAGTTTCAAAATTCAACCGATTCTCAGTCTAACAGAATTCTTCGACCATTCAAGCTGTCTGTGCATTCGTGCCTTTTTCAAAACTGATATTAAAAAAAAATAGCTTTGATTACTTACCTCTGGTTGGTCTTTAGGTGATATTTCGATAACTACCCCATTGATGGAAGTTTGATAGTTAAACTTTAGTTCTTCGTTGTCGTTTATCTTTCGCATCCGGATGAGTTTCACCGGACTGTGAGAGTCTGACTGAATAACACCATCCCTTACCAACTCTCCAGGTTTGTCGAAGATAGTCGTCATGACTGATTTGAGCGGATAATCTCTCTCTTACTACACTTGAAAAGAGCCACGAAGGTTCTAGAATATTATTTGTGACTTAAAATGTAATTAGTAGTATTCATTGAAGGTATAGAAAAAATATCTTTCCTTATCTTAGTAAGAAGTTTCTTTTGTTGGACGCTCGAACCAAGAGGAATTAAGCAAAAGGGGAGAAAACTTTAAATGCTTTCTGCTTCAGCTTGATTTTTTTTTAAGAATTCTTTTGAGAGCTACTAAGTGGATTCCTTTTATAAGTTGCTTCAAAATTTGAAACAGTCAAACGAGTTAGTAATTTTTTTTTCTGCAGACACGTGTTTAGAGTTAAACGATTTAAAAATACGATGAAGAACGGTCTACGAAGTGAGAAACACCAAAAAATTAACATACAGAAGCGACATATGGAATAATTATTAAATTCTTTATTTAGTCATGTCCAGTGACAGTTACGGAATATATTTTTGCTGTTTTCTTTGAAAGACCTTTTACTTTTTTCTGTTCCTTCTTTGAACCCGCAGATAATAACAAAAAAAAATTCTGATTCTTATTCAACCAATTATTTAGTGTACTGAACAAATTTTCTAACCAGTCTCTTTATTTCAACCATCCCAAACTGGCAGTTTTTTTTTTTTTTTTTTTCGTGTGGAATGACAAAACACAAGGTAATTCCTATTTGAACATCCTGGCGTAAGGAAAAAAGAGAAGAGAAGAGTTTTCTGTTTTTCTTAAACGTTACCGACCATGATTAGTTGGATATTTTTCCCAGACTAAAGACGTCGATCAAACTGGATCCGCCTTCACTAAAAGCAGTTTATGGGCGGAGTTTGAGTCACTTTCTTTCAAGAGACAAACTGAGATAGCAGTGAAGTAGGTGTGACCACGATCTTTGTGAAATTTCTTTGACACTCTATTATAGAAGATAATTAAAACTAAAAAAGAGTTTTTTTCTTGTTCTCTCTCTCTCTCTCTCTCTCTCTCTCCGTCTTTCTTGCTTTTCACAAATACGCAGCATACAAACAGAATAGCCTTTTTTTTTATCCTCAGGGGAATATGTACTAAGACCACAAGTGAATGCCAGAAGTCACAAATAATAACAAAAATTCTTTTTTCCTACACAAACCTATACTAAAATTTAATTTATAAACCAGACACAATAATAACAAAATAGTAATTTACGAAGCTCTTTGCTTCGATGTGGCACAAGGCCGAATGAATGGGGCGCCCAATGAGACTCGAACTCACTCGTGTAGGTTTGCTAGTCTGGCTTGCTTACCGTTACACCACCAAAGGTGCCCAACTAATAATAAAATAAAACAATTATTACAATTTACTGAAATAAATGTATGTGCTGGAGGATGAGTCTACAATTGAATATCTTGATTGTTCAGTCGTAGACTTTCATCTTTTTAATGGATGCGTCAAGATGAAACAAGTTTGGTGTGGGGGGGGATTTTTACGAAAGCAAATTCTTCTTTACCCCCTTTCTCACATTAGTTAGAACTGCTGTATTAGTGGATATGATGAGGCAGTTTAGGTTTGTTTGGGTTTTATGGTATATCAACCTTTGTAGGTTATTTAATGCCAAATCCATTTTTATACAAATAAACAGTTTTATTTCAAACAATTCAGTTCAGCATAAGTACACAGTTTAATTGTCAAAAATATTTCTATTTCAAGCTATTTAGTTTAGTCAAACAGTTTTATTTCAAACAATTCAGTTTATTATAAGTATAGTTTTTGTTTGCACACAGTTAAATGTCAAAACTGTTGTATTTCAAACAATCCGGTTTAGCATAAGTACAGTTTCAATGTTAAAAACAGTTCCCTTTCAAACAATTCAGTTCAGTATACAAAACAGTTCCCTTTCAAACAATTCAGTTTAACATAAGTACGCAGTTTAAATATCATAACGGTTCTATTTCGAGCAATACAGTTCAGCATAAGTATGCAGTTTAAATGACAAAACGGTTCTATTTCGAAACAATTTAGTACAATTTAGTGCAATTTAGTGCATAAGTACACAGTTTAGTTTCATTTGACCCATCGATAAGACCCTATCAGGTGCTACCAAAAGAGTGGGCCTAGAAGCGATGGCAATGAAGGGGTACCTCGTATTCTTCAAAGCTCCTGCATTACCGGAAACTCACCATCAGATTGTTTGGTGTCACAAATAGGACACTCGTTTATTTTGGCGGGGGGGGGGTGTCTCACCTCCTCTGCAGCGATGTAGTCGGTGTATTCTACAGATCTAGCTGACTGGGCAAGCAGTTTGAGTTACACAAGCCTTCTAAAAGAAAAAGAACGGTTCATTGAGACAACTTAAATGGCGCGTTTTAGGGGACAGTACGAATGAGCGGTTTGATAGACACAAATAACATATCTTTATTTTTAAAAAAACGTGAAGAAGCTATAGTGTAGGATCCGAGAAATTTAACTACTTTTTTTGCCGTATATTAACGTAATTTAGTTGATTTTTATCTCTGCCTTTTTTTCCATACTACGTTTATACTGGCAAAAACCTTATATACTGTCGGACAAAGTCACCAATTTATTAAATAAAGACAAAGGGGTCTATTTCCTTCCCCTTATTAAGTTTCATTTATATGGTCTCCATGTTATTCCCGCCGTTCCTTAATTTAATCTGCTTAGTTTTTAAGTGACGAAATTCGGCTGTTGAAAGAGTCAACGACTTATTTTGAAATTTAGGAAACTGCGTTGATTAGAAAGACAGCTGAGCAGGAGGAACGGTTCTTAACATTATTCTCGGCTTCATAGGCGTCATTTTAGTCTAATGTAGGGATTAATAAATGAATGAGGTTAAAAAAGTTTGGTTTGGTTTGGTTTTATAGCCAATCAACCATTGTAGGTTATTTAATGCTAAATCCGATTTATACATATATATTAGATATATATTATTTGTAAATAAAAATCCACAAAGTTAAATGGTTCCAAGTATTACGATGTATAAATAAAAATTCAATTATACATCAGTCTTTTGTTTACAAACAGTTAAATGATCAAACAGTTCTATTTCAAACAATTCAATTTCGCATAAGTCATTTGTTTGCTCTCAATTTAAAGGTCAAACAGTTCTATTTGACCCATAGATAGGACCCTATCAAGTGCTGCTACTCCGGGAGCAATGGCAATGAAGGGATACTCCGCATTCCCCAAAGCTCCATCCTCGCCCTCAGATTGTTTAGTGTCATATCCAGGAAACTGGTTGGTGGGGTGGGGGGTACTTACCCCTCTGCAGAGATGCAGTCGGAGTATTCTGCCACCCCAGCTGACTGGGCGAGTTAAAGAATAAAAATAAAATAAAGAATAATAAAATGCGAAAATTAAACTAATAATAAAGTACAAAAATAAGATAAAATATCCCATTATTCCACTTGAACCGAAAGTTAAACTTTTGGCGCCTAAAGAGAATAACTGCTTCTTCGAGTCTTATCAACTCACTAAATGAAGTTTGGTTTGGTTTCGTTGTTTTAATAGCATATAAACCTTTGTGGGCTACTTCCGGCTGAAGCCATTTTTTTAGAATTGTAGTAGTACTTATCTAATTCATAGAGGGTGGGGATAAGGGGTTCATATCTTTCGAAAGTGAAGGCAATAGCGTGTCTGGAGTTCAAACTTTCTTACTACAATGTTGTAGTTCACGACGCCACGGAGACCTGCCACTCGAAATAAGCAGTTTTATAGTCTGTAACTTTTCGGATGATGATTCATGAGCTGAATGGAAAAAGAATATTCCACAAGAGAAGCACATCCTTGTACAGCCCAGTCTGCCGGTGCTGTAGAATACGCCAACTTCATCTCTGCAGAGGGGTAAGACCCCTACAACGAATAGATATGACACTAAACTGGATGTTTGCGAGACTTCAGTACTCGAGATTTGGGGAATGTTGAGTACCCCTTCATTTTCATTCCTCCTCGATCCACTCTAACCCATGGTTATAATAACAGTTAGGGTCCCATCTATGGGTCAAATAGAACTGTTTAACCATTTAATTGTGTACAAATAAATGACTAGTCTTGAAATGAGTTGTTAATGTTACAGAGAAATACTTGGAACCATTTAACTGGGTGTAAACAAATGAGTAATGTTGAATAGAATTATCAATAGTTGATCGCAATACATAGGGGTATTTAACTTTGTATAGACAGATGATTAATATTAAATAGAATTATTGGTGTTAGATGGCAATGCTTTGAACAGTTTAACTGTATGTAAACAAATGAGCTCTAACTTGTTTAAAATGTTACCTACAAAATATTCATTCGCAGATTATGTATATTTGATATATGGAGGCGTTCGTGATGTAATGGATACCATCGTAGGAAATGGACTCGACAATACATGACTTTGCATTTCACGTAGCGGTTATACTCTCGAGAAAGGTATGAATCTAACTATACTCCCTACCGCTATGGGTAAATAGTAGGGCAGACTGAACTCTTTAACCTTGGTATGGAAACTGGTCAAGGAGAAGGAAAACTCCGAATTCAAATCTGTTAAACTCCACTTAAAATTTGAGCTTGTGTCGCATCCAGTTCATGCGGAGGGGTGGGTATATGTATTTATATATAGTATAGTTGGTGACCTTAGTCGAGGGTGACCCGAAGGCTCAATTTTCAATAGTTAGGTGTAGGGGAGGGCGCTACTCCTTTCCCTGGATTGCTCCACTTTACCCTTGATCCTTACCTTATAGTGCTAAATATTAAGCAAGGAGGCATCAAGTACCGATTTGAGTCTTTGGTATGACTCGACTTGGGATTGAACTCCGTTCTCCCGGACCATTGGCGAACACTTTACTCATTAGGTTATTGGCTCGGTCAACTACCCATAGTAGCATTAGAGCGATATTTTCATAATTTTAGAGAAGAGGAAACGTGATTAAACCTTTCGTAATAGATATAAGTAAACACAACGATATTATTATTTAACTGACATCTCTTGTAACAAAAAATTATTTACTTGTAGGCATAAGTGTCAAATAAAAACAAACAGGTATAATTACATGAGTATAACAGCAAAGCAAACACTCCAGATACTTAAAAGAGAGTCTCTTCGACGTGGTGGCTAAAGTGTTGGACTAATACCTCGAAGTAAGCGAGTTCGAACTCTAGTTGCACTATTACTTTCACTTTCGGATCAATGCCCTTAGGAAGAGGCATGAAATCCCTTATCTCCCGCCGGCTATGAGTTAAATAGTATCACTGCTATTTTAACTCAAGGATGTCTTTCTTTAGCATTAAATAATCCAAGAAAGTTGATATGCCATTAAACAAAGAAACCAATCTAGATGCTTCGTCGGAAAAACAATGTTCTTTAGGAAATAATTTCAAACTCAATATTTCGACTGATTTATTTTCTGTTCTTCCACAGGTGTTTGGTCCTTTGGTGATTTTTTACTCTCTACTGCATTTTTATTTGACTAACCTTTGACATTATTTGACTAACCTTTGACATTATCTGACTAACCTTTGACATTATTTTAATTACAACAGTCCACTGATGAAAATCTCTAAAGCTCTTGCTGAATCATGTCAATCAATATCGATTTAATCTGCAATGTTTCGCTATGAACATCTATGTACTTAAATATTATCATTTTTATTTATTTATTTTTACTTATATTTTTTTACAACTATCTTTGTTTTTTCAATCACATTAATTTGCACAATTTAAAAACAAAATTATTATAATCGGAAGCAGAGAATGAATTTCCAATATTTCACGCGTATGAACAATCAAAACTAAATTAGGAGATACAAAAATATTTACTTCTTTTTATTAACACCAACATGAAATGTATGTGCGTAAACAAATGTGCACAAGCTCATTTTAGATGTTACCAACAAACTATTCGCTTACAAATCCTTTATAATCAATATATAAAAAGTGGATTCAACATTAAGTAACTTACATAGCTGATATGCTATAAAACCCAACAAAACCCAACCAACATTAAAAGAAATGAAAGATACTTCAAGTAACTTCTCATTTTCGTGAAAACGCCACACAGACTCACGAATGCAAGCACACTCATACAATCACTCGCTCATGCACACATATATATAAAGAAAGGGAAAGAGATTATAAATATATATATATATTTGATTAAATTGGACAGACTCTTCGTGTCTGCCTATTCTATCTTTGATCCGTTCTTCGTATGAGTCATTTGACTTCTGGATGTAATGAATTCAGGAAGGCGCCGTATTTTTTCTAGTACTTTCGGCTCGAACTCCTACTCTTTATATAGATGTATGTGACTCGTCATTGTGTTTACCATTTCATTATTCGTTCCCCCAAATATGACTCCAGTTGGGGCCGAAAGTATTTGGAAAAATATGGCACCTTCTTGATTTCATACCATCTAAAAGTCAAACGATTTATCAGAAGACTTAAACAGATCAAAGATAATATTGGCAGAAATGAAATATGTTTAAAAGAGAAAATTATGCACACACACACACACACACACACACACACACACACACACACACACACACACACACATGTATATATATATATATATATATATATATATATATAGACATGTATATGTATATGTACATGTATATGTATATATATATATATAGACACACACACATGCACAAATATATATATATATATATATATATATATATATATATATATATATATATATACATTATTTGAAAATTGGAAATAGAATGAAGCAGACTAGCATAAATCAAGCCTGTCAACAAATAATATTATGGAACACTACACACACACACACACACACGCACATATATATATATATATATATAGCGAAACGAGGGTAACTACTTCATTTATTTACTTATCTATCTATCTATCTATCTAGTTTTCTCTCTCTCTCTCTCTCTCCCTCTCACTCACTCACTATATATATATATATATATATATATATATACTTATTCGCTGTTAAAGCAGACAATCATTGAAGCCGTTTCTAAATTTCAAATTCAGCCCTCGGCATAAACCTAACCCTCTTTTCGCTATCTTTTGACAGGTGAAAATTGTGTTGAATCTTTGCGGTAACGCAATTATTCCGGATTTTTTGTTAGATAGTAATTATCTCCTTATTTAAATCGAGTTATGCAAAATAGAAACAATTCCTTTTAACATTCATAATTTCTTATGAATTATGAAAATCCCATAAAGAAATTTAACTCATTAAATTTAGAGAAAGTAGACGCAATACAAAATCTGAGGTAGGATAATATAAAGAAAATAGAAATATTGTGACAAATTTATTAGGGAAGTTTGAGATTGGTAAGCATAAATGAAGTGTGGTTTTAAAAAGCGTCAGAAGGGACAACCCCCCCCAAAAAAAAAAACTTTGACTTCCGAAAATCAGCGAGTGAATAAATAAAAGTGATTCACCAATGTTAATTTTCGCAAAAAAAAAAAATCAACACTTATACCGAGTCATTTTTTCTTTCATGTTATTTTGCAGAAGGCAGGAAAAGAAAAAGAAAAAGAAAAAAAAAAACACATGACAGCGAAGAAAGAAATGTCTGAATTTTAGAATGATTATAGGCATAGTAATATAATTATATTCACGAAAAAATTTAGCACAATGTTTGGGAAATCTTAGAAGCGACATTGAAGTTTATGCAAACTAGTTCACATACCAAGGCAGCAATATCACTGAAGGTGATGTGAACATATTGACACGTTAGCAAAGGCGAGGATTACTATTGACAGGTTATCGATCAAATGGAAATCTGATTTCTTTGATGAAGTAAAATAAGATTTCTTCGAAGTTGTGGTTGAGTAAGTCGTACTGTTCACCAATGGTCCGGGAGACTGGGGTTCAATCCCTGGTCGAGTTATACCAAGGACTCAAAAGATGGTACTTGATGCCGCCTTGCTTAACACTCAGCATTATTATGTTAACACTCAGCATTATTATGTTAAAGAATCAAGGGCTAAGTGGAGCAACCCAAGGAACGGAGTAGCACCCTAACCTATTGAAAAGGGAGACTTCGTGTTACTCTCGACTACGGTCGTTAACTTTACTTTTTACTTTAAGTAGTATTGAATGGATGCAGCATCAAGACGATAACGAAAAGTATGGAGAAAAAAGCTAAATGGAAACAACACAAGATTGCTACGAAGTGTTTTGAACAAATTCTGGAAGCAGAAATATGCAAAACAGCAGCTGTATGACTACTTATCTCTCATCTCACAAACCATCAAAATAAAACGAACAAGACATAGTGAGCACTGCCGGGAAATAAGGACGAACCCATAAGCGACGTTCACCAATAGTCTCCAACACATGGACGCGCTCACCTTGGCCGACCAACAAAGATTTACATACATCAGCTCTATGCAGACATCGGATGCAGTCTATAAGACATGGCAAGAGAGATGAATGATAGGGTCGAATGGAGAGAAAGAGAAATAGAGAGAGAGAGAGAGAGAGAGAGAGAGAGAGAGAGAGAGAGAGAGAGAGAGAGAGAACTTTGTGTTGTCAGCGTGACTTGATGATGTTATATCATTTACAAACCAAAAGCAAAGAAAAGTAAAATCGGTTAGTGTTTAAACACTAGCCATTTTTCATGCTTAGCGTAAAAGGAAATTGTTGGTCAAGACAGTCATTTTGTTCAATGACTCTTGGATAAGACCATAAAAGAGGAATCCAGTGTATATCACCTTGCAATTGGTAGTGAAGTTCTAGTTCTAGAGCTCTGGGGAGTGTGATGTTACCCCTTCATTGCCATTACTCCCAGGTCTACTCTGACACAGAGTGGTAGTACCTGTTAGGGTTCAAACAGATCGATTTGAAAATTACTGTTATTAGATAGAAATATGTTAAACTTTATGCAAATTATTTGTATTAATTAAGAATACTTGATACCATATAAATCTGTGGAAACAAATAAATATTACAGAAAAATAAAAACGTGCAATTAAAAAAATAACTGTAATGGAATTTTGGAAATATAATTATGATTATTATAACCGAACACTTACTGATGTAACTGATGATAATATAGGTTGGGTTTGGTTTCTTTGTTTAATGGTATATCAACTCTTTTTAGGTTATTTAATGCCAAAGCCATTCTCCTAGAAGAACAGTAGTGGTACTATTTAACCCATAGCTGGGAGGATAAGGGGGTTCATACCTTTCCCAAGAGTATTTGCCCGAAAGTGAACGCAATAGCGCGACCGGAGTACGAACTAGCGTAATACGATTCCGCAGTCCATCGCTTTAACCATTACACCACGAGGACACCCCACTGATAATAATATAACTATGATAGAAAATGATTGTTATCAAATAGGAATGGTTACTTTAAACCATGTGATTATGTATAAAGGTGGTGTAATGGTTAAAGCGATGGACTGTGGAATCGTAGTAAACGAATTCGTATTACAGTCGCGCTATTACGTTAATTTTCGGACAAATACCTTTGGGAATGGTATGAACCCCCTTATACTCCCAGCTATGAGTTAAATAGTAGCACTGCTGTTCTACAAGTATGGCTTTGGCATTAAATAACCTACAAAGGTTGGTATGCCATTAAACAAAGAAACCAAACCAATCTGTATAAATGGTTAGTTTTAGAGAGAAATACTTGATATAAAATGAAGAAATTCTTGCTGAGATCCACGACCACCCTTAATATGATCTAAACAGGTTTTAGTTAGAAAATATCTTTTTCATTAAGTTTGATTTATCGATTACGAATAGTTAAGAAACTGCATAGAGCAATTGGCTCATTTGAAAGACACACTGAACGATAAAATATATTCTACTATGGTAAAAAGTCGATTTCTTATTTTTCATAATGATAAAATGTTATCAAGACACTTATAGGAGACCTTATGTTCAAGAAACACACCTACTTTTTTATTACAACAAATGCCCTTTCTATTTATACACATACTGTTTTTTTTTTTATTAAAAATAAGTAAATTAATATATATTCTAAATTAACGTCAATTGTTTAGATTAATTGCACAAATAAACAATAAGTTTTTGTTTTAAATTTACAACAATTGTATAAATTACATGTATAAGCGAAAACTATTTTACGAAAAAAATCCTCTGAATTTTTTTCCACGATCCCTCAAGAGGGATATTCGCACTGCTTCGAACCATAACAAAAGTTATAGTACTAATAAGTCCCCACCCCTGTCTGTATTCCCCACGGAGGAGTAAGACTCCCCCCCCCACAAAAAAGAGGTGTCCTGAGTATGACACTAAAATGCATTTTAAAGTAAGGCTCCAGCTTTGATGTGGAGTGTGGTGTATCCTTTCATTCTCATTACTTCAAGGTCCATTCTGACCCAGTACTAGGTTCCCATCTAAGAGTAAAAAAAGATCTATTAAAAAATTAATCGTATTCGTTACAACCATGAGCAAACAATCTAAATATAAATGTACAATGCGATTCCCTGACTTCTCCTCATAAAATAACACTAGACGGGTTGATGAGCCTTTAAAATCAAGCTATCACTCTATCATCAACTAATCTGTTCTGCAATTAGACTGTAATCTGCGAATGCAACATAATAACTTTTCTTTGTATTATAGACTCAAACCTGTTGGTAATTCTGTAGATGTATTAGCACAAAAAAGGGGGAGTTCCGACGGCGTAATGTCTAACGTGCTAATACCGATTGGAAAGAGTATGAAACCTCAGCTTATCCCCCCAGCTATGGGTTAAATCGAGTCAGTGCTATTCTTGCTACTCGGATAGCTTTAGCGTTAAATAACCCACGAAGGTTGATATGCCGTTAAACAAAAAAAAAAAAAGAACCGAACGGAACTTATTACAAAATATGTAATGTCATTTTACTGTGGGAGGAGAGAGATTTAGAGAGAAAGATTCAGAGAGAGAGAGAGAGAGAGAGAGAGGTGGGGGAGAAACTTAGAACTATATGACTATTTGTTTATAAAAAGTTCAAGCTACTCTTGAATCTAGTTTCAGGTTATTCTTAATTTTAATTTATGACATATCTCGACGGAATATTGTCCTCTACTTAACGGGGCTTTTGGTCAAGATCTGAGAAAAAGATGTCAGATCACGGGTGAACAAATTTATGGCACTGACTCTAGAACTTACGACCAAACACTTAAATTGTCTGTTTTTATTTGAAGAGAGGTAACAACGCCAGATTAATGACGTGGGGTTGGATGATGGCAGTGGTGGGGTTCCAAAATCTTAACAACAGGTTCTCTCACTATAGGCCTCACTAACAACAGTTTCTCTTACTACCACAGTCTCTAGCTGCAAACCTTATTGGCTAGCCTGATATAGGCACAAAGGTTGATCTTTGGGTTGCCACAAATTATAGTCTACCAAGTGAAATTAAGATTTTAGTTATTTTTCCAAATTAAAAAAGTGTCTAAATAAATAAAAGATAGAGAACATCTGATTTAAGGTAACAACCGGTTCTCGGGATTAATGGACTTTCAAGAACAGGTTCTTAAGAACCGACAGTATTCCATCACTGGATGATGGAGTAAGTAAATCAACAGTGATTCATTTATGTAGTTTCGCAAATAAAAGGGAGGGAAATAAATCATAGCATAAATTTGGTTTGTTTGATTGATAGCATAAAGACACCCTTTCAGAAGAACAGTAGTGATACTATTTAATTCATGATTAGGGGAAAAAAGAAGGCTCATACCTTTCCGAAAGTGAACGTAATTGCGCAACTTGGGTACGAACTCGAAGTCCAGCATTTTAAGACATTACACCACGGAGACTTTACATAATCATCATCATCATGTCGTGCTGGTAGCACGGATATCCCTGACCCTCTCTCGCCACTTTTCCCTATCGTTCATCGCCTCTGGCAGGTCTTCTGGACTACATCCCATATCCTCGCATAGTTGCTGAATGTATGTTCGTGCTGGTCGTCCTGCTTTTGCTCGGCCATATGTGGGGGTCCATAAGAGTACATCACTTATGAGTTCGTCCCTGCTTCTCCAGCAGTGTCCTGCATGTCTGGTTCGTCTAACTTGGATAGTTTTCGTGATAGGAGGCAGGTGGCTGTACAGTTGGTGTCTTGTGGGGTGTTGCCGCCAGGACTTGTTCAAGATTGCTCGCAACATTCTTGTGTAATTCCCGTCTAGCTTTTTCTCCAGCCGTTTTGTTAGAGTCCATGTGGTGTATCCACATAGCAGTATCGATGCGACCGCTGCCTGGAAGAAACTGCGTTTCATTTTATCGGTTAGGTCTGATTTCCATATAATCGATAGCCTATTGATAGCTGTCCATGCCTTCGTTAACCTCGTGTCGATGTCCTTTTCGGTTGATGAGACGCAGCTTCCTAGGTAAGTGAATTTGTCTACTAGTTTAAGAGGGGTTGAAAAAGAGAGTTCATTATTAAAATATTCAATCTTTTTAATGCACGTAAAGATGAAGAGAATCTCGAAAAGCTTTTTGGTTGGTCGTTAATGTCTGATTTTGATATTGCTTTTCTCATCATTCTTCGTAGGAATAGTCAGTCTTTAGAGGTCATAATTTCTAAGATGAAACATTACTATGAACTTTGGACGACTTGCCTTTCATCTTTTATTTTTCAACGTTCTGATCGTTTTATATTCTACGACTATTAAACGTACATCTTGATAGGAGAATAAAGAACTGTGTTCACGATGGGTTTGGTTTGGTTTGATTAAGTTTTATTGCACATCAACCATTTTAGGTTATTTAATGCCAAATCCATTTTTATACATAAAACAGTTCTATTTCAAAAATTCAGTTTAGCGTGAGTACAGAGTTTAGTCCTATTTGACTCATAGATAGGACCCTATCAGATGTTACCACACTAGGCCAGAGTGGACCTGGGAGCGATGGTAACAATAGGGCGCTCTGTATTCCCCAAAGCCCCAGCATTACGGGAACCTAAACATCAGATTGTTTAGTGTCATATATAGGACACTCGTTGAGTGGTCTTATCCTTCTGTAGTGAAGCTGTCGGTGTATTTATACAGCCCCAGTTGACTGGGCAATGCGTTTAAGAGGATTTTCACCAAGGTTGATATTTCATTAAATAAAGAAACCACACAAAACCAAATCAAGATTTTAACTCACATTCTATATTTTAAGATGTCAATCTCATACGTGCAGGAGGGGTGTCCTCGTGGTGTAATGGTTAAAGCGTTGGACTGCGGAATCGTAGTACGCGAGTTCGTACTCCAGTCGCGCTATTACGTTCACTTTCGGGCAAATACCCTTGAGCACCCTTATCCTCCCAGCTATGGATTAAATAGTACCACTACCGTTCTTCTAGGAGAATGGATTTGGCATTAAATAACCTAAAAAGAGTTGATATGCCATTAAACAAAGAAACCAAACCAAACCAAACCATCATACGTGCAGCATCTTATCAATAAAAAGCAACAAAAATAAGATTAAATAGAAAGTAGTAAGAAATGAATAATACTTAAAGTTATATAATTAAAAATCACTTAGAAGAAATGAATGCAAGCAAAAGTAATATCCGAGGCTGTCTTCCAGGTCCGTTCTGACCCAGAATGGTAGCATCTGATAGGGTCCTATCTATGGGTCGAATAGAACTGTTTGACATTTAAACCATGTGCAAATAAATGATACATAGCATTACTTTGAACTATTTAACTGTGAGCAAAAGAATGAACTTAAGCTTGTTTAAAAAAATGTTATAAACAAAATGTGTTCACAAATATTTAATATACGAGATGCCTTCAATAAGTTTCCAAACACTTTGTACAGGCATTTAAAATTGTCGTAGACTCTTGAAAATTCAATATGTTATTGCTATACACCTTATCAGATGACTGACCAATTTTTATGATTTCAGGTTCAAATGAACAGCTACAGCAGCAATTGGAATAC
Organism: Sepioteuthis lessoniana; assembly: GCA_963585895.1. NCBI lineage: Eukaryota > Metazoa > Mollusca > Cephalopoda > Myopsida > Loliginidae > Sepioteuthis > Sepioteuthis lessoniana. The sequence continues at coordinate 67,645,574 of OY757909.1, forward strand.
ACCCAACTAAAGCCTGATTGTCACAGCTGGTGAATTTCAAAAATCTAATCTGAACGTGAGGACACTCTAGAAGAACGATATGCAATAAAATTCTGTTTTAAACTTGGAAAAATGTCACAGAAACGTATGGAATGCTTAAGACTGCTTTTCGAGCATCAGTTTTGGAGTGTCATAAGAGATTCAAGGAAGGCAGAGAGTCTGTGAGGGGTGATTAGAGGTGTGGGAGGAGTAAGGAAGTCAGAACACCATAGTTCATTGGCCAAATAAAGAATTTCATGGATAAGGACCATCGTGTGTCTATAGAGACAATAAGTGCACAGTTTGATGTCAGTGTGGGAACTGTACGCACAATTATTCGCGAGGAACTGAAGATGCGGAAGATTTGCGCAAAGTTTGTCCCAAGGGTGCTCAGAGTAGATCAGAAAGAAAGACGTTGTAATGACAGCAGGGAGATGGTCGAGCTGATCAATTCAGATCCCGCAGTTCTTGATGCTCCGGTGACCTACGATGAAAGCTGGATATACTGCTATGACCCAAAGAGCAAGAGACAGAGTTCCCAGTGGAAGCATGCTAGCTCTCCCAGACCCAAGAAGGCCAGACAGAGAAAATCCAACCACAAACTTTTGATGATCCCTTTTTTTTTTGACAGCACTGGCATGACCAACATGCACTGTGTTCCCACTGGACGGACAGTCAACAAGGAATACTATGTTGAGGTTTTAAGGGAGTTCAGGAAGAGATTCCGTCGGAAGAGGCCAGCACTCTTCAAATCGGGTCAGTGGCATTTCCACCAGGACAATACACCAGTCTACAACTCCATCCTCGTCACAGACTATTTGACCAAGATGGGCATCAAGACAGTTCCTCAGCCTCCCTAAAGTCCAGACCTTGCTCCCTGTGACTTTTGCTTATTCCCTAAGCCCAAGGAAAAACTTTGAGGCTGTTGTTATAAGACAATTGAGGAGATGAAAGAGGCTGTGACGAAGGTCATTGACACACTCACACAAGAGGACTTCCATGGGGCCTTCCAGACGTTGTTGGAACGGTACAAGTGCATTGCAGCCGGAGGAGATTACTTCGAAGGGGACTAGAGTTTCATGTGTGTACTATCAATAAAAGTGACCATACGAAAAAACTCTGGAAACTTATTTAATGAGCCTTGTATATGCATAAAGAGGATTTGGCATTAGATAACCGACAATGATTGATATACCATAAAACCAAACCAAGCCAAACAAATTATATTTATGAAATATAACCGGGCCATTGGTCTAATGAGTAGTTTTCGCCAATGGGCCGGGAGACCGGGGTTATATCCCAGGTCGAGTCATACCAAAGACTCTAAAAATGGCACATGATGCCGCCTTGCTTAATACTCAGCACTATAAAGTAAAGGATCAAGGGTAAAGTGGAGCAATCCAGGGTGAGGAGTAGCGCCGTCTCCTACACCTCTGTGTAGTAGCTATTGAAAAGGAGCCTTCGGGTTATCCTCGACTGAGGTCGCCAACTTTACTATATATGTATGAAGAGGATTTAGCATTAAATAACCTACAATGATTGATATCATATAAAACCAAACTAAACAAAACCAAGCAACAATCTAAAAAAAGTTAAATTCTGATAGAAAACCTATGAATGATTTTTATGACTGCTGATGAAATTAATTTGTTTTTAATAAATTCACATTACCTCAAACTCTCCGAGAATCTCGGAATTATTATGAGAATTAGTTTAGTGCTGAAAATGATGGATTTGGTTTCTTTGTTTAATGGCATATCAACCTTCGTAGTTTATTTAATGACAAAGCAATCTTTGTAGAAGAACAGTTCAGCAGGTTAGCCATTACATCACGAGGAGTCCCCCAAATGCATCCACGGCAGGATCTGATATGGAAGATTAACGAAACAGTCAAGGAAATTTCCCACATTAATTGTTCAGAGATAACTTTTGCTCGCTTAATCCTTTTAATGATTGACAGTCTGATTTTAACGGCATTTCAACCTGTCTAGGGTTAATTTATACCGAGGGGTTAGGGAATTCCGTTCATTGTACTTTCATGTTCACATTTTCTGTGGGGATTTTTCACTTTATTTCGGTTGACAGATTTTTGTTGGAAACCAACAAATGCTTTTCCTGTTTCGACTTGTGTTCGTATATGGTTTAGAAAATATCATCATCATCATCATCATCATCATCATCATCATGTTGCGCCGCTAGCACGGATATCCCTGACCCTCTCTCGCCACTTCTCCCTATCGTTCATCGCCCTAGGCAGGTCTTCAGGACAACATCCCGTATCCTCACATAGCTGTTGTATGTATGTTCTAGCTGGTCATCCTGCTTTTGCTCGGCCATATGTGGGGGTCCATAGGAGTACATAACTTATAAGCTCGTCTCTGCTTCTCCAGCAGTGTCCTGCGTGTCTGGTTCGTCTAGCTTGGATAGTTTTCGTGGTGGGAGGCAGGTGGCCGTATAGTTGGTGCTTTGTGGGGTGTTGCCGCCAGGACTAATTCAGTATTGCTCTCAACATTCTTGTGTACAATGAGTTATTCCATACATTTTTCCTCAACTTATTTTGAAAAATATTCAAATAATTTAAATAATTTAATCTGATTTGTTCATGTATTCCATATATATACTCCCATATCATGGGACTTTCTGGGACCTAAATTTTAGGAGGGGTATCGCAAATTTCGTGTGTACATATACTTGGCCAAGGCTAGGTCTAGGCTAAATGTTACATCAATAATTTCCATCTGCAAAAGTCAACAAATAGTCTCGAATTGTATCAGATGAGACTGAAATATATCAGTTATTTCATAAATCGAGAATGTTCAGCTATTAAAGAAAAATGTTTTCGTGTCCTATTATTTGCACGAACAGCTACGTATGCTGATACATCAATGTTTTGCAAGGGTTTTTAAGGTCATTTGCTTCAAAAATATTCCCATACGCAATATCCTTTTTAAATTAGAATTATCATTGTTGGTTAATAACCTGTCTATTTTTTTTTTTTTTTTTTTTGCTTTTCTCATTCAGAAAATTCATTGTTTTACAATTCCATCTTTGTTCTCGTTTTATATTACTTTCACATAATTTTGGAAAATCCGACATTTCTATCTTTATTTCCATGTTTATTCATTTATTTATTTTTGTTTCTTTGAAGACTTTTAAACAAAAGGTTTACAAAAGAGCATTAACCTAAAGATCGACAACTAAAAAAAAAAAAGGGTTGTCTGTAAGGAAAAAATAAACCGCCGAAAATCATGGAAATAATGCTATGATTCCCTGAAGTTAGGACTTGTCAATGTTGGTGAAAAGACAATGGTCAATTTCCACCGACGTCATACCGGATTTCACCTTAGGACATTTAATGTAGTAAAACGGAATTCCCATAGCTGTAACATGAAACAATTAAGGTGACGTAAATAATGGCGGGAATACAATAGCATAGAAAATTGAAAAGAGAAAAAAAATAGTGTCTGCATGTAAAATATTACTATGCATCAAAGGTATTTTCCTTTTTCACAGACGTGTACACCAAAGTATACTTCGTGTACACATCTAAAGATTATTATTATTATTATTATTATTATTATTATTATTATTATTATTATTATTATTTACTCTTTTAGAGTTTTTCACATCAGTGTTAACTGATAGTTTTTCACTGGAGTTTGAGTGACAGCAAGTCTCCTCAAGTCTCCAGGACTCGTCTCAGGATTCTGGCCGTTCTTAGCAATGCTGTCGTTTGGATAGTCTCTGTCCGTCCGCCTATTTCCAAGTCTTCCAGGCCTTTTAATAATCCTTTAGTTATTGTGCCTAACGCACCGATCACAATTTGCACAATCGTTAATTTCATGTTCCACAGCTTTTTCAATGCTCTAGCAAGGTCGAGGTACTTATCTTTCTTTTCACTTTCCTTCAGATTTATTCTGTGGTCTGCCGGGACAGCAAAGTCGACAATTTTACAAATTTTCTTTTTTTTTTTTTTTGTTGATTATTATGAGGTCTGGTCTTCTGGCCGGGATTAGGTGATCCGTTTGTATGTTAAAGTCCCATAGGAGTTAATGCGTGGCATTTTCTAGGACAGGTGCTGGGATTATTATTATTATTATTATTATTATTATTATTATTATTATTCTCCTGGGGAGTTTTTCACATCAGTTTTAGCTGATGGTTTTCACTGGAGTTTGAGAGACAGCAAGTCTCCTCAAGTCTCCAGGATTTTTCTCAGTATTCTGACCGTTCTCAATAATGCAGTAGTTTGGATGGTCCCCACTGTTCCTCCAAACTCCAAGTCCCCCACTCCTTTAAATAATCTTTTGGCGACTGTACCAAATGCACCAATCACGATTGATATAATGTCACCTTCCTATTCCATAGTTTTTTCTATTTCCTTGCAAGGTCGAGGTACTTATCCTTCCTTTCACATTCTTTCAGTTTTATTCTGTGGTCAGCCGGGATAGCAAAGTCCACAATTTTGCAAGTTCTCTTTAGAGTTTTCCACATCAGTGTTAACTGGTGGTTTTTAACTGGAGTTTGAGTTACTTTAACGGAACTAGAGGAACAGATGACCTATTATATATCAACACATCATTGAGGAGGTAGAATCGAGGGGGAAAAATGTAATCATAGCAAGGATTGGTTGCACAACGCCTGTCATTGTCCAGCAAACTTGGGCGATAGAATGTGTGAAAATGTTCAAAATATCCGATGAAGTCATAGTATTCATTACGAAAGCCATAGGAAACTGGCGAGAGGAATTAGCAGCAGGAAGACAAGCTCTAAAAGAGATTAAGATCCAAAGAGGCATCTTGCAGGGATAATCATTGAATTTGTTATAGCAACGATACCACTCAATTATATGCTTAGGAAATGCATAGGTAGCTACACATTAACAAAGTCATAGGAAAAATTAAACTAAATCATGTATATGGTGTATATTAAGATATTTGGTAAAAATATTAAGATATTTGCAAAAAATGAAAAAGAACTAGAAATCACAATACAAACTTAAAAGAACATATGGTCAAGAAATAAGAATATAATTTGGGACTGAAAATTATGCTATGCTTATATTAAAAAGGGGAAAACAACTGAAGGAATTGGACTAACGAATCAGCAAAGTATCTGAACACACGGAGCAAAAGAAAATTACAGGTACCTGTAAAAATATTTGTGATATGGGCTAAGGTAGAAAATCACACATAGTCGTATCCCAGAGGTTGTTGGAAACATTAGGTTTACATGTCCCTGAAATTTCTTCCTTCCGAACAGATGGCGAGGAAGACGTTTGGTTGGAAAGTGCTTCTGAGTGAAATCATCTGGAGGTTACAGGTTCAATCCCAACAACAGATGAAATAGCAAAGAATATTTACAGTAGCTTAACACTTGTATCCGGTTATGGTTATCGGAATTAGCACAATCTACCCCCATAGATTAAACAAATGGTTTTTAGAGGTTCTTTATAGTTCCCGAGTTCGACAGTATTCTAGTCGATTTTAAACCAGGCTGTAGGGTCTTGATTCTTTCTCTGATTTACTATTCCACGTGTCTTTTTTTGTTCCAAATCTATGGGGACCGTTCCCAGCGCATCAACTACAATTGGTTTGGTTTGGTTGGTTTCTTTGTTTTATGACATATCAACCTTTGTAGGTTATTTAATGCCAAAGCCATTCTCCTAGAAGAACAGTCGTGGTACTATTCAACCCATAGCTAGGAGGATAAGGGGGTTCATACCTTTCCCAAGGGTATTTGCCCGAAAGTGAACGTAATAGCGCGACTGGAGTACGAACTCGCGTACTACGATTCCGCAGTCCATCGCTTTAACCATTACACCCCTCAACTATAATTGCTATCTCCATCACCCCATGTTCCACAGTTTTTTTAGTCACTGACAAGGTTTAAGTATTGCATTAGCTGGTTGTCTTTCATCTCTGTGTGGTGTTTGATAGTGTCTGTTTCCACTATACTAAAGTTCAGTTCAGCACTAGTGCGCAGTTCCAATATCAAAACAGTTCAATTTTAAACAATTCAGTTTAGCATAAATACGCGGTTTAAATGCAAAAATCAGTATAGTGAAAGAAGCGCGGTTTAGTTCTAGTTAACCCATAGATAGGACCCTTATCAGGTGCTACCACTCCGAGCCAGAGTGGACCTGGGATCGATGGCAATGAAGGGGTACTCCGCATTCCCTAAAGCTCCAGTATTGCTGGAACCTCACCATCAGATTGTTTAGTGTCATATCCAGGATACTCGTTGGGGGGGGGGTCTTACCCCTCTGCCGAGAAGCAGTCGGTGTATTCTACAGCCCCAGCCGACTGGGCAATGTTTGTTTGAAATAGGACTGTTTCGTCATTTAACTTCGCGTAAACAAAAAACTTTACTTATGCTAAACTGGTTTGAAATAAAACTTTTTATATGTATAAAAATTTATTTGGCATTAAATAACCTACAATGGTTGATATGCCATAAACCCAAACCAAACCAAGCCAACTGTATAGCTTTTTTATTGCAAAAATTTTGATATCATAAGGAGGTTTATCTTATCATCCACACACAAAATTATGACAATTTATCTAAAATATTTTCTTTTTTACTCAAATTATGTTTCATATACATATCTAATGCCTATTTTTAACAATTTGAGGTTTGTCCAAAAATTTCGAGACTGAAGCTTTATTTACTCAGAGAGAAATGTACAATGATTGAAACGTTAATTTATTTCCAAATATTGTTGACTAACTTGACATTTCAAAATAGTTGGTTAATTTTTGACTTTTAGAAACATCGTCTGATAATTTTTTTCTTCTATCCACGTTTTTGGTGTCTAGTTTTGTGAACTCTTTTTTCTTTTCTTATTCAAGTAGGGTCTTGGCCTCCTCAGTTAAAAAAAGGAAAACATTACATTATCCTTTGCTAAAAAGAGAACTTGACTGCAAAACTGGTTACTTTTCAATTGACTGTGCTATTTACTCTCAAACTTTGGGATTGACAAAAAAAAAAAATGATCCAACCAAAGCTAGGAGTAACGACAAGGCAACAGCTAGGAAGAAATTCCCGTTTTATTCTGTCAGAGAGATGAGATTTCATTTTAATCGACAACCTGTTAATAGTAATCCATAAAGATAACTTCCCCCTTTTTATTACATTTTCACCAATACATTTAATATTGTACGGCTGGTTTGGTTTGGTTTTATGGCATATTAACTATAGCAGGTTATTCAATGCCAAATCCTTTTTTTACATATAAATTAAATAAATATGATTTGATTTGGTTTGGTTTTATGGCATATCAACCATTTTAGGCTATTTAACGCCAAATCCTCTGTATACATAGATATTAAATCTATATGATTCGATTTGGTTTGGTCTTATGGCATATCAAACATTTTAGGTTATTTAATGCCTAAATCCTATATATATATATATATATATATATATATATATATATATATATATATATATATATATGTATTAGATCTATATGATTCGATTTGGTTTGGTTTAATGGCATATCAATCATTGACTGGAGCTTCACCATCAGATCATTTAGTGTCATATCTAGGACACTAGTTGGGTTGGGGTCTTACCATTCCGCAGAGATGCATTCGGTGTATTCTACATCCCCATCAGCCTACTCAGGCGGCTGGTTTGGTTTCTTTGTTTAATGGAATATCAACCTTCGTGGGTAATTTAATTCTAAAGTTATCTTTGCAAAAGGGCATTAGGGGAATTCTTTAATGCATAGCTGTGGATAGGAGGATTCCTCCATTCCCAAGGACATTAGTCCAAAAGTGAACATAATAGCGATACTTGGGTTCGAACTTGCTTACTACGGTGTTTCAGGCTATCACATTAGCCACTACGCCAAAGGGATTCCTCAGTTTAGCTTTCGTTCACCTTCTCATAAATAAATAAAATACAAAAAAGAAAACAAAAAAAAAAAGGGAACAGGCTTAAGTTGATTTAATACTATTAAGATTGAGTTGGGTTAATTGAAATATATCCTTTTGAACATGTTATTAGAAATAATTATTGTCTAGATTGTTATCATGAGTGCTATCCTGTTGTGTAATTGATTGAGTTTAGCAGCATGTCCACCTTTCTGTTGTCATTTTATGTGAAAAGTTATGGGAATAGAGTACATTGTACATTTATATTTACATTTTTTCTGCTGTTCTTAAGATTCTTTTTTTTTTTTTACTAAAGTCAGATATCAAGTATTCCTAATAAAAATAATTTGCAAAGAGTTGAATCGTTTCAAATATTCTTATCTAATACAAGTGATTGCAACCGACTCATTGGCCTTGAGGGTAGAGTGTTCGCCAATGGTCCGGGAGACCTGGGTTCAATCCCAGGTCGTGTCATACCAAAGACTTTAAAAATGGTACTTGATACCTCCTTGTTTAACACTCAGCAATATAAGGTACGTATCGAGGGTAAAGTGGAGCAATCCAGGGAAAGGATTAGCGCCTTCTCCTACACTTCGGTGAAGTAGCTATTGAAAAGGGAGCCTTCTGGTCGCCCTCGACTATAGTCGCCAACTTTACTTTACTTATATGGTTTCAAATAACCACTTTTATTAAGTAATAATCATTTGTTTCCACACAGTTACATAGTTTCAAGTAACAAATTATAATTATCCTGAGTAAATAATTACAGCTTTAAGTAATCATCCTTAATTCAAATAATTTACTCACGGACATTCTGCATCAAGTATTCCTATTTAATGCAAATATCTATTTGATCCATAAATGGGAAACTAACAAGTATCCGTGGACCTGGAAGAAGTAATGGCAATCAAGGGATATTTGACACTCCCAGAGATCAAGAACTAGAGCCTCACTATCAGATGCATTCTACAGTCATATCCAAGACATCTTTTTTAGGGGTATCTTACCTCTCTGCAAAGAATATAGTCAGCGTACTATAGGTCCCTCAGACAGGGCTTAATTCTAATAGGATTCCCATTAGAATTATGATTGCCTTTTCAACAGCTTTTTTTTTTACCACATGTCATCTATTTTTTTTTTTTTTTATCTCTGCCAAAAGAGGTATTTTGTTATCTTTTAATTTATTGTATTTTAATTGAACATACGTAGAAGCAGTGGCGTACCTCGATGAAGTAAAGGGAGCTTTTATTCTCCCGGAACACATTCTACAGAAGTGAAGCCTATTTGACAATTTTGTTAACTCATTCGTTCCTTTGTACAATAATAACTGAATGTTATAATTTTTTCTTTGTTATATTTTAAAAATCTTTCCGTATAACTTTAGATGAACTTTCTGGGTTTAATTCGACTACTCTCCCAGTGTTTCGAATGGTGTTTTTAATCCCTTGTAATGCGTGGATAGCCGCAGGAATCTGGGGAATCATGAAATTGACTTCTTACTAAGTCGTTCCTATGGAACTCAATATTTTTTTATATCACAAATTGCAATCAGGGCTGGATTAACAATTAAGAAAAATAAGCATATAAAACCCTCAAAAATAAATAAAGAAGTGTCCTGGATATCAAATTGCACATTTTTCAATGCTAAACTCCATTCCTATATCCCAACCGGACGTTCTGATCGTTTCAAACAGATCCTGATATTTTATTCTTTTGAGAGTTTTTTCACAACAGCGTTAGCTGGTGATTTCTCGCTGAAGTTTGAACAACAGCAAGTTTCCTCAAATCTCCAGGACTCTTCTCAGTACTCTTACTGATCTGAATAATGCTGTTGTTTGGATGGTTTTCACTTGACCTCTTATTGCCAACCCCTCGAGTCCCTGTACCAATCTTTTGGTGAATGTACCGAGTGTGCTAATTACAATTAGTATCACAGTCAATTTTATGTTCCATAGTTTTTTTCAGTTCTCTTACAAGGTCTTGTTACTTATCTCACTTTTCACTTTTTTTTCAGTTTTACCCTGAGGTCAGCCAGAACGGTAAAGTCAACTATTGGACAGAATTATTATAATTATGATCGATACTACTATATGGATGCACTACTTGGACGCTAACTAAACGGCTGAAGAAGAAACTAGACGGCAATTACACAAGAATGTTGAGAGCAATATTGAACAAGTCCTGGCGTCAACACCCCACAAGACACCAACTATACGGCCACTTGCCTCCCATCACGAAAATTATACAAGTTAGACGAACTAGACACGCAGGACACTGCTGGAGAAGCAAGGACGAACTCATCAGTGATGTACTCCTATGGACCCCCGCACATGGCCAAGCAAAAGCAGGACGACCAGCTCGAACATACATACAGCAGTTATGTTAGGATACGGGATGTAACCCTGAAGACCTGCTAAAAGCGATGAACGATTGGGAGAAGTGGCGAGAGAGGGTCAGGGATATCCGTGCTGGCGGCACGACTTGATGATGATGATTATAATTATTATTATTATTACTTTACTCCTTGCGAATTTTTCACACTGGCATTAGCTGATGGTCTTTCATAGGAATCTGAGTGACTGCAAATCTCCCCAATACTCTTCTCAGTAATCTAGTTGATCTCAACAATGTAGTAGTTTGCATGGTCTTCATTCGTCCACTGATTTCCAACTCTTCCAGTCCCGTTTTAAAGCCTAAGGTACCATACCAACAACACCAAGTTGAAGGGGTAGTTGTAGTTGTTGTAGTAGAAAAAGTAGTACTAGTAGTAGTAATTTTCAGTTTGTAATCATCCGTCTCCGGGTCTTTACCTAAGACCTTGGGCGAGGGAAAGTAGTATTATATGTCTTCTATCGTCCATTCATACTTTCAGGGGTTAATTTTCTGATTACATTGATTGTTCACTCTTAAGGAGATGAACAATTCCGCAAAGTGCATTTTTTGTATTCCATATAGGCTGCCAGGCATTTTGTTAATGTGTTTATCTATTGTTATAATTATTTACGTGAGTTTTTCACATCAGCGTTAACTGATGGTCTTTCAATGGAGTTTGAGTGACAGTAAATCTCCTCAAGTCTCCAGGACACTTCTCAGAATTCTAGCCAATCTCAATAATGCAGTTGTTTGAATTGTCTCAACGCATCCTCTTATTTCTAAGTCCCCCAGTCCCTTTTATTTGACTTAGGTGACTGTTCCAAAAGCACCAATTACAATTGGTATAACTGTCACTATCATGTTCCATAGTTTCTTCAATTCCCTAGTAAGGTCGAGGTATTTATCCTTTTTTTCATTTTCTCTCAATTTTACTCTGTGGTTAGCCGGTATTATTATTATTATTATTATTATTATTATTATTATTATTATTATTATTATTATTATTATTATTATTACTTTACCCCTTGCGAATGTTTCACATCAGTTTTCACTGGTGGTTTTTCAATGAAGTCTCAGTGATATCAAGTTTTCTCAGGTCTCCAGGACTCTTCTGAGTATTTGAGCTAATCTGTGTGTTGTAGTCTGGATGGTTTCTGTTCTATCTCTGATCTCTCGTTCCTCCAGTCTCTTTTTCAGGTTCTTGAGGACCATTCAAATCGCACAAGTGGTTTCAAGTATTGCTATCTGATACTAATAATTTTATTTAATTCTAATTATCATCATCATCATGTCATGTTGACAGCACGGATTTCCCCAACTCACTCTCGCCAACCGTCTCTATCATCCATTATAATCCCTTGTAAAAGATAGAAAAGTTCTATTAGACCCATAGATGGGACTCTAATGGGTACCACCACTCCAGGTCAGTGCGGACTTGAGAGCAATGACAATAAAAGGGCATTCCACACTTCTCAAACTCCAAGACCGAAGCCTCATGTTATTCAAAGGAAACTAAATGATTTGCTATGTAATGCTAATAATTCAATTTAACATTAATCATTTGTTTATCCACAGTTAAATGGTATCAAGAATAGTCAATGATTAAATGGCAATGAGGGATATTCCATATTTCTCAAAGCTCAAAGACTGAAGTCTCACTATCGGATGGTTTTAGTCTCATCTCCAGGACAACCGTTGGGGTGGGGATGCTTTTACCTCTTGTAGAGGTGTAGTCACTGTATCTACATCCCCAGCCGACTGGGCTGAATTAAATGATTCAGTGTAAGAACTGAGAGATGTGCAAGTGTCTACTTGTGATATTTCTGGATTAAAAGAGATGTTGAAAAATATAGTTTTCTTCTCCTTAGATATTTCTTTGTAATCAGAGTATGAGCGCACAGTTATAAAATAACACACACACACACACACACACTAAATTTTTTTATTATGCATCAAAGTAACCGATACCTACACGGCATTTGCCGTACAAAATCTTATCATCATATTTTATAATTAACCCACACTCTTCACTCTATAAAGACACTCCTATATAGGCACTTGAGAGAACTTACAATCGATGTCATATAAGTTTGTAAGTTTTGTAAACGTACTGAGATGCTTTCTAACACAAACTTATCCATCACAAGTAGTACAAACATTTCTTTCTTTCTTTTTTTTTCTTTCTTTCTTTCTTTTCCTCTTAATTTTTTTCTCTGTCTTTCTTTTTCAATTAATGAGTCTTTCTTTCTTTCTTTCTTTCACACATCCCACACCGATTGAGTCTTTTCCTCTTGTCACAAGCTTTTGTTTCTTTTTCTCTTTCTTTCATATCCGGCTGTAAGAAATTTATTGTCAGTGTCCGTATAAAGGCAAAACAAAACCGCCGATATCATCTTTGTCTTCGCCGCTGAAGAAGTAAGAGATCCTCTTTGGATACTGCAACTTTCTAAGACAAACAAAAAATGAGTCCCCCTCATCAAGACATCCAGCCGAGCATTGATGAAGTCTACCAGGCCCAGCGATCAATGAAAGGAATTGTGCTGAGAACACCACTTGTGCCGCTCAACATAGACTGGCCCCATGCGGAGGTAAACAAAAAAAAAAAAAATTTCTTCCGAATTTTCACCAAAAAATATTAATATGAACCAAGTTATTTTGTAATGATTAACGAGTTAGTCTCGTAGATCCAATGCAAGAGAGTAATGATTTTGTTTTTCACTAAGTCTCTATACTTCCGGCCTTGTGCCAAATATAAAATACATTTTGTGTTTAGTTAGCTTTTTTTGTACCTCTTTGTGGTGTAACGGTTAGTAAGCTAGACTTATGGGTCAGTTATTTGAGAGTAGAGAGTTAGGTCATCACTAAATGCTCCGTACTTGTGACATTGTGCTAAATCTAAGCTACGCTATTTCGGCTGGGATTAAAATATGTCTAAGCAATTTCCTTTGCTATCGTTTCGTTGTCTCTCGATCGATTTATTTTAACGGCATGTCAACGTGTCTAGTGTTATTATATGCCTAGAGTTTTGGGAATCGCATTCATGAAAGGTTCATATTTACATTTCGTGTGTAGTTGTTTCATTGGAGATTTTTTTCACACGGTTCCGTCTAATACGAATAATTTTTAAACATATCTATTTCACCCATTGATGTGACCTTAACAAGCAGTACCACTCCAAATCAGTTGAACTGAGAGTAATGGAAATAAAGGGGTACTCCACACTCCCCAGATTTCCAAGACAGCAGCATCACAATCAGATGTAGATTAGTTTCATTCCCAAAGCCAACTGTTGAGGAGAGTCTTACCCTTCTGCAGGGGATACACTCAGCGTATTGTAATTCCCATCGACAGGCAAAAAAAGAGATGAATTGGGATCTTGTGACCCTGGTCATGGGAACGGGGATTCTTTTGGCCCTACGTGCATCAACTACCTCATTAAACTGTCTGTGTCATTTACTCCATCCGAGGTGAAGTAGGTAAATATCTACTTCAAAATATTGAGATCAAAATCTGAATATTGGCTTCAGATTTACCCTAGATGAAGCGAGTATTGGGAAGTTCTAAACTTGTTACCGTGTTTCTTTTAGTTTTTCCTTTTATCTTAACTGATTCAGATAGAACTTTTGTCTTCTTTACCATTTTTACCACCTTTCATATATATATATATATATATATATATATATATATATATATATATATATATATATATAGAATTAAATACCTTATTTATTCCATTTCGTGGTAAAGCAGCAATCGTAAATTTGTAAAACATTTCTTTGGATATCCTGTCCATAATTTTGTTGTTGTGTACATGATGTTGAAATTGGCGAATAAATTGATCAAATAAGATATGACATTTGATACACCATCATTGGATTAAAAAAGTACAATCTGTTCAGCCTTTTCTGGATCAGTTGTTTAGCGACTTTGAATTGTTAAGAGAAACATTTAATTTTTTTCTTCAAAAATGCAAATATTCAGAATTATATACATACCAATAAATCCAGGTAAACTTTTTTATCACTGGAAAAATCTCACAAAAAAGACACAGGATTAAAACCGAATCTTAAACGAACAGATTTCAGTGATTAAATCCCTTACATCTCATTCGAAGTAAAAATATATTTTTCTACAAAATTTAACGTTAACCCTAACCCTAAAATTTCATCCTAATAGGTTGCAATTTTTTAACCTGTGACGTTTTTTTTTTCTTGCCAAAATTGTGATTTTTTTCTTATGCTTTTATTACCGACCACAGATCTGGCAGTCTCTTCGATATGAGTTCGACTTTTGACAGTGGCTTTCGAGACCAGCAGACCTTTTGCAGTCTAACATGGGCTTAAAATTAGTAATCAGTGCTTCGGATGGATCTTTGATTCTAAATTACTTTGCAGCTATTGTTTTTACACACTAGTTGTGTTAACTTTTTAAAAAATAGATGAATTATAGTCATTGGTATAAGTTTTTTATTACCTTTTTTAAATCGTAATTTCAGTGAGATTTTTATTGCGGATCTTTGACCGCCATGAATTAGCAACACAGAACGAAAATAAAAAATAAGCATTCCTCATCTGTATTGTCACATTGAATAATGGCTTGAAAGTTTTGATAAAAAGTAACTGAAAGTAAGAAAAAATTCTGACGTATAAGTCGACTTTTAAATTTGAAAAAAAAATCTCTACAAAATTACCGTTCGTCTTATACTAGTTGACCTTTTGATTTCATACATTTTCTCAATGCGCTGGTATGAACCATAAGTGATATTTTTCTTGGGTTCTCAGGGGGTTTCAGGTCTTGCAACATCAGACCACCACGCCCAAGCGACCCAGTTGGACCAGATTTTATATTTCCAACTTCCATACCGACAGCCCCTCCCTATATACTGTTCGCAATGAGGAATCTTACTCAAATAGCTGTCGTAAAGATTTGGATTTTAGCCCTACACTATAGTTCAAAACAGTTCGTAACATCCCTGTGTTGTTCCTATCTACCTTTTTCTCCAAGCAATTTGTTAAAGTCAACGTTGTGCATCCATACAATAGTACTGACAAAGCCACAACTTGGAAGAAATCCCCTTTTATTTTATTGGAGAGATCAGATTTCCATATGATCGATAGCTGGTCAATAGCTGTCCGTGCTTTTCATATGCTTATGTTGACATTGCTTTCCGTTGATGAGATGTCACTCTCGAGGTATGTGAAATGGTGTACTAATTCGCCATTTAGTGAAGATGGCACCATTTTGCTTATAACACATATAAACTCTGTTTTGATAGTCTGTATCATGAAATGTACTTTCCGGTTATCCATAATTTGGGCGTATCAAGATTATTCTAGTTAGAAAGGTGAACAAAATCGACAAAAATCTCAAATTACATCGTTTTGAGTTTTTGAGGTTTTCTTATTACAAGACGACCTATTCCTAGAATTAAAAAAAAATCTTTCTCAGTACTTCCGCTTTCGAAGTTTCGATATTATGTGCTGCAAATTGGTTATTTTTTCACAAAATATCCCGGAAACCACATAATGAACTTATTTTTATTTAGTTGGTTGCTTCTTTTGTAAGTTGTTTGGTTGGTGTTTTGTGGTCGATTCAATGTCAAATCACACACACACACACACACACACACACACACACACACACACACACACACACACACACACACACACACACATATATATATATACATATATATATGTAATGTTTTGTAAGCGAACAGCTAGTAGGTAACTTGATTTTTAAAGAAGTTGTTAGAGCATATTTGTTTGCATACAGTTAAATGTTTTTAAGTATTGCTATTTAGCATTGATAATTTTATTTGTCAACTATTCCTATCTAACACGAACAATATACACACTGGTGCATGGTTTCAAAGAACAAATAATAATCCATAGTAGATGATTGAACAGTTCTATTTTCCCCTTACATAGGACTCTAACAGGTACTACTACTCCAGGTCATCAACTTATATCGTTTGAGTTTCCTACTTAACAATATCTTCAAGAAGAAAAAAATACATTTCAAATTATTTCCAAATTTGAAAATATTTTTAAACAACCAATCGAAATACAATAAAGAAAACGCTTGATTTTTTAAAAATTCTAATCCCCGTGCATTCATAAGTCTATCAGTCTTGAAATGAAAATAATCTCCAAATAAACACTCACTGAGAATAGCGTAAGGGCAAAACTACTCGGGATGAACAAATCAATCAAATCTATTTACCAGCATCTACGTGTCTATTTTTCGTTTATATATATATATATATATATATATATATATATATATATATGTGTGTGTGTGTGTGTGTGTGTGTGTGTGTGTAGTTTGGCAGTAGTCGTTCATCTAAGCATGTTTCATTTCATAAAGACAAATTTTGTCTGTATAATTTATTTAAGATCCTTTCAAGTTTCCTGATAAGTGTCTTAGTTTCAGGGTGGAATTGGTAGATGAATTTCCCAAAATTGTCCGTAGCGCTTTCGGACCCTTCATAGGCCATCATCAGGGGTTGCTTGCTTGTGTAAGGTGTGTTGGTTTTTTTAAAAAATGAGTTTTGAAAGTTTTTGAAAGTTTTTTATAGCATTACAAAAATAACTGATGTATTTAAAAAAGGGAACGCTATCAACGGAAATAGAATACTATCAAAGGAATTCTCTTTTTTTCATAGAGAGTGTTTACCTTAGTCTTCTTTAGCTCTCTTTGATATTTGATATATTTTTGTCGTTGTGTGTGTGTGTGTGTGTGTGTGTGTGTGTTGGAGTGGTTTCGGATTTCACTAACAGTTATTTTTCCTCTGTGTATGTGTATGTCTTGGGGATTTTTGTGTGTATATGTGAAGCAGTGTGGTTTGAAATTTACTGGTAACTTTTTTCCGAATAGTTTTGTCGGTGTATATATATATATATATATACACACATTATGTATGTATATATATATGTGTGTGTGTGTTTTTCCAGTTTGATGTTTTCGTCAGAGAACATGTCTGGTACAAGGTTTAGTTAATGGGGTATTCAATGAGACTTGAACTTACTTTGTGTTTGTAGTTTAAATGATTTTTACTTCCTTATAGTTTTTTTTAATGAATATTGGTCTTTTTTCTTAGGGTGTGTTTCTCTCGGCCTATTTTATCTATTTACTTTTGATATTTGATACGGTGTGTGTGTGTGTGTGTGTGTGTGTGTGTGTGTGTGTGTGTTGGAGTGGTTTCCAATTTCACATATAGTTTTTATTTCTCTTTGTGTGTGAATGTGTTTCTGGAGATTTTCTGTTTATATATATATATATATACGAGTATATGTTCATTTCTATTTATGTGTGTGTACGATTCATGTTTTATTTAACTTTGGTTTAAATTTATCAATAAAATTCATTTCCTTTAATTGAAGTAGCGTGTTGTCGTTGGTTTGATATAGTAGCATTATTTTAGATTTACCTTGCCTACATTGGTATAGGTGTTTCAAAACATTTAATTTTCTGTTTTCTTCTATTTTAATATTACTCTTTTGAAGTGTATTAAGTGCCTGTGTTGACCCTATGTATATTTCTTTGCATTCGCTTCATTCAATAATGTAGGATACGTTTTTTGAGTTGCAGCTTAAGTTTTTAATTATTTTGAATTTGGTTTCCGGGTTTTTAAAGGTATAGGATTTATCTTCTATAATTATATCGCATATTTTGCATTGTTTATTATTGCATTTGGTAACACCTTGTGTCATATTTTCTCCGAATGTATATATATATATATATATATATCCAACCCTCAGCTCGAACAGGATGAAAAAGAAGGTCAATTTAAGTTCAGTTTAAATCAAGTTCGAATGCAGTGTTTTTCTTCTCAGTGTTTTTCTTCTAAGTGGCCGTACAGCTGCTGCTGTACGGCCACTCACCACCTATCACGGAAACTATCAAAGTTAGACGAACCAGGCATGCGGGAAACTGCTGGAGAAGTAGGGACGAACTCATAAGTGACATACTCCAGTGGACTCCTTCACATGGACGAGCAAAGGCCGGACGACCAGCTAGAACCTATATACAACAACTCTGTGCCGATTCAGGATGTAGCCTTGAAGACCTACCGGGTGCAATGGACGATAGAGAGGGGTGGCGGGAGAAGGTCAGGGATATCCGTGCTGACTGCGTGACATGATATATATATATATATATATATATATATATATATATATATATGTTAAGAGTATATTAAAACTTTCGTTTATCATCTATATAATATGTAAGGATTTGAACTGGCTCACTCAATTCTAAAGAAGACATTTGAAAATAACGTGACCAGGTTACGTTCTAAGACAAATGTCAAATGTAGCTTTCACCGGTCATTGGACTTTGTCATGGTATTTGATTGTTGATCCTTAGGGCGATTCTAACAAATCAAAGAACTGAAGCGTCCTTAAAAAGGCATACTCGTTTCGCCACTTGAGACACACCGACTTAGATGGCTTCACAATGGACATCAGTTCAGTGTTACCCGCCTTAGACGCCTTTGTCTACTCCTTCTCGCCCAAGTTTCTTTCTCAACTGGGAGTGCTACCGTGACCGTCGCTAATCGCGGAGGCCACGGTGCTACCCTTGTCATTCGGAGTCTTCTTTTTCTTACAACGGGCCTTTTTACGACGATCTCTTCCATTCCTTTTTATTTTACATTCAACCACAAGTAATCATCTAAGAAGCTGCAACTGCAAGTCAATGCTACCAATATTGTGTATAGTTGTGATGTTTTCTTCTATCAGGAAAATCATGTTGTTTCGTCATAAAACAAGATATACTATTTTATAGAGTTCTGTCTCATTTATAGCTTTAAACCCTAATGAACTAAGCTGATTAAATTTTCATATTCGAGACATCTTTTGAAGGAAGAAATGGTCAGCGAACTACTTTCTCAGACTTTGTTTATATAATTCGTTGTTTAATGGCGTATCAACCTTCTTAGGTTAACTAAAGCCAAATTTCTGTAGTGGAACTATCTAACGCACAAATGGGAGGATAACAGGGTTCATACCTTTTTCAAGGTCACTCGTTCGAAAATGAACGTCATAGTCTAACTGGAGTTCGAACTCGCTTTCTACTATATCGCTGTCCAATATGTTAGCCACTACGCCACGAGGACACTCACTAGTTAGATAAAATATCACTTAAGACTCAGACGATAATGATGTGAGTTATGATGGAAATGCCAGTTCTTACTTGTAATCAGAAACTGATTATCTTTAGAAAGTTTTTAGGCGGTGCCCGTGGTGCAATGATTATCGTCACAGGATATGGACACGGCGACACGAGTTCAAATCCTGGACCTGACTGATTGCATTTCACATAGCACTAATACCCTTGGGAAAGGTATGAATCCAAAATATTCTCCCTCCAGCTATGGGTAAATAGTAGGGAAGACTAGGTTCTTCAGCCTTGGTGAGGCAACTAGTCTAGGAGAAGGAAAACTCTGAATTTAAACCTGTTAAACTCCGCTTAAAAATTGACCTTGTGTCATATCCTGCCCGAGTGGAGGGGTTGGTAAATATGATCTTTAGAAAGTTTTCGCGGTTACTTACGCTCATTTTACGCACGTAAGGTAATGATATTCGTTGAAGGAAGTGGGCTCTGAACGAGGCTGTTTGTATTTCACTTAGCGCTAACATCCTCGGGAAAAGTATGAATCCAACTATTCTCCTTCCATCAATAGGTAAATAGTAGCGCTGACAGTGTGTTTCAATCTTGATATGGTAACCGGTGTAAGAGAAAGAAAACTCTGAATTCAAACCAGTTGTAGACCAGCAGAGATATAGGGTCTGTTTGGCTATACCTGCCCAAGACATGCTACATGGGTTGCTATTGCACGGCCAAATCTCTCTCTCTCTCTCTCTCTCTCTCTCTCTTCATCCTTTAGATATAATTCAACTGGTTTCTTTTCTTTTCCAGATTTATTTGAAACTTGAAAATCTCCACCCAGTAGGGTCATTCAAGTTCCGCAACGCCTGCAGCAGTTTCAGTTGTTTGCCACCAGGAACGAAAGCAGTGTATACAGTAAGCACCGGTAATTTTGCCCGGGCAACGGCTTGGTTTGCCAAACACCATGGAATGAAGTGCACTATTTTGGTGCCAGAACACGCCCCGAAAACGAAGACAGACGCAGTGGAGAAGCTGGGAGCCACGATTATACGAATGGAGCACAAAGCCTGGTGGGAGATTATATGTTGTAACAAAGAGTACGAAAAGGCCGACGAGTTAGGGGTGTTTCTTCACCCAGAGTTTGAAAGGAACGTGATTGCAGGTAATATGTCAAGTCCTATCGAAACCTATTCAGCCATTTGATATAAACGAAAAATAGACTACCTTTGGCCACAGTATCTTTGTTCCCTTCTAAGTAACTCCAATGAAACGTCACATTTTCATCCTTGCCTCCTTTCTACTTTAAAAATCAGTCTGCAAAGTCCTTTTTCAGGATCGCCATCAGCAGCCTCGTTGCATTTTCTTTAATTTAGTCTGCGGTTTTTCAACGGCCGTTTTAGTCTTGTGAAAGTCAGGAGTTACAGAGAGCCACACCAAGATTGTTAGAGTGGGAAACTGACAGATCTGAGCGATGCAGTACTTTACAAAAAATTCGCTTGAGACATGAAGAATGATCTACTTGCTTTGTCATTGTGGATGCAACAGTCATATAACATTTAATCTCACTCAGTGATTGAGTAACCCACCAGGAGACTCTACGTTCACATACGCGTTTTCTCTCTTTGGTTGTCCAGTTACTTCAAGAATGAGCTCGTGGTTCTTGGGATATTCAATATGACTGGATGCATTAAGGACAAACCACTCACTGACTAAGTGTGAACAGTCACAGTAATTTATTAAACAAATATATCGAAACTTTCAAAAACTCTAATGATTACATATATGATAATTAGGATTTATTAAAGAGATATGTCACAACTTTTATACACTCTAATGGTAAACTATATACTAGGGAGGAGACCCCAACGTGTAGTGGTTAACACGTAGGACTACAACAACTTAGTAAATGAGTTGGAACTCCAGTTGCAATTTCGTTCATTTTCAGCCTAATACCATTGGGAAAGATATGAACTGTCTTATCCCTCATCTACAGGTTAAAAAGTACCACTGCCATACTGGAATATAATTGCAGAGGGATTTCGTTTTGCATATCTTGCCTTTCGGTTTAGTTAGGATGAGAACCTTTCGCTTTGCGCATGGGTTAGTTAGGTGCAACATTAACGCAGGTGTTCACGCGCGCGCGGTGAGGATGTGTCATTCAGAGATGTCAAAGTAAAAATCCCAGATAGAAATTGGGACCAGGGAAAGTGGGTGACGTCACGCACCGGAAGCATGGGCTGAGATTTGAGAAA
The DNA here is from genome assembly GCA_963585895.1 of Sepioteuthis lessoniana. Classification (NCBI taxonomy): domain Eukaryota; kingdom Metazoa; phylum Mollusca; class Cephalopoda; order Myopsida; family Loliginidae; genus Sepioteuthis; species Sepioteuthis lessoniana. The sequence continues at coordinate 67,667,211 of OY757909.1, forward strand.
AAGCAGTGAGTTGAGTTTTTGCCTCGAAGGAAAAAGGTTGACTCTCGGGGCTCGCCGAGACCAGACCAGTAGTTTGCGGCTGGGTGCCGCACGTGGTGGGGGTTAGATGGAAAAGTCAGCATAGAAAGATTGTGCCTCCCTCTCCTCATGTCGAATTACCTTTAACTCAAAGGTAATAAAAAGTTTCGTACCTGAACTAATTTCGTAAAGTTTCGTGTTTTTAGATTCCCTATGTCTATTTCACGTGTTCGTATCTTGGTCATATATTTTTGAACCATGTATATCACAATACTTCTACACGGGTAGCTTTGGCATAAAATAACCCGTGAAGTTTGATATACCATTAAACAAATAAACCCAAACCAAAAGCTATAACAGTTGTGACACGGCAGATTCTGTTTGTAGAAAGAAAATTAAACAAAAATTCCAATTGTATTTAAGCGATGAATGCATTTGAACATGAGATATGTAAACAAGGTTTTGTCTTTTCTTTTTGCTGTCCACTGACATTACCACTGCTTCGTTATTTTCCCATTTATCTTTAGTTGTTTTATGTACTAACAAACGAAATGTTTTTGACAATAGAAAAATTATCATCACAAGCAAAAATATGCGCCATCTCGGTGCAGGTATATAAGTTTTAATGTCATAGAATATATTTAGTTTGGTTTCTTTGTTTAATGGCATATCAACCTTCGTGGGTTATTTAATGCCAAAGCCATCCTTGTAGAAGAACAGCTATGATGCCATTTAATCCATAGCAGGTCCAGGGAATAAGGGGATTCATGCCTTTTCCAAGGGCATTAGTCTGAAAGTGAACGTAGTAGCGCAAGTTCGAACTCGCTATTTTAAGGCCGGAGTCCAACACTTTATCCATTGACGCCACGAGGACTTCCTCTATATTAGATTAAGAAGACTAACTGAGAATGCATAAAAAAAAGATTACACTTATTTGAATTTCATTTTAATTGATTTCTATATAAAATCATACTCAAGATTGATTTTAATACATTTGAAAATAAAACAATAGTATAAGAAATCAATAACATGTAATTTTTCATTAAAATCAATATGCAAATTATCCACGCTATATATTATGTAAAACTTTATTTCTCAGTGATATATAACACACATTGCCCCATTCATTCGGCCTTGTGCCACATCGAAGCAAAGAGCTTCGTAAATTACTATATAACACATTACTTGATTTTAAACGCATTAATAACATGTGCTTGCCTGACATTCAAATCCAACTTGGTAGGTGGTCGGATAAATACCAACAATCTGGGCTTGCTCCTCCTGGTTTTCTATAGGCGACCTTGCGTTCGTGCCAGGTGGGTGTTATTAAGCTAATCACCTGGTCTTAGTGGGGTTTTCCCCATCCACACGTAATACCTACTTGGCAGGGTTAAATTTATCGCTTAGAACCTGAGGCTCTCCCAAATGGGAAATACCTAAATGATCAAACATTTTTTATGACGGCTACACGAGTCTCAATTCGTGGGTGCCCCCTCCCCCAATAAAATGACCTTGTATAAAATTTTGACCCTGTAAGAAGTTTTATTAAATACCCATTAATAAAATGGACTATTTTGAGGTAAAACTCACTTTGCAAGATTTTAATTGATACATCGTTAATAAATATGACGTTAATTAAGATTAAAAAACGATTCTTTTAAATAATCATAAAGAATTTTCCGAAAATAACTTAGGGAATTGTGACGTCAGTAGTGACGTACTTTCAGTTTCAGAGAGGCACAACCACATAATGTCCATCATAATAAGATGTTAAAATTAAAAAAAATTTTTTTTTCAATTTTCAAACTAAGTCTGTTCGTTGTGTACTGAATATTACAAAAAGGTATTGTCAATGATCTGGAATAAGAGCGATCGTTATTGACAGAATAGAAGTTTTTGACTACTGCTTCCAACACTGTCAAATTCAACAAGGAGTGTCACGATTTTTGTTTACTGTTATTACAGCTCATTCACTTTTGACCCTGTCAACCGTAGTATTATACTAGGAACAATGCATTGTATGTTAAATTATTAATGTTGAGACAGAAATAAGACTCTTAGAGGTAGAATCATAACTGTTTGTTGGTATAATTTTCTTCTTTTGTACACGTTGTCAGTAGTTTTTTTCTTTAATATTTTCTTTATTTATTATTTTCATCCTCGTTGTATTTCATTTGGTCATTTTCTTTCTCTTCAGGTAACGGAACTGTAGCTCTTGAAATATTAGAAGATCTACCCGATGTAGATGCCGTTATCGTACCGTACGGTGGGGGAGCCCTCTCTTCGGGGGTCGGTACAGTAATGAAAGCGCTAAAGCCCAGTGTCAAAGTGATTACCAGCGAAGTCGATACATCACCTCAGGTAAGCCTAATAACAACGTATACGTCAACCAGCATTTGGCTCTTAACTTTACCGCTGGTAAATTTATTTAATCCTTGTTGGGTGGGAGAATTATTTTCAGAAAATTTGCAAAATAGCAGCTATGTTCAAACAAATCAATCATTTGAAAAAAAAAGAAGAAGAACAACAAACAAAAAATAAAAACAAAACATTAAGCTATTGGTTAAATAATACCACTGCTGTCCTTCTACAAGGATAGCTTTGGCATAAAATAACCCATGAAGGTTGATATGTTATTTAACAAAGAAACTAAACCAAACCAAACATAATTTGATCGGCAATTGTGTCTTAGTACAATAGCACGTAAACAATAAAGCACAGATTGTTTACTTTATTTTGCGGAACAACTTTTAAACAGTCCTTACACAGCATGCTGGTGCCTCATACCGATGTTTCAATACATTAAAATTGAATTGGTCTACAAATAGCCAATTAGAAAATGCTTTATATTGAACTAAAACGACAAAAATGACCCACAGCTTGCAAAAGAGTTAACGCATCTTTTAGGGCAGGTATATAGTTCAGTTTCTCATGACTTTTAACACAGATTCAAGGGTTTACTGCCTTTTAGATTTGGTTCCTTCGCTTAATGGCATATCAACCTAAGTGGATCATTTTATACCAAAGCCATCCTTGAAGAAGGATGGTAGTGGTGCCATTTCACCAATAACTTGAAGGATAAGGAGGTTCATACCTTTCCCAAGAATATTTGTCCGAAAGTGAACGTAATAGCGTGACTGGAGTTTGCACTCGTTTACTGCGATGTCACAGTTCAACACATTAACCCCTAAACTACGAGGACTCCCCTTATATTTTAAGGTAAAATCTATTTTTATATAAATTTCCAACAAAGTAAGCAAAGAATTTTTCGGAATTTTTATAACCTCAAATCAATTTTTGTCTAAATTCCATTTTCTTATGAATGAGTAATTCACATTTTGACCCCTTGAAGTCTTGGATGGATTGATCGATATCAGAAATTTTTGTTGGACCAGACAAAAAAATAATGCAAGGGGCAAAACATTTTATAATCTAAAAGGGATATATCTGAAGAATAAGACGTTGTATATAGAAGTAAGTAAAAGTAAAGTTAGCTCCCTTTTCTATTGCTACTACACCGAAGTGTAGGGGAGGGCGCAACTCCTTTCCCTGTACTGCTCCACTTTACCTTTGATACGTACCTTATAATGATGAGTGTTAAGCAAGGAGGTATCAAGTACCATTTTTAAGTCTTCGGTATGACTCGACCTGGGATCGAAACCCGGGTCTCCCGGACCATTGACTAACACTCTACCCACTAAGCCAATGAGCCGGTAAATTTTCATAAATACTTGCTGCGTCGCATTTGAAACTTGAGGTTGGGGCTTTGATAAAATCATCTGTCAAACGGTGGTTTAATATTCCATTAGAATAAAGCTAGACCGTGTGTCTCTTAGGTGATCAGGCAAAATCAACCTGATATAAATACTGTTATCGTATCATACGGTAAACGAGTCCACTTTTCAGGGCAGGAAGTTTTTACTTACTCACCGTGTTTATATAATATTGCAACTCCGGAGTACATCTGTTCTGGAACTTTTAGAATTCCTTTAAATACTTATACTGTAAGAATTCAAAAGATACCAACAACAATTATTTGCTCAAACAGATACAAAGTTCTCTGGGTTTCTTGAGAGAAACAATGTAATACATATATTGTTCAATGAAGTTAATTTCGAAAAGATCTTTTAATTAATTGATTGATTTTATCAGCACGCCAACTCCTTTAAGGTTATCCTATGCCAAGAGGTTAGAGAATTGCATTCATTGTATGTTCCTATTTATATATTTTGTGTTGTTATTTCTTTGGAGTTCTTTTTTTGCTCATGGTTCTATCGAGTACAAAGAATTTTTTAACGTTTATTTGGACCATTGATGGTATCCTAATAGGTTTTGCCCCTTGCATTATTTTTTTGTCTGGTCCAACAAAAATTTCTGATATCGATCAATCCATCCAAGACTTCAAGGGGTCAAAATGTGAATTACTCATTCATAAGAAAATGGAATTTAGACAAAAATTGATTTGAGGTTATAAAAATTCCGAAAAATTCTTTGCTTACTTTGTTGGGGTGTCCTCGTGGTGTAATGGTTAAAGCGATGAACTGCGGAATCGTAGTACGCGAGTTCGTACTCCAGTCGCGCTATTACGTTCACTTTCGGGCAAATACCCTTGGGAAAGGTATGAACCCCCTTATTCTCCCTCCAGCTATGGGTAAATAGTAGGACGGACTAGGTTCTTCAGCCTTGGTGAGGCAACTAGTCTAGGAGAAGGAAAACTCTGACTTCAAAACCTGTTAAACTCCGCTTAAAAATTGACCTTGTTTCATATCCTGCCCGAGCGGAGGGGTTGGTAAATAGTACCATTCCAGGTCTGAGTAAACCTGAGATTAATGATAATTAAGGGGTTCTCCACATACTAGAGGTATCCATCAGATACATTTTAGTGTCATACACTGGATACTGAAAGATCTTTATAAAATTCTTTAATTTTTACTTGATAAGCCGACGGAAAATTTTTAGCCAGACAATAATTTTACATTTTTTCATTTTCGTCTTTAGGTTTACGAATGTCGGAAAGCTGGAAAAGCGGTGCCATGTCGTTATACGGCAAACTTCTGCGATGGAATTGGTGGTCGAGGCTGCTTCCCTGAAGTATGGGCTGTAGCCAGTAAAGTGGTCGATGACACGATCGTTTGTACAACACGAGAGATTGCCGACGCCATCAAACTGTTGGCCGAGTCAAACCGAATTATTGCTGAGGGAGCAGGGGCATCGTCTGTTGCTTCGGCTCTTTCTGCCAAAAATAATCTGTCAGGTAAAATTGTTTGCATTATAACTGGTGGAAACATCGACACCAGTAAATTGTTGCAGGCCTTGGCAGGACAGATCCCAACATGAAGCAAAGAAAATAGTTCTGAACAATTAAACTATTATTATTATTTTTTCTCTTTTGAGAGTTTTTCACTATTGTACCCCAGTAATTTAAAAAAAATTGTTTTGAAACCCATTTTAATTTTTTTAAACACATTTTGAAAGTGAATTACCATTGCAATATATTGTTTATTAATATTTTTGTTGTAAAGAATTACTTTCATTGAACAAAGAAAACGATGTCTTTTACCGGTCAAGTTGTAATAGAAATAACAGGAAAGTTGTTTTTGTAATTTTTCATAATTAAAAACGTGCTGCGATTCTCATTTTTATAATTAATAACTAGAATCAGATATAATTAATCCAACAACATGTGGATGTCAGTTTTTCTTTCAATAATCACAGAACTTATCAAAATCATGAAACAGAACTAGAGAAACCCTTTCGAACTATTAACAAGTCAGAAGGATTTATGAAATCATAAAGACAAAAGTTACAAGGAAACACATGAAGCTGCACACGAATTTTACAATACCGATACACATGTATGTATATAATCAAATAAGCCAGTCTATTCATGTAAGCTATTTGCTGGGCAGATAATAATTAGGTTGTCACACATGAAATATTGTATCACGATGATTAATAGCTCGTCGTTATCAAGATGAATTGTTAAGTAGTTGACAATAATATTCTATCATTTGGATATTCATTTGTCAATTTAGATATTCATTTGTTATACTTCACTTTCTAGGTTATCTACTCAGCAGAGTTTTTTCTCTCTTGAAAATGAGTTGTCTGTGGTGCAAGCATGACTGCTGTTTTAATATGAGTTTAAATCGATATAATCTAGATAATGCAGCCATAACACAGAAACACATTTATGAGACAAGAAACTGCCAACGCGTGGACAACACAACAGCGGTTTCAGAATTCTCACTCTGTAGATAAGAATACTGAATGTGCGACCCCAGGAAGTAAATAAAATAAAATAAAATAAAATAAAATAAAATAAAAACCTCCATCAACGAGATTAATTTAGAACAAAACGAAGAAGATAATCTAAGTTTCTTTTCTTTTTCTTTGTTTTTAATGGCATATTAACTTTCATTGCCAAAGCCATCACTGAAAAACAATAGTGATACTATCTAGACCAAAGCAAAGGGGAAGATAATCTTAAAACAAGAATTCTCGCTCTTTCAATAGATGTTGGCATTTCTTTTTTGAGTGTTTCTTGTCGATATGGCTGCGAGACGAAATGCATTATAGAAAAATACAGGGCATCTGTATTTGGAATATTGGGTTTCATCCCCCGATTGAACCTTGAATACGGTCCTAGTTTATGTGAGGGGACTCCCACTCTACTATTTGTTAATTTTCATAAAGTTGCAATCATAGAAAATATATGAAATCCATCCTTCCAGGGGCCCTAAACAGGCTTGCTCCTGGTAGGAAGTCCGGGAGTAGTACACGCCGACCCTGGGACAATATAATTCAATATGATGACATGATATAAAAACATTGTGTGGTTTTAAGACGTGTTCATCATTACTCCCTTGCTACAATAAAGAATCTGTTACCAAACATGTTATTTATCACTTATATTGAAAAGTCAAGGCTTTTCAATTATCATGAACGCATGTTTTGATTAAAATAATTTTCTTTTCTTTAAACAGAAAATTCCTTACTTTTCGAGATTGAAGATCCAACATTTCATGAGGTACAACCTACTATAACCATTAATTCTTGTTATAAGAGAAAGGATAGTCAATTATTATTCATTTTTTTATTTATTATTTCGTTTATCTTAATGTTAGTTGCTTTTTATTACAACAACTCGAATCGACATTCTATGATCATTCCTAAATGGCAAAGAACAAAAATAACTGAAATGAACATGAAAGGAAATACTTGTAAAAAAATTACAACCAAATATTGAGAGTTCTTTTATTCTCAGTAACCATCTAAGGAAGGCTTCCGTTGCTTGATAAAGTTTCTTTTTCAATTATAAATTCTTCTTTGAACCCATTAGCAGTCATCTGAACTATTAAGTAAACTCGTCTATTCAGAGAGACTATATATTTATTTACGGTTGTCTTAAATATGTTTATCATTTGTTGCAAACTTTTAGAATGATTCGCAGACTTCAATAACGTTAATCTTGTGATTTATTGAATGAATAGAAATATTTGATTTCCATTCACAATAATCGAATACGAAATATGAACCCCCGCCCAATAAATTTCCTTGTGATTTCCTTCCAGACAACGAAAGGATTTGCATCGGTGTTGAGGTGTAAAGATATTCAGTTTGTTATGACGGAACTTAATTTAAATGGAAATGGTGACGGATTGAATGATAAATAAAGAACTTTTTTTTTGCCTTTAATTTTTTAGTGGAATGTTTTTATTTTTTGATTTTGATAATTTGTTTATATTTCTTTTTGTTTGTTATATTTTAATTTTGTATAAAAATCTATTAACCAGAAAAAGAATATTGGAATATTTTTATACCTATGATTTTAATAAAGGTCATTTTTACTTTTTAAAAAGTATCAGTTTGTGTTTTATGGTTGGGTCAATTTGGTTAATGGCATATCAGTCCTCGTGGGTTATTTAATGCTGAACTATCCTCGTAGACGGACAGTAGTTGGGCAATTCAACCAATTGTTGGGAGATAAGGGAGTTACCAAGAGTATAAAACCGAAAGTGAACATAATAGCTCGACTGGAGTTCGATGTTTGAGTCCAGCACGCTACCCACTACGCCACGTATCCTGAGTATGACATTAAACTACATCTGATGATGAGACTTCAGTATTGGATCTCTGGGGAGTGTGGAGTATTCCTTCATTGCTATTACTCCCAGGTCCACTCTGACCCAGAGTGGTAGTACTTGTTAGGGTTTCATCTATGGGCCAAATTGAACTGTTCAATCATTTACTACGAATTGAACAGTTCTATTTGACCCACAGATGGGACCCTAACAGGTACTACTACTAATGATAAAGATTATCATTCACTGAGGATTATAATTATTGTTATTAGTTACTTGAAACAATAAAGCTGTGCGCAAATTATCTATGTATATTCCAGAAATAGAATTGCTAATGTTAAATAGCAATACTTGAAGACATTTATCTGTGTGTGAACAAATGATTAATATCGAAAAGAATTATTAGTGTTACTGATACTTAAAATGATTAACTGTGTGCCAAAAGAAAAATGAGCTGCAACTCGTTTAAAATTAAAGATATCTAAAAACTATTCGATTTCAAAGTGTACATACATTCTCATTCATGCATACACACATACATCACGTAACACACACACACACACACACACACACACACACACACACACACACACACACACACACACACACACACACACACACACACACATTATTTATATATATATATATATATATATATATATATTGTCATCCACAGACAGACTGTTTCGTTCTATCAGAACTCTTCAGTGTGGCTAGACACGCAGGACGCTTGAAGCCGGGATCGAAACCCGTCCAACTTTACGTTGGACTAAGTTTCAGACGTGGTGAATTCAATAAGTTTCCAGACTTTTTTGTACAGGCATTTAAAATTGTTGTAGACTCTTGGAAATTCAGTATGTTATTGCTATACATCGTATGAGATGACTGACCAATTTATTTGATTTAAGGTTCAAATGAACAGCTACAGCAGCAATTGGAATACACCCTACTAAAGCCTGATTGTCACAGCTGGTGAATTTCAAAAATGCAATCTGGACGTCAGGACACTTTAGAAGAACGATATGCAATGAAATTCTGTTTTAAACTTGGAAAAAATGTCACAGAAACATATGGAATGATTCAGACTGTCAATACACCAGAGTTGATTGGCCAAAGGGTTAAGCTTAGGGTTACTATGTTGAGGTTTTAAGGGAGTTCAGCAAGAGATTCCGTCGGAAGAGGTCAGCACTCTTCAAATCGGGTCAGTGGCATTTCCACCAGGACAATGCACCAGTCACAACTCCATCCTTGTCAAAGACTATTTGATCAAGATGGGCATCAAGACAGTTCCTCACCCTCCCTATAGTCCAGCCCTTGCTCCCTGTAACTTTTAGTTATTCCCAAAGCTCAGAGGCTGTCGCTATGAGACAATTGAGGAGATGAAAGAGGCTGTGACGAAGGTCATCGACACGCTCACACAAGAGGACTTCCATGGGGCCTTCTAGAAGTTGTTGGAACGGCACAACATTGCAGCCGGAGGAGGTTACTTCGAAGGGGACTAGAATTTCAAGTGTGTACTGTCAATAAAAGTGCCCATACGAAAAACAGTTTGTTCTATTTGACCCCCTGGGAGCAATGTCAGTGAAGGGGGTACTCCGAATTCCCCAAATCTCCAAGGCTGGAGCTTCGCCATCAGGAGGTTTAATGTCATATCCAGGACACTCGTTGGTGGTGGGAATCTTACCTCTCTGCAGAGATGCAGTCAGTATATTCTACAGCCCTAGCAAACTGGGCACGATACTCGTTGAGAAGGAAGTCTTACTATTACACAGTCACACAGTCCCCATATTCTACAGCCCCAGATAATACATCAAAATATCGATTAAAAAACATGATTACATTTACTCTCACAACGAAAAGTAAAGTATGAGAAAATAAACAGTATTTTTTAATTACTCGTTTTAAAATCTGTGGCCAGATAGGTACTACTGTATAGTTCCACCTCTTGGACTTTGATGAATTACCCATGGAGATAAAGCTACATAGGAACTGTTTATATATAGATGCAGTGCGCTGTTTTAAATAAATCCTAGAAGCAGCACAATACAAAACAGCAGTTTTACAACGACTATATACATAGCACTAATACCCTTGGGAAAGATATGAATCCAATTATTTCTCCCTCCAGCTATGGGTAAATAGTAGGACAGACTAGGTTCTTCAGCCTTGGTGAGGCAACTAGTCTAGGAGAAGGAAAACTCTGAATTCAAACCTGTTAAACTCCGCTTAGAAATTGACCTTGAATCATATCCTGCCCGAGCGGAGGGGTTGGGTAAGTATGATTATTTGTATGCGTTTTCCTCAAAGAAACTGTTACCGCTATAATGTTGCTTTATAAAAACATGAAAGCAAAGGTTTGCAAACTTGATGACAACACCGGCTTCGACATTGTCGCTGGAATCTTTCGAGGAGATATAATAGGGCCATGTTTGTTTATAATTTTCTAGATTACGCACTTCAAATGTCAATAGATCTAATCATAGAAAATGGTTTAAACTAAAAAAGGCATGAAGCAGATTATAAAAGAGCCATAGCTGAACATTTTTATTCTATTTCTCTGAAACTAATTAAGATTTCTGTCTTAGTTTCTGTGCCGGTGAGGATCATACGAAGGAGAGAGGTGTGTAACAAATCTAAAATCTTGGGCTGGCCTACAACTGTTTGAAAGACCCTCGTTTATATATATAGTTGGAAAATAATTTTGATAAACACCTTTTGCATTCAAAAAAAGATTGAAGTCGAGACGCTTTGGCAAATAAACAAACGATCAAACGTATTTTTCTTACGTTTTGCCTTTTCAACGTACTTTCTATCAGATTCAACTCATTCCCCCATATATATATATATATATATATATTAGTACGTGCGCATGTATGCTTGTGTGTATGTGTATGTGTGCTATTCAAAACCTTAAGAAGATGAATAGTGCACATTGTTAAACTAAAGTTTTGCAATATTTTGATAACATGAGGCCCTCAAAAAATAGTTCTTGATACTGCCTTGCATTTTAAGGTACGGATCAAGTGTTACAATCCAGGGAAAGAAGTAACCTTTGGGTCACCCTCGACTACGGTCGCCAAGTTTACTTTTACTTTATATATATATATATATATATATATATATATAGTCAACTACAGACAGACTGTTTCGTTGTATCACAACTCTTTAGTGTGGCTAGACACGTAGGACGCTTGAAACTGGGATCGAAACCCGCCTAACTTTACGTTAGACTTAGCATCATACCGCTAAGCCAGCAAACGAACCACGTCTGCACGGGAATTATATGGCATTATGTAGTAGCTTTCGTTTGTTTAATTAGAATTGTTTGTTTCGTGATGAGTTGTCTCCCCTATAACAAGTTAAACTTGAAACTACCATCTAGGTACTTGCATATTTCTACACCAGCGTATTTGGGATTTTCTAAAACTCACACATGAAGCATGGGTTTCACCTTATTCTTTATTAATTGATGGATTGATTTTAACGGCATGTCAACCCGCCAAGGATTATTTTATGCCTAGTAGTTAGGGAATTGCATACATTGTATGTTTTTATTTACATTTTTTGTATTTTTTTTGTACATAGTTATATGATACTAAGTATTCCTATCAAATACGAATGATTTCTTAACAGATCTTTTTGCCCCACAGTTGCAATCCTTATAGGTACTACTGCCACTCCACTTCAGAATAATCGCAATGAAACAGAGACTCCACACTTCCCAGAGCTCTAGAACTGAAGCTCCACCAATAAATTCCGTTTAGTGTCATTCCCAGAACACTTTTGTTTTTTAGTATCTCACCTTCTGCAAGGGATACAGTCATTCTAAACCCCACTGACAAGACACCTTATTCTTTGTTTTAAAAAAATCTCTGCATAATTTACTTTGGATAAAATCCCGTTCCTTTTTGTTAATAGTTGTTTCATCTAAGTATATAAAAAGATAATTGTTCTTGAAGTACTTTTCACAAGGAAAAAAACAAAACAAAACATTAATAGATTTCCACAAAATATTTAGCGGTGGTTCCCGTAGTGTAGTGGCTAGCATGCAAGACTGTAGCATCATTGTAAGCAAGTTCAAACTCCACTTTCGCTATTATGTACATTTTCAGACGAATACCGTTAGGAATGGTGTGAACACCCTAATGAAGTATTAAGTAGTTACCGACCCCCAATTCTTAAAAGTCAATCTTGTATTTGTAAAACCAATACAATTTCTGTAAACTACTTACTTTCAATCGAAAATCAGCCCAGTCGACAGGGTTTGTAGAATACACTGACTGCATCGCTACAGAGGGGTAAGATTCCCGCCTCAATGAGTGTCTCGGATATGACACTAAACAATCTGATGGTGAAGCTCCAGTAATGCTGGAGCTTTGCGGAATGTAGAGTACCCCTTTATTCCCATCACTCACATGTCCACTTAGGTCCAGAGTGGTTGCACTTGATAGGGTCCTATCTATGGGTCGAATAGAACTTTGACATTTAAACTTTGAATTTATTAGGAGATATATCGTGCTTGACTTAGGGTGGTTTTAATCTTTTCCCCTCCCCTTTTGTCTTGCTATCATTTTTCATTCGCATTCGCCTTTTACTTTATCTTATTTACATTATTTTAAACGACTTCTGAAAGCTGTTGCTTGAAAAATCTCTGATAAAAGCGCCCTTACGATTTAAATAAAATTTCTTCATATTGTAAATCTCCGAGTTTTGCATATGTCTCTAGGTATTTGTCTTTTTATATAAAAGATTATAAAGACACATGCCAATATAATCTTATTTGGATTTTTTCAAGTTTCCTGACAAGTGGTTTGATTTTACATTTGCTACTCCTGATGATGGTCTATGATGGGTCCAAAAGCGCTCGGGAAAATTTCTGTAAACTCATCAACCAAATCGAATCTAAAATCAAAGAACTGTCGGGAAACTTGAAACCATCCTAATAAGATTATTTACACATGTGTCTTTATTATTTAAACGAAGGACTGCTGGCCAATAACAACAACAACAACAACAACAACACACACACACACACACACACACACACACACACACACACACACACACACACACACACACACACACACACACACACACACAGGTCAACCAAAGAAAAATGAAGGCAGAGTTGTGTCCCCTGGACGGTGGAGATTGATAAGATACAAAGTGACTTCCTTTTAGAATATAAGAAAACATATATATATATATATATATATATATATATATATATATATATATATATATATATATATATATATAAAATGTTTTCTTAACAGAAAAATAATATATACATAGATATATATTTTTTTCTGTTAAGAAAACATATGATGTATATATATATATATATATATGTATCCATATTTTTCCTATTTCATTATTGTTTGATGAACAACTCAAAAATACTATATCTTAAAACTCAAACAATTACACTTTCATTATTCATTCACCTTTTTATCAAAATATCAATAAGTTGAAGCGATTCAAGGATTAGAGATTAACTTTTATGGACTGATTTTTTCCTTCTTACCAAGACATTTGAAAAAACAAAAAAAAACAGAATTATTTTTAAATGTTTAATGTAAATAAGATTATTTGATTGGCAAATAGCTGTTTAAAAAAAATAATAATAACAAATTTGTAATATCAAGGGATTATTAATACCCAATTTTTAATATAAAGGGAAGGACAATAAAGAATTCTACACTATATGTGTAAACTGCCAAATTTTCAATATATTGGGAAAATATTTTGAGGTGGGGCTTTTGTGGCTAATTTAAACAGTATCTTCCACAGTTTTCAGATACTGATTCAAACAGATAATACTGATTATAAAGTTTTAGAAAGCAAATTTTATATAAGAGAAACAAAGAAAAGAAAAAATAGAATTAGATAAAGTGTTGCAAATTTATTGGAATTTAAGGTAACTTATATGAGAGTGTGTGTTCGGTAAATAAAGTTCTTTGAATTTGAGTAATTTTTGTGGTTTTGTTGACATCAGTTTTAATTTAATTTTAGTAGATTTTTCTGTTTCATAGACATTTAGTTGACTTCTTAGGTTTTGTTGTTCAGTTGAATTTAAGTGAATTTTTGGTTAAGTTAAATTTAAGTTGAATTTGTCGGATTGCTCTTTGCCAATTTAGTTGCCTTTTAAGAATTAAAGGAGTTAGTGGAGAATACCTTTTTGCTTGCTATCTTTTTTTTGCCTCACAGTCCGGCCCCTGAGTCCACACAGAAGGTTTTGTTTGACTTTAGTAGTAGTTGTTGACAGAAATGGAGGGGGCAGGTCCTGGTGTCTTATTGTCTAGGCTCACTTCTCCCTTCTCCACTCTGAAAGCACCAAAGCTACTGTTAATTTATCACACATGGTAAGTCCTGTTCTATTGTTAGAAATAAATTTTTATAGTTTCAGCTTTTGCAGTAAAAACTGAAAAAAATTTTTTATTTGAAATTAAAAAAAATTATAACTACTTATCTACTTATATCTTACAGATATGAAATAAGTAAAGTTGGCAACTATAGTCGAGGGTGGCTCCCTTTTCAATAGATACAACACCGAAGTGTTGAGGAGGGTGCTATTCCTTTCTCTGGATTGCGCCACTTTACTATCAATATGTACCTTATATTGCTGAGTGTTAAGCAAGGAGGTATCAAGTACAATTTTTAAAGTCTTTGGTATGACGCGACCTGGGATTGAACCAAGGTCTCCTGGACCATTGGTGTCTGTAATATCATAAATTACTATTTTTTCTTCATATCATTATGACTGTTACTTTTTATAATCATTTTCAATTTCATGTTGTTTGCAGCAGCAGTTGAAGTGTTTATCAACCTGAACTGCTTTTGTGCTAAAATCTGCAATATTGATAACATGCAACTGGATGAGAATACACCAATATATTTCTGTCAATTAATTGTCTTTATATATCTCTATGCGCAGTCATTTGCAATGATTGCCCCTTTCATTGCTATAACTTATAAAATTCATGAATTTTCTTTGTTTTTTTAATCATTTGTTTACAGTTAGTTCAGAACTTAAAGCAATCTCAATTCTCATGAAATTTTGAAGACTTTTAAAGTACATGCCTCATCCTTGTTACTCTATTTACCCGCCTTTAAGTTGTACTGAAATCTCATCCTATCATAGAAATTAATGATTTCCTCTGATCATATGACATATGTACTTGAAAGACTAACGTTTCAAGTTCTGCATATGATCAATTGCAATTATGGATGTGAAAGGAGACAAATTAAAGACAAATGTCAGTTTTTGTGCCAAATGTCTTGGTCAAAACTGCTATTTGGTCAAAGGTTGGAAAGAGTTAGAATTAGTAGGATCATGCTTAACAAATATTACTCTGCATCTAGGATAGCAGGTTGAGTACCAATATATTTTCATTTTATGCCTAGTGGTTAGAGAATTGCATGCATTGGACATTTATATTTACATTTTTTTGTGTAGTTTCTTAAGCTTTTGCACATGGTTATATGATATTAAGTATTCCTATCTAATACAAAAAATTTAAAAAGAAATCTATTTAACCCATAGATTGGTCCCTCACTGGTATACTCATTTTGGGGCAGAGCAGACCCTGGAATAATGACAATGAAGAGGTACTCTACATTCCCTCGAGCTCCAGAACTGGAGCCTCATCACCAGACTTAGTTTAGTATCATACTCAGGACACCCATTTTTTTCTTTTTATGTGAATAGGGGTTTCTCCTTTGCTGGGCATACAATCTGTATATTTTAAGTCCAAATGACAGGGCAGACAACAAATATAGTAAATAACATGAATATATTCAAAAAGTAAATTTGAAAAAAGCAGATAATAAAAAGTGATTTTCTTGAGCATTAAATAGAATAAAATATGACAATCAATAGTAAACATACAGTAGTAATTTAGTAATTTAGTAATTAAGCCAAAAAAAGAGAAGCTTTTTGGTCGAGTCTTAAAAGTAATTAGACTATTATTAACTTTTATAAACAGGATTTCATAAATAACTTATATCCAGCGAATTTTCTTGAAAAAGATCAAATCTTGAACAATATTTTCTGAAACTTTTACTATAAAAATTTCTACATATTTAAGGACTGAGAATCACTTTCATATGTTTTGCTTTCACAAGACTGACAATCAAGAACTTCTGAAACTAATTATATTCCAAATATATATATTAAAGGGATGTTACTCTTGATTTTAATTACAGTATTATTGCCCTTGTATTTAAAACTCTTTCAGTTGATAGTTTTAATTTACTAAGCTTTTTGCTTAGATGTGGCACAAGGCCATATGAAAGGGGCACCCAATGAGACTCGAACTCACTCATGTAGGTTTGCTAGTCGAGCTTGCTAACCATTACACCACCAGAGGCGCCTCTCTTTCAGTTGATAGTTGTCGAAATCTTTGTAATAAGAAAAGAACAAACTCACGAATGTGTTTCTTTACGTCAGTTCAGATCAAAAATCAAGATACACAACTGATAAATATTGATTTACATATATTGAGAAATAACATTATTTCATATGGAATTAAGATATATTCGATCATTTTTAAAATACTTCATATAGTTCACTTAGTTACCAATCAGTATTTGAGAAGCTCTTAAACATGAAATTTTAAGTGTGAACTACATGGACAGAATCATTAAAATTCCTAAACTACAGAAGCAGTAATGCTTGGATCAACGTTTTTTTGCACAGGATCAAAGTGTAGTATTGGTACACATGTTATTTTTAAACCTATAAAACATAGAATATACAGATGAAAGCAGAGTTTAAAATTTAAGACCTTAACATAAGAAAAATGGAGCATGAATATATAATGTTTTGAATGATATTAATTGGTTTGGTTTCTTTGTTTAATGGAATATCAACCTTTTATAGGTTATTTAATGCCAAAGCTAGTCTCCTAGAAGAACAGTAGTGGTACTATTTAACCCATAGCTGGGACGATAAAGGGGTTCATACCTTTCCCAAGGGTATTTGCCCGAAAGTGAACATTATAGCGCAACTGAAGTACGAACTCGCGTACTACGATTCCCCAGCCCATCGCTGTAACCATTACACAACGAGGACACCCCCGATATTAATTGGGTTCTTACAGGTATAGATAGTATTAGTAAAAGTAAAGTTGGCGGCCGTAGCCGAGGATGACCCGAAGGCTCCCTTTTCGATAGCTACTACACCAGTGTGTAGGGGAGGGCGCAACTCCTTTCCATGGATTGCTCCACTTTACCTTTGATCCTCACCTTATAATGCAGAATGTTAAGCAAGGTAGCATTAAGTACCATTTTTTGAGTCTTTGGTATGACTTGACCTTGGATTGAACCCAGGTCTTCCAGGCCATTGGTGAACACTCTAACCATTATGTCAATAGTACACTCTAATAGAATTGTCTCAACTTACCAAAAACAAATGTTTCTTCCCACTATAAGCAAGTTTTCAACTAGCCTGTAATATAATTTGACCAAAGGTAGTGATATTTACTTCAGAGGGTTTGCTAGTTTATATTAAAAATTGGTAATTAAAAAAAGAAAAAAAGATTTTAAGAAAAATAAGACAGGAAATGAATAACTATGTTTTATTTTATTATTCATTTTTCATAAAATCTTTTGAAGTACAGATTTTCTCTTTCAGCGAGCAGTTTATTACTTTTCTTACTGTTTCGTTGTATCACAACTCTTCAGTGTGGCTTGACATGCAGAACGCTTCAAGTTGGGATCGAAACCTACCTCACTTTATGTTTTTGTATATATATATATATATACTCATCTCCAAATGCACATATATATGCTACATCTACATGAATACATACTCATACAGAAATGCTCGCACAATATCACATATACATTATTGCAGCTAGAGAAATGGATAAAAAGCTGCATCCTCCCTAAGAAAGGTGACCTTGAAATCACCAAGAACTTTCTTTCTTTCTTTCTTTGTATGTGTGTGTCTCTTTCTTTCTTTCTTTCTTTCTTTCTTCATCTTATTTCCCAAATAAAACAAATGTAAGAAGGTGCACAATAAGTAAGATTAAGCAAAAATAAGCAAAAAAAAAAAAAAAGATTAAGCAAAAATAAGCAAAAAAAAAAAAAAGAAAAAAGAAAGAAACGAAAAGCAAGTAAACGCTTTGTGTCCCCTTTATTGTAGTCTCGATTCATCAGTTAGTTAATACATGCATGTCTCTGAGGATTTTTAGGGGAAAATATCGAGAAGGAGTCAATAGAAATTTAATTAAACTAAGTGCAGGGAGTATCTTCACCGTCTACTTTCGATTTTGTTTCTTGAATCACTTTAAGAACTTTGATTCATTCGTGTCGTATTGCGTTTCGTTATTCCTTCATAGCATCATTTTCAGTTAAATATTTCCTAATTCTCCCGTTTTTTTTTTTTTTTGTTTCTAAAGAAGAAATATTCCTTAATCATAAAGAAAAGTTGATTTGAATACATGCGAACCAGCACAAATCTAGCAAATGTACGTTCATATGTATTTTGATTAGAAGCTTGTTACAAAAGACTGATAAGAAAGTTGAGAGACGTTTTTTGCTTTTGCTGCAATGAGCAATTTTTCAGTGTGTTTTTATTGCCCTTGTTCAACCATCTAAAGTAAATAAACATTTGTTTGTACATATATATATATATATATAATAACACCTACGTACTTACAATTGAATTAGTTAACACAAGGGTAAATTAAACGTTTTGCAATATTTTGATACGTGCTACTTGGAAAAAGTACCCGCTATGGTTGGTAGAACCGTGGTTGTTGGAGTGCTGACACCTTGTGCATTCCTTCACCTCGTGTGTGATTTGAAAGCCGCACAGATGAACACGCACATGTGCTTTACGAGTTCAAACTGAGCCATAAAACAGTAGAAACAACCAAAGACATTTTTTTTGATTGGAAAATGAAGGTGTATTTGAGTCTAGTGAAGTCAGCAGATGTTTCAAGGAATATTGTTCGGGATGCAACAATCTCGCTGATCAGGCAAGGTCAAACGCTGATTTCGAGACGGTGTTCCAAGCTATTGATTAGTTGGTTGGTTGGTTGTTTGGATTTTATGGCATATCAACCTTTGTAGGTTAATTAACACCAAATCTACTTTTATGCAAATAGTTCTATTTCAAACAATTCAGTTTAGCATGAATACACAGTTTTATTGTCAAAAACATTTCCATTTCAAGCTATTTAGTTTATTCAAACAGTTCTAATTCAGTTTTAGTATAAGAATAGATTTCGTTTACACACAGTTAAATGTAAAAAAAGTTCTATATTAAAAAAATTAGTTTAGTGTTAGTCGGGTTTCAATGTCAAAAACAGTTCCATTTCAAACAATTCAGTTTAGCATAAATATGCAGTTAGTTCTATTTAACCCATTGATTGGGCCCTATCAGGTGCTACTATAGCGGTTCGGGAAATTGTTAATTTCTCTAACACTATATTTTTTAGGCAACACAAATGAATGACGAAACTTTTCTTTAACAACACAACAAAGAAAGTTTTTTATTTGCAGCATAGAATATGGTTTGCTTTTGGTGCTGCAAGACTCGTGGAGTTTAGGCTTGTTAGTGTTGGAGAAAAAACGGCGTAGCGAGATGTTGAGATGACAGCGTGTGTTGCTGGACGTGTGAGGGATTGTGTTTAGAGTCACCGTGTAGTTTTGTATCTGGTATTTGGGGGAGAGTATGCGTTATCTCCATTAATGTGGACCAGAGGTGAAAAGGGAACTAGTGTCGAGAGCAGAGTTACGCTCAAATCGACATAGCCAATTTTGGGGTGTTATAAAGTGGTGCCTGTGGAAGGCATGTTGAATGCGTCGAATTTATATTCAACTGGGATTCCTTGTAAGAAATCCATAAATTAGATGAGTTCCCACGATGTGTCCATGTTGTTGCTGGTGCTGCTAGAGCCGCAGTGAGATATCTACACTGGGCGGCTTGTCTAGCTAAAAAGCATCGCTAAGTAGGAACGGCTAGAGGAACGTCTGTTCTGGTCTGCGTTCCCAAGCCAAAGATACTGGGTTTGGCGGCTAACAAGCTTTGGTGGGCGGAAATGAAGGTCCGGGCTGAATAGGATTAGTCATCCTGATTGGTTGAAATTAAGTGTCGAAATAAATTGAGCGTCAAACCAAAATACGAGATTTTCCTCTTCTCTACACTACCATTCCAGGCCAGAGTGGACCTGGGAGCAATGGCAATGAAGGGGTGTTCTACATTCCCCAAAGCTCTATCATCACTGGAACCTCGCCATTAAATTGTTTAGTGTCATATCTAGGACTCTTATGGAGAGAGGAGGTTACCCCTCTGCAGAGGTAAAGTCAGTGTATTCTACAGCCTCAGCCGACTGGGTAACCAAGCGATTGAGTCAAATCCAGTGAGTAGTATTCGGAGAGTATCAGGTGTGCTCGGCATCTTGCTGTTCAGTATGGTTCTTCATTTTCATGACCGCGGCAAAAACGACCGGAGCTACTGAATTGTGCCTCATGTTACCAAAATATTGCAAAACTTTTTACTCACCCAAGTACTTAAGTATTAAGTAAACTTAGTTTACTTGGGAGTCCTTGAGGCGTAATGATTAACATGGTGGCGGTATTACGTTCTCTTTCGGACTAATACCCTTGGGGAAGCTGTGAACCCCCCTATACCGCCACCGCCATCGACAGTATTAAAGTTGTATTACCTATCTTGTAGGATTTTGTGTCATTTTTCTATGAACTATTTTTTTTTCTTTCTGAAATTTCTTTTTTTGTATTTCTTTTTATGAGGCTTAAATAATCTAATACCTTGGAGGAAAAAAACATTCTCTTTCTTTGAGTATTTATCTCATGTTAATAAACAAAGAGATCGATTTTCATCCGGGTCATTTTTAGCAACTCGTAAAGCAAATCGATCGGTTGGTATAAAATGTAATAATCCTCTCTCTCTCTCTCTCTCTCTCTCTCTCTCTCTCTCTTTTGAGTTCCGATGCATATTTTATTTTTTATTCTATTTCAAACTTTTTTAGATTTGTTTTTGTATATTGTTAGAATTTATTTTATGTCTGGTGAGTGGGCGAAACTCATTTCTTAGAAGCTTTTGGAAAAATCTGCACACAATCGAACGTTTTTGAAAAGGTCATTTATTATTGTACTCATTCACAATCTCAGTGAGAAGAGAGAGAGAGAGAGAGAGAGAGAGAGAGAGAGAGAGAGAGAGGCCGAAAGTAAGAAAAAAGGAAACATACAGAGAAGTAGTAAAGAAAAGCAAAAGAAAGAAAGAAGTAGAAACGAGAAAAAAAAAATGAGATGGACAGGAAACGAGTAAAGAGAAGTACATTAATTCATTAAAAAAAAAAGCTGCAAATTATCTCTTCTTTTTTTTTCTTTCGCTAACGAACTTGTGTATAACAGTTTATATTTGTTACTTAATGCCTCTAACCATTCTTGACAACACTGTACAAAATATTCACTCTTTCATGTGATTTTCAATAATTATAGTTCACCTGTCTCATATTTTCGTTAAAATAAAGACACACACACACACACACACACACACACACACACACACACACACACACACGTATATGTTTAGATAACGTTGGCCGAAAGCTCTTGGTCTGGTGATCGAATAGTAAAAAAATTGACCGTCACCTAACGCCGTTGACTCTGTGTCTGCGTTATTCAAACTTAGATTTACAAATACTTAGTCACCGATGCAGAGTACTCTTTATTTATAAATTTAGAAAATCATATTTCTATATCGATATATTATCATAGCCACTAGGTATGAATGCATTACGACCATCCGATGTCGTCAGCGAACGGAATTATTCACTACTGAGACACCAAAAGAAAGAGCCTTGCCCGAGTAGATTTATTAACCGGAAAAAGTGAGAATTAACTGAAATGGATTTCAGAAGAATGAATCAATACTTTACAAAAAGTGAGGGAAGAATAATTTGAAAATTTATTGTTATATTTGGCTGAGGGGAGAATAAGTTGAAAATATATAGTCATCGTTGGCTGAGGGAAAGCAAGAAAGAGGTAAGTGAATTATCTTGACTAAATCTAAAGTATTGGCAAGGGAAATCGAGACACGGGTTAACCCAGGGCTCAAAACCTGACAATGATAACCAGGTGAGCTAGGAACAGTTTGTTTTCTGGGAAATGATAGATTTTTAATAAATTTTATCCTAAATTCGAAACCACAGGAAAAGTTTTTTTAGACTGTTATTAGTTAACAGTTGCAGAAGTCCTCATTACACGACAGAATGAACAGCCAACAATGAGGAATAGTGTTAGGGTGAAGTATTAAGAAAGGTGGAGGAAATACTGGCCTCTTTTGGATGAAGGTAGGAGGAAACTGAACACTTAAGACGGAGGTGGAGTGAAAGGAGTGGAATTAATTAGTGGAATCCAAATTAGGAGAGAACTGATGTATCAATAGCACCTCAAACCACTACCCCAACATGGACATGGGATACATACAAGCCAAGGGACCTGCTCGACTGATCAGACTGGCGAAAAGCAGCTATGAGACTCCATGTCGCTCAAGGCCCTGGCCTTGTACCAGACCGCTTAGAGCAGAGTACCAGACCAACGCGAAGCGGCTGGAAGATTACATATAAAACTAGGTCATGACCTACTACCAGACTCCCTAATGCAGAGAAGCAGAGAAAAAACTAACATACGATAATTGAGATCGCCTTGTACTAGAGTATCGAGAAACGGAGAAAACCTGAAAGCAAAGAAGCAGAGAAAACACGAAACTTGAGATCACCTTTGACCGACGATGATAGATTTGCAGTTAACACAGTCAGTTCCAGACCAGCCCAACCCAGCCCAGCCCAATGCAGTCACACCCAGAGTAACAGATCAATCAGCTCGGTGCAGGGACGTCAAACAATTCAGACCTTATTTCCTGGCCGACAAACCGCTAGCCTCACGCACTGACGACACCAGTTCATGAACAAGACGACACCACAAAGATCCACGACAACTTCATCTGTTTGCTCGCATCTTATGCCGATAAAAACAACGGGTCAGCTGCTAATTCAATCACCAGGATGTCGTCTAATTTGCTCCAGCATTCCGACACATTTCAACCTCCAACCGTCCACAGACTATCTGGCCACATGCCTACACTAGCAACCTATTCAAGTATCATCTAGACTCACTATCGTCAAGATCTATGAGACGACTGCCTTATAGTTCTTGATCCTTGTAAGTCTACGTAAAAAAGAATTTTGTCATAAACAGGAATTTCATTGAAACACTTTTTTTTTGTTATTTCTTGCCAAATAAAAATCGGCTCTTTTAACAATACTCACCTGCGTTTTGTTATTCTTGCCTTTCCTGTGTCGCTCTACTTATTTTTAAAAGTTTGTAGTGTAGGCTACCATAGACGGCTCTGCAACAATATATACGAAGGTTGTTGTAAAAGTTCTAAGCTTTACCCAGAAAGAAGAGCATAGCTGAATTTTTTTTCTGTTGCAACACATTACCACTTCTTATAATAACTGGGAAAACTAATTCAGACTTTTTTAGCTTTATAAGATGTGGGAGTATGTGTTACGGCAAAAATGTTCAACCATGCTCTTTTTTCTGGACAAGGCTCAGAACCTTTTGAACAAACCTGGTGTTAATATATATATATATATATATATATATATATATATATATATATGGTAATACTTGCCAGTATCACTCAGTAAGGTTTTATATCGAAAAATTACTTTTTTTTTTATTACCGTCGCTAAAAAAACGAAACAGTATTTTTTCAGTTAGATTTCCTGATATTCTTTATCTACTATTTCAGAGTATTAACCATCTGCAATTTTAGACCGCCGAAGCAACTCAGTCGTTGATGAGTTTAAACATTAGTAATGTTTAAACTCATGAAAGGATATTTGGAGAGAAATTTAACTCTTCTTTCCGCATAAAATGAATCTTTGCAAAAAAGAAAACGTGTGACGTAACCTGTTGGGATGCTTCTCAACAACCCAAACCGAAGTTTTTACCTCGATAGCCACAGCTCAGTGGGAAAGACAGATCGAAATTCAACAAAACTCCACGCCCCCACATCCGGGGCGAACGCGAGAGAAAACATAAAGGGTCATAAAAATATTTTCTGGCCAATCAGAAACCGAGCGACGCGGCTCTCAGAAAAATCGAAGTAAATTCCTTGTGCGCTCTATAGAAAAAAACAAACAAAAACAAAACAAAAACGAACGATTTGAACACCAATCCCAAAAAAAGGACTCAAGAAACAGAAAATACATCCAGCTAGCAGCTCAACCATCCGTGACGGTCGATGAGACGAGCCACCAGCAGGATAACCGCATATGGATTTCCCGCGTGGTTCTTATTAACTATTCATATATGCAATATATCCACACGCATAGACTTCCTGCATGGTCCTTCTTGACTATTCATATATGTAATATATTCCACATATGGATTTTGAACGTTATCTTTCTTAACTATTCATATATGTAATATGTCCTCAGGAATATGTTTCTCACGGGATCCTTCTTAACTAATCCTATATGCAATATATCCTCACGTATGGATTTCCTGCGTGATCCTTCTTAACTAATCCTATGTGCAATATATCCCACGTATAGATTTCCAGTGTGATCCTTCTCACCAATTCATATATGCAATATATCCCACGTGATCTTTCTTAACTATTCATATATGCAATATCTCCCACGCATAGTTTTCCATCGTGATCCTTCTTAAGTATTCATATATGCAATATATCCCTCGTATGGATTCCCAACGTGATGTTTCTTGACTTTTCATACATGTGATACACCCCCGGACAAAAATATAAGACCACCCTCAAAAATGAAGAAAAAGACATTGTTTACAAATTTTAAATTATGAAAATCAGATATATGAAAGATAAGGTTTAGACACATTTAAATTTAAAATAAGAAGAAATTTCTATTCATATTTTATATGTATATTAGCATTTATGTTAAATTTTAAAATTCATTTTTGACATAAATATAAGACCACCAATAAAAACTTAAGAAAAACGGACTTAATTTAATTGAAAAATTTATTATATGTATAGTCTACGTAATATAAAAGCTATTAAAACTGTAATACTCAAAATACTAAAAACATAAATGGTTAAAGGAACTAAATTATCTGAATTTGAGAAAAGTGAGATTACAGCTCTGAAAAGAGTTGAAAATTTTCAGAGAGAAATTTCGAAAACCTAAGGATCGTAGTAAACAGTTATTTGCAATTACTAGTAAAGTCAAAATAAGAATGGGACAAGAAAACCGACTGGTAGGCCAGAAAAATTATCCCCATAATTTAAGAGAAGAGTTGTTTTCGAAGTAAAAAAAGAAAACTTCGTTAACATCAAAAATATTGAAATATCTAGTAGATGCTCCTTGCAGTACTAGAACAATTCGAAGCTATTTAAACAACGAAAAAATTAAGCATAAGAAAAAAATTCATCATCCAAGGTTAACTTGGAAGCACAAAGAGAAACAACTGGAATATGCTCATCAATATCAAACCATGAGTGCTAAAGAATGGTGAAAAGTTGTTTTCTTGGACGAAAAGAAATTCAATTTAGATGGGCCAGATGGTTTTCAGAAGTACTGGCACGCAAAAGTTTTTCCAGAAGGCACAGTGGAGGACGATCTCTTATGATCGGGGGGTTGGGCATCTCAGCTTTAGGAAAACTTAACTACAATCTGTAAGTGGTCAACAAAAAGCTGCAGCAGATTATGTGAAGATGCTAAATGAATTATCTCACGCAGAAGAAGAGCGTCGTCTATGTGGAGAAGAATGGATTTTTTTGCAAGATATTGCTGCAATCTACAATGCATCAGTAACAAAAAAGTATTTGCTCGAACAAAAATAAGACTCCTTGACCACCCAGCGTGCTCTCCAGACCTCAATCCTATAGAAAATTTGTGGGGATAAATGTTTATGAAGGAGGTCGACTGTACTCAGCAATTTCTGAACTCAAAAACGCAATCTTTGACGCATGGGAAAAAACCTTCGGTTCAACATCAGAAACTAATTGATAGTATGCCTAGCCGAATGTTTAAGGTTATCAAAGCTAACAGCGGTTCTACAAAATATCAAATAAAAACTTTGCCTTTATACTCTATAGTTCTGCTCATTGCTCTTATATTTATGTTAATTTTTTTTTAATTAAGCATAAATGCTAATATACATATAAAAATTAATTGAAATTTCTTCATAGTTTAAATTTAATTGTATTTATGCCTTATCTTTCGTATATCTGAATTTCATAATTTAAAGATTGTAAGCAATATCTTTTTCTTCATTTTTGAGGGTGGTCTTATATTTTTGTCCTGGGGTGTTTATCCACACATAATGATTTCTCATGTTATTTTTTAACTACTCATATACGCAATCTGTGTAAATATTAAAATGCACCTAACGCAGACGAATTAATGATAGTTGGATTTTAAATATTCATTTGAGAGGAGTCCTCGTCATGTAATGGTTAAAGTACTGGACAGTGGCCTCGAAGTAAGCGGGCTGAACTTCAGTCATGCTATTACGTTCACTTTCCGAGTAATACCGTTGGTCAAAGTATGAACCCACTTACCCCCACCCTAGCTATTGCTTAAATAGTATAACTAGTTGAACAAAAAACCAAACCAAATATTCGCAATATAATGTTCGATCTATGTGAATAAAATTTGCTGTAAAGAGGCAGAAATGTATATCAAAGAAAAAAAAAAGAAAGAAAAATGAGAAAGGAAAACAATGAGAATATCAATTCATTTTTTAAGAATTTTCTATCAGTTTTTACGAGAAAAGAGATCACGTTTGAAAATAAATATGAATTACTCTTCTCATTAAGTCTGATTTGATTTTTGTGTTTAATAGTTGATTACAGTTGGTTTGTTAGTTATATAATGCCAAAGCTAACCTTGGTAGAAGAACAGTAGAGATACTTTTTAACCCATAGCTGAGGGGATAGAAGTATTCATACCTTTCCCCGAAGTTAATAGTCTGAAATAGAACGTAATAGCATGACTGGAGTTCGAACCTGCTTACTGTGATGACGTAGTACTGTACTTCAGTCACTACATTGTGGAGAGTCCCCCACTTATTCCTTTTCAATCACACCTAGCATAACCAAAGAACTTTTTCCAATAGGTTCCGTTTTGTTCAAGATTGATGCACCGAGATACGATCTTCAGAATCTTTGATCGGTCGGCGAGGCTTAGAATACGCTATATGTATACCCTGCAAAAAATTAAGACCCTCTCCAAGTGGCATCTTCTGGGTATGACACTAAACTGACTCTGATGGTGAGGCTCCATTTCTAGAGATCTGAGGAGTGTGGAATACCTCTATAATGCCGTTACTTCCGGGCCCACTCTAACCTAGAGTAGTAGTACCCGTTAGGGTCCCACATATGGGTTAAATAGATCTGCCTAAAAAGTATTTGTATTCGATGGGATCGTGTTCAGAAAAAAGCTAGAAGTAACTACACTAAAAAAAAAGATTAACGTATAATTGATGCAATTCTCTAACCTCAGGGCCTAAAATAACTCAAGACAATTTGACATGCCATTAAAATCAAACAATCTGAATCTGAATCAAATAGTTCGGACATCAGACATTTTTCCCCTTAAAACTGTTGTCATCTATTTTCTAAGAAATTATGACATTTTGAATTTGTCTCACAAAATCATGTACTTAAACCGAAACAAGTACACAAATACAAATACAGTTACGAGGTGCATACGATAAGTTTCCAGACTTTTTTCGTACGGGCAATTTTATTGATAGTACACACATAAAACTCAAGTCCCCTTCGAAGTAACCTCCTCCGGCTGCAATGCACTTGTTGTACCGTACCAGCAACTTCTGGAAGGCCCCACGGAAGTTCTCTTGTGTGAGCGTGTCAATGACCTTCGTCACAGCCTCTTTCATCTCCTCAATTGTCTCATAACGATAGCCTCTGAGCTTAGGGAATAATCTAAAGTTACAGGGAGCAAGGTCTCGACTACAGGGAGGGTGAGGTACTGTCTTGATGCCCATCTTGGTCAAATAGTCTGTGACAAGGATGGAGTTGTGGTCTGGTGCATTGTCCTGGTGGAAATGCCACTGACTCGATTTGAAGAGTGCTGGCCTCTTCCGACGGAATCTCTTGCTGAACTCCCTTAAAACCTCAACATAGTAATCCTAACCCTAACTCTGGTGTATTGACTTCCTTAGTCCTCCCACACCTTTCATCATCCCTCACAGACTCCGCGCCTTCCTTGAATCTCTTATGTCACTCAAAAACTGATGCTCGATTCATGTAAGATGGTCGAAAAGCAGTCTGAAGTATTCCATACGCTTCTGTGGCATTTTTTCCAAGTTTAAAACAGAATTCTATTGCATATCGTTCTTCTAAAGTGTCAGATCGCATTTTTGAAATTCACCAGCTGTGACAATCAGGCTTTAGTAGGGTGTATTCCAATTGCTGCTGTAGCTGTTGATTTGAACCTGAAATAATAAAAATTGGTCCGTCATCTGATAAGATGTATAGCAATAACATACTGAATTTTCAAGAGTCCACGACAATTTTGAATGCCTGTACAATAAAGTCTGGAAATATATTGAATGCACCTCGTATCAATATATTTTCCCAACCTTCCCTAATATTTTGTCATTACAGTTGGTCAACAACGCTTGCATCGTTATATCGCGGGTTGTGATTGTCTAGACTCAATGCTTTTAACCTTGACTAATTCGGTTATAAGGAAAATACTAAACCCATTTATAAATTGGATGAATTATGGTTATTTGTAAGTAAAGTTGGCGACCGTACTGGTACTTAATGTTCAGAGTAGGATTATAGGAATAAGTAGTTTTCATTTTTACTTTTCTCGTCTCTGGTTTAATAGCAAAGGTTATTAACCAGATCTCGCTGGCCATTGCAAGTGAAATTGATTCTTACACCGGATTAAACTTTGTTTATATCGACTTGTCTTCTTGGTGCATCTAATATGGATTAGCGATAAGCACGTTTCTTGGATTAGCATTGCTTTTTGTGATTAATTTACTTGCTTATACTTCACAAATGGAAATATGATAATTCTGCAAAGCAAGAATATTTCTCCTCAAAAGATATCGCCAATAATTTTAAATATAACTGTGAATTGTAAAATTATTCAAGTTTTAGATGAAAAATACTGTGATTTTCTAAGATTAGTATTTCTTCATTTCTTAATTTCAGTTGCATTCTATCACAACTTCCGAGTTACAAATAACTATCACAACTTCCGAGTTGTCATTCCACGATTGTAAAGAAATAACGAGGGGGTACCCGTGACGTAATGACAAGACTGCAACATCGGAGTATGCGAGTTCGAACTCCAGTCACGCTCTTACGTTTACTTTAGGAGATATACCCCTTGGAAAAAGGTATGTACTCTTTTTTCCTCAAGCTCTGTGTTAAATAGTACGACTACTGTCCCTTTTCAAGGATATCTTCGGTATAATATAACCTACAAAGGTTGATATGCCATTAAACAAAGAAAGCAAACAAGAAAACCATAGAGAATGAAAATAAAGAGCAAGTCTTTGGTGTAACTCGAACGTACATTCCATATCTTCGAGAGCGTTGCATTCCTTTTTTGTTGATCTAGGATTAGATTCTAGACAGACTACGGAACATAGGGAGTGCGAATTTAAGTCGAAAAAGTTTCTTCTTTATTTTCACCTTCCGTAGCTAAAAATCGTGGAATGACGACCTGAAAGTTGCGTTAAAAGTAACTGAAATTAGGATAAAAGAAATATGAGTAATAAAAATTACAGTAAAATTTCATTCTTGTTATTTAAGTGGTTATTTTTCAGAATGAGAGATGTCTTAATAGTGAAACTATCGCTTCACTCTGGTACTGATATTTTTGATTCATGCAGCTAAATAAGGAGAATAAGTGAAATTATATGGGAAATCATTTTCGACAAAAAGTGGTCTATTTGCATAGGAAGAAATGAACGTAGTTTGAAAATGAAATATGAAAGGCAAATGGCGGATTTTCCAAGATTAGTTTAGTCTGATACAAGGCCACATCACAAAAGCACTCTCTGGGAATTGAACTAAATAAAGTGGGGAAAATAAATAAGGACCTAGTCCTGCAGTAAAAGTTGACATCATTGCTGTGACAGAAGTTCGATCTTCTCTATGGGTCCCAAATTTGTAGCTTTGTGCTAGACAAGGCTAAATGTTACTTTTCTAGATTTCTGAGATGAAGCTTCGTAATTTTTATCACTTAGAATATACGGTTTACTGTCTTCATCTTCATTGTCACATTCACAATATTTCGGCCGATTCGTCCTTCAGCCTTCTTCAAGTGTTTCTTGTCAAATTGTGTGGGTTCCCGAGTTCGACTTGAAACACCTGAAAAAGTCTAAGCGTTATTTCTTAAAAAAGTAAGACCAAGGATCTTTCCGTGTTACTTATGCCACGTAATGGTTGTTTAGTTGGATGGGTTTTTATGGCATATCAACCTTTGTTGGTTATTTAACGCCAAATCCATTTTTATGCAAATAATCAGTCCTATTTCAAACAATTCAGTTTAGCATGAGTACACATTTTAATTGGCAAAAACATTTCTATTTCAAGCAATTCAGTTTAGTCAATCAGTTCTAATTCAGCTAATTCAGTTTAGTATAAGTACAGATTTTGTTTACACAGTTAAACGTTAAAACAGTTCAATATTAAACAA
Source organism: Sepioteuthis lessoniana (assembly GCA_963585895.1). Taxonomy (NCBI): domain Eukaryota; kingdom Metazoa; phylum Mollusca; class Cephalopoda; order Myopsida; family Loliginidae; genus Sepioteuthis; species Sepioteuthis lessoniana. The sequence goes on from OY757909.1 coordinate 67,698,028, forward strand.
TTCAGTTTTGTGTAAGTAGAGTTTCAATGTCAAAAACAGTTCCATTTAAAAAAATTCAGTTTAGCTTAAGTACGCAGTTAGTTCTATTTAAGCCATAGATAGGGCCCTATCAGGTGCTACCATTTCGGGCCAGAGTGGATCTGGGAGCAATAGCAATGAAGGGATACTCCGCATTCCCCAAAACTTCAGCATTACTGGATCCTCACTATCAAATTGTTTTGAGTAATATCCAGTACTCTCATATATATATATATACATATATATATATATATTGATTGGTTGATTTTAATGCCATATCAACCCGCTGAAAGTTATTTTACACCAAGAAATTATGGAATTGGCTCATTGAGCATCTATTTTTATACTTTTTGAGTAGTTGGTTCATGAGAGTTTTTTTCTCACAGTAGTATGATATCAAGTATTCACATGTAAAAGAGATAATTTTCAACGACGTCTACTTGGTTAAATAGACGTCGTTGAAAATTATCTCTTTAGATATAAATTATCTCTTTAGATGGATAAGACATTAACAGGTACTACCACTCCGGGTTAGAATGGACCAAGAAGTAATAGAAAAGAAAAGGACTCTACACTCCTCCCTGAGCTCCAGTACTGGAGTCTCACTGTCTATACCCAGGATTTCTTACCACACACACACACACACACACACACACACACACATATATATATATATATATATATATATATATATATATATATATATATATTTAAATTGCCATATATATATATATATATATATATGTATAATTATTTCAAGAAAAAAACAATATTCAGTCACATTAGGATAATAAATTTATTTCCATCCTGTTAAGAGCATTGATATGAATCAAAAACTCCCCCAAATTTTAACAGGGCCATTTCAGATCCCACATGAAAGTAAAAAGAATATATAAAAACTGACCTATATATATGTATTTAAGATGCCTTTTATCTATTTATATATATATATATATACATCATCATCATCATCATGTCATGCCACAGGCACGGATGTCCCTGACTCTCTCTTGCCACTTCTTCCGATCGTTATCGCCTCTGGCAGGTCTTCAGGGCTACATCCCGTATCCTCACAGAGCTGCTGTATGTATATGCGAGCTGGTCGTCCAGCTTTTGTCCGGCCATGTGTGGTGGTCTATAGGACTACATCACTTATGAGCTCGTTTTCGTGATGGGAGGCAGGTGGCCGTATAGTTGGTGCCTTGCGGGGTGTTGCCGCCAGGACTTGTTCAATATTGCTTGCAACATTCTTGTGTAATTGCCGTCTAGCTTCTTTTTCAGCCGTTTTGTTAGCGTCCAAGTAGTGCATCCATACAGCAGTATCGATACGACCGCTGCCTGGAAGAATCTGCGTTTCATTTTATCGGTCAGGTCTAATTTCCATATGATCAATAGCCTGTCGATAGCTGTCCATGCCTTCGTTAGCCGTGTGTCGATGTCTTTTTCGGTTGATGAGACACTGCTTCCTAAGTAGGTGAATTTGTCTACCAGTTTCAGAGAAGTTCCGTCTAGTGTGGAGATATCACCTGTGTGATTATAGCACATATATTCCGTTTTGTGTGCGTTGGCATGGAGGCTAATGCCTGCGTCGGCTCGTTCCAAACTATGCAGTAGTGTTTCAGTTTGGTTGGGTGTATTTGCCAGTATCGCTATGTCATCGGCGTAGTCGGCGTCGGTAATTGTTTTTGCGGGGTACCTTCTGCTTCTCTTCTTTGTTAGCTCGAAGCCGTTTTCTCTGATTTTATCAATCGATGTTCTAAGCATGTAGTCTAGACAGATGGTAAAGAGGTATGGGGCTAGCGTCTCCCCTTGTAGTACTCCTGCTACAATGTCGAAGTATTCTGTGTCTCCATCTGGTAATCGTACTTTCACTTTGGTGTTTCTATAGGGAATAGTTATTGCTGCTTGATTTCATTTTTTAAACAAAATGTTGAAAACGTTCCAACTGACAACTTCGAAAGAAAACGCTACAAACTATTAAAACAGTAAAAACTCAACAGTCAACTGAAAACTACACTACCCCTGATGACGACGAAAAGTATGGTCGAACGCGCTTGGGTAGAAGATATGGGACAATTCTTTTACCAACTAGATCCCAATACAAGAAAAATTACAAGGAGTCTTGAAAAAATAAAATTAAAAATAATAAACAATGTTCCATTGTCTTTAAGAAAACTTGCTTGAATAATAACTTGCTACCGAAACATACACTCTTCAATATATATATATATATGTATATATATATATATATACACACACACATATATATATATATATATATATATATATAATTATCCTATTTACCAACCCCTCCGCTCGGGCAGGATATGACACAAGCTCAATTTTTAAGCGGACTTTAACAGGTTTAAATTCAGAGTTTTTCTTCTCCTAGACTAGTTGCCTCACCAAGGCTGAAGAACCCAATCTGTCCTACTATTTACCCATAGCTGGAGGGAGAATAATTGGATTCATACCTTTCCCAAGGGTATTAGTGCTATGTGAAATGCACTGATTCTCGTCCAGGATTTGAACTCGAGTCGCCGTGTCCATTTCCTACGACGATAACCATTCCACCACGGGCACCTTATATATATATATATATATATATATATATATATATATATATATATATATATATATATATATATATATATATATATATATATATATATATATATATATATATATATATATATATATATATATATATAACTATTTCAACTTGTGGAAAATAAACAAGATGCATTAATGATACAGTAGTAAGACATTTGTATACTGTTGGATGATATTGACATTTATGCTACTGACTGGATCTCTATTGCTACAGCCCAGTGACAAGAATAGCAAGATTATAGATAACAATGTAAACTGCAGGTTTTATCACAGAATACCTTCCCTTAAACTTTTCGTAAGTCATATCTGTAAGTCAGTAGGCATTTGATGCTGGAGCTTTCTTCTCTAGTTTTGATTTTGGAGTTAACTTCTCCAGGAAGATTTGCTTTCCACACTACCGTCATCAGACTGATGTCTCTTTTACCGAATGTTATCATCTCTCTCTCTCTCTCTCTCTCTCTCTCTCTCTCTCTCTCTCTCTCTTTTATATATATATATATATATTACATAATAATGTAAACAAACACACACACACACACCGCACATATATATATAGGTTCATTAGTCGGTAGCTTGATGATGAAAAAGGTATGCATTGTACACAATATATTTCATTCTCCTTCTTTTTAAATGCATTTAATTCAACGTTTTTCAATCACATAGATCGAGCATTATACAGTAAAAATGTCTGATAAAAATTCATCTAATAACGGTTAATTTCACTTTATTCATAAAGATTTGGTTTAGTTTTATGGCAAATCCGGTTTATACATATACATTTGATATATATGATTTCTAAATATAAGTCTACAAAGTTAAATAGTTCCAAATATTAATATGTATCTCTAACAATTCAATTAAACATCAGTCATTTGTTTACAGATACTTAAATGATCAAACAGTCCTATTTCAGACAATTCAATTTAGCAAAAGGCATTTATTTACACTCACTTTAAATGTGAAACAGTTCTATTTGACCCATAGGTGCCACTACTCCAGGTTAGAGTGGACCTGGGAGTGATGGCAATGAAGCTTTACTGGAGCTTCGCCCTCTGATTGTTTAATGTCAGATCAGGACACTCATTGGTGGGATCTTACTCCTCTGTAGAGATGCAGACGGTATATTCTACAGCCCCAGCTGACTGGGCTGTATTTATAGTGTTCAATATCATAGATAGAGCGTCCATATTCAAGTTAAGATGTTGGACGCACAGAGTCAATGGTGCTTGGCAACAGACAGTTTCTAGGCTAATGAACACATGTTAAAGATGCTATGTACACACTTTTCGCACGGCGGATGCCTGTATTATATACGCATGTGTGTACATCACCGAAAGTAGGATTTATCATCAATTATTTTGTAAATATTTTCCGGAAAGAAGAAAAGCGAAAAGAATAAAAGGAAAAGAAAGAAAGAAAGCCGAAAGAAAGAAAAATAAAGGGTGAAGAAAATTTAATTAGAGCAAAAGCAAATCATATAATTTCAATTAAAAAACAGATTTCATGAGGAAAAAATGGGACAGAAAATTTATAACTTTTTTCTCTTAATCATTTTACAGAACTGATATTGATGATGATCATCATCATCATGTCACGCCTCCAGCACGGATTTCTTTGACCCTCTCCTGTCACCCGTCTTTATCGTCCATCGCCCCAGGTAGGTCTTCAAGGCTACATCCTGTATCGGCACAGAGCTGTTGTATATAGTTTCTAGCTGGTCGTCCTGCTTTTGCTTGTCTATGTGAAGGGGTCCACAGGAGTATGTCGCTTATGAGTTCATCCCTACTCCTCGAGCAGTGTCCTGCATGTCTGGTTCGTCTAACTTGGATAGTTTTCGTGATGGGTGGTAAGTAGCCGTACAGCTGCTGTTTTGTTGGGTGCTGCCTCCAGGACTTGTTTAATATTGCTCACAGCATTCTTGTGTAATTGCCGTCAAGCTTTTTCTCCATACGTTTAGATAGCGTCCATGCAGTGCATCTATATAGAAGTATCGACACGACTGATGCTTGGAAAAAAACTGCGCTTTATTTTATCGGCCAGGTCTGACTTCCGTATGACCGATAGTCAATCGATAGTTGTCTATGCCTTTGCTAGTCGAAATGGACGAGCGTTTTCCGTAAATTCTTTTTTTTCATAAATCACTTTCTGTGCCTTCTTTATTACATAAAACTAACAGTAACAATTCATATAGAAAATGATCCCATTTATTTTCGTGTAGATAAAATTCAGGGAATAAAACATCCTAAAATTTTTGTTTCTATTCATTGATTTATTCATTGATATGGATTGATTGATTTCAACGGCGTGTCAACCCATCTAGGGTTATTTGGCTGGCTAGATGTTGGATGCGACACTAGGTCAATTTTTATACGGAGTTTAACGTGTTTGAATTCAGAGTGTTCCTTCTCCGAGACTAGTTAGCATACAAAGGCAAAAGAGCCCAGTTTGCCCGACTATTTTATCCATACGTGGTGAGAGGATAATTGGATTCTAAACTTTCCGAAGGGCATTAGCGCTACATGAAATTTAAAGCCTCGTCCAAGATATGAAATCACGTCGCCGTGTCTATTTTCAACGGCGATATTAATTACACCACGAGCGCTTCCTATATATATATATATAGTTTGTTAGTTAGTTAGTAAGTTTTATCTATAGATGAAGAGTACTCAATATCAGGGATAGAGCATATATTTATCTAATTTAGGATAGCAAAGATATAAAGTCAATGGTACATGATAACTGTCAGTTTCTCGCCTATGCGATCTTCATCACATAAGTAAGAAACTGATAGGGACCAAGCACGGTTGATTTTTTTGTCTACGGTATCCTAACACACACACACATATATATATATATATATATATATATATATATATATATGACCGACCTTTGTCGAGGGTAACTCGAAGGCTCCCATCTAAATGGCTATTACACCGAGTTGTAGGGGAGGGTGCTACTCCTCTCCCTGGATTTCTCCGCTTTACCATTGATCCGTACCTAATAATGCTTAGTGTTAACCAAGGAGGCATCAAGTTTCATTTTTTGAGTCTTTAGTATGACTCTACTTGGGATTGAACTTCGGTCTCCCGGACTACTGGCGAACACATATATATGTGCGTAGACATATACATAAGAGTGTTCTCCAATTTTAACAAGCATTGTCGGCTGTGGCAGTAGAATATGCCGATTGCATCTCAGTAGAGTGGTAGGATTTTCCACCAATTAATGTTCTAGATATGATAATAAACAATCTGATGGTGAGGTTCTAGTTCTGGAAATTTAGGGAATGTGAAGTACCCTTCATTGCCGTCTGTCACAGATGCAATCTGACCCGGAGTGGTAATACCTGGTCAAACAGAATTATTTAGTCATTTACAAAACTTAAAACGATTTAACTGTGTGTAAACAATAAGCAGCAATACTTGAAACGATTTAATTACATGCAAACAATAAATAGCAACGCTTGAAACCATTTAACTTTGCGCAAATGAGCTCTGGTTAGTTTAAAAATGTTACTTATAAACTATTCGCTTACAATTTATACATACATGATATATATGTATTAACAGGATATGGCATTAAATGATCCATAAGTTTTGATTTACAATGAAACACAACCAAACCAGACCAAGCTATTCTAACACACACACACACACACACACACACACACACACACATATATATATGTATATATATAAGAATAACTTACACAAAGTGTTTCTCTATTTTAACGTAAATATTCTATACAAACTCTTTTTAATTAGCATTTCCTCTCAGGACAATTTTCAACTTTATTTCTACATTGTCGCCGTCCTAAGAAAGAATCTTCTTTTGTTCTTTCTTGAGCTAATGTTCCTGTCTCTCTGTCTCTTTTTTTTTTTTTTTAAGATCTGCTGTTTTGTCCGTTCACTAATCATCCTCCATTATTTTGAAAGTCAGGAGAGTGTTTCATCCTTTTCATTGGTCATTTATTTAGCGACTGAATTTGCTGTATATTTTGTTCATCTGCTGTTTGCTGATTATTGATTAGGGGCTGATTAATTCCTACGCATATTTTGTTCTCATTCATATCTTTTATTTTTCCTTTTTTCTCATCACTCAAATTTCTTATGTATCAACTGACTATCGCAACGTTTTGCTCATTTTAACGCATTCGTTCAACAAAGGATGGTAGTATTTTCTGAAATTTGGCACGTAATAATGTCTAGTCAGACGACTGAGTGGTCACCGCTAGATAACATTAGACAACATCATATTCATAATATATTAATTATTTAATAAATAATCTGACGTAAACGTGTAGAGAAGAATTGATAACAAGACAATCCAAGTAGAAGGAGAGATTTATTGAGAAGTAAAGTCGACACTATAACGTTTCGGTTGTACTGAACCATCATCAGGGCCATGAGGGGGGATATTAGCAATGTTAAGTTAACGATGGATGTTTAAAAATGTAAAATACAAAAACCTAGGGGAAAATTTGTACAACAAGAAAAAGTTGGCCGTTTAATTAGTGAATCATCGTTTGTTGTTTTAAATTATGTCATTTGACATATTAGGAATATTGTATAGAATTTATGTTACGTTTGTTTATCGAGAAAGATTTCGAGTCAAAAGGAAGAAAAAGGAAGAAAGAAAAAAAGAAAAATAGACATGTTAGGATGTACCGTATATATTCGAGTATCATCCGATACCATCCAAGTAGAAGGTGCCCGTGGTGTAATGGTTATCGTCGTAGGAAATGGACACGGTGATACGAGTTCAAATCCTTGACGATTGCATTTCACATAGCACTAATACCCTTAGGAAAGATATGAATCCAATTATTCTCCCTCCAGCTATGGGTAAATAGTAGGGCAAACTTGGTTCTTCAGCCTTGGTGAGGCAATTAGTCTAGGAGAAGGAAAACTCTGAATTAAAACCTGTTAAACTCCGCTTAAAAATTGAGCTTGTGTCATATCCTGCCCGAGCGGAGGGGTTGGGTAAATATGGATACTATCCAAGATTATTTGTTCTCTTCTGCAGTTAGAAATCTTTGGTGTACCAGTTGGCCAAAGCTACGCCTGAGCCAATTATTTATACACATAAAGTGTATATCTCGTGTATAGTCTGACCCTCATTAGGCTAAAATTTAGATTTCCGAAAGTCACATGATTTGCGAGTATATACGGTATTATTGACACTCTAGGTGTAATGGTTATCGTCGTAAGAAATGTACTCTGCAACTCGTATTTAAACCCTGGACTAGGCATTTCAGATGAGAATAGTATTCATCCAACAATTCTTCCTCCTGCTATGGGTTGATCGTAGGGAAGACTGATCTCTTTAACCTTAACGTTCTAAGTGAAGGAAAACCCTGAATTCAAACCTGTTAAACTCCGCTTTGAAAATTGACATTGTGTCACTTCCAGCCTGTGCAGAGAATTTGGTAAATATATATACGGTAATTATTGATTCTGACTATTTATGAGGGCAGATCTATAATTTTGTCGTCTGTCACACGGTTGATGATTGGATTTTGACCTGAAATTATCACTATAAAATGTTCAATCTATGTTATTAATATGAACTACAGAACTAATTTCATTAACAAGGAAAGAGATTATGTTAAAATTATTTCTAGAGTTAAACGAATACATTGTTCACCGTTAGGCTACGGACTTAGTGATGTACTAATAATATCATGGGGAGATTGCATAGGATTTGGTGTTTGTTACTGTGCAGTTCGTAAATTTTATATTAATAAACAATCTCAGCTGATAGCCAAAATAATTTGGAAGAGTACCCGTGACGTAGTGGCAACCGTAGAGGACTATGACTGTTGAGTCAACAGGTTCGAAATCTAGTCGCCTTATTACGTTCATTTTCGGACTAATGCCCTTGGGAAAAAACAGTAGTGGCACTATTTAACCCGTCTCTGAAGGAATTTGAGGGTTCATATCTTTACCAAGAGTATTTGTCATAAAGTGAACTTCATTAGCTCAACTAAATTTCAAACTCGTTTACTTCGATGTCAGAGTCCAGCACATTAGTCAATACACCACAGGGACTTCTTCTTTTGTTTGATGATTTTTTGTTCAAACAACTATTGGGATTCATTAACACATCTCCGTTTCTGGCCAAATTAATATTAAGACAAACTAGAATATTAATAGATAGAAATGAGGCTGAATTCATTGTAGCAGACTGAGAAATTACAATATCTTCTTCATCAGTGTTATGTTAAATGACATTGAATTAATACTGAATCAAAAACTATAATACTCATCAAAGAAAAACTTTACTTATATCTTATTGTATTATTAGTAATTTCAAAACAGATTTTCGAATAATCTTTAAATTTCAAATGCTCTCAAACAATTAACATTTTGCATTTGTTTCCATGACAATTCCATCAACAAATTTCGTTATGAAAATGATGAAGATGTATAAGCAAAATATTTTATCTGAATATATTGTTAATTTCACCAATATATACATTGATAGATAGAGCGATGATGTAGTTCTCAATATTTATATAGAGTACTCAGTAGCATAGATAGAAAGTACATATTAAAGTTAAGACGGATTAGACACAAGGTTAACGGTGCTTACCAACAGTCAGTTTCTAGCCTGATGGCCTGATGAACACATAGACGAGAAATGAACAGTCGCCAAGCACCGTTCACTCGTTTGTTTGTTTATTTGTTTGGTTGGTTGTTTCACGGTGTATCAACACTTTTCCGGTCATTTAACGCCGAATTAAATCATTTTGATAAAAGTTTCAAACAATTCAGTTTAGTATAGTTTTTGTGTTTACACAGCTAATTGTAAAAACAGTTCCATTTCAAACAATTCAGTTTAGCATAAGTAAGCAGTTTAGTTCTATTAGACTCATAGATGGGATCCTATCAGGTGCTACCACTCCGGCTCATAGTGGACCTGAGAGCGATGACAATAAAGGGGTACTCCGCATTCCCCAAAGCTCCATAATTATTGAAGCCTTACCATCAGTTTGTTTTGTGTTATACCCAGGACACTCGTTGGGGGAGTCTTACCCCTCTGCAGAGATTCAGTCGGTGTATTTTCTACAACTCCAGCCGACTGAGCAGGTTCACTCTGTGTCTACGCCATCCATATATATATATATATATATATATATGCATAAAAATTCCTAAAGATATCGAATAAAAAATCCCTAAAGATATTGAATAAAAGTCCCTAAATATATCGAATAAAAAATCCGTAAAGATATTGAATAAAAGTCCCTAAATATATCGAATGAGAATAATCGATTAACTAAAAACATAATTCTTTATAATATAATATAATAATTTCATGAAAAATAGATAAATAAATGACTTTAGTACAGCAAAAAAGAACTGAAGCCTTCTTCCTAGACAGACGTTTCCTTGAGTCTGTTGTACTTCCGGTCATTTGAAAGGTTAAACACTATTTATTGATAAAATTCCGCGTCTGAATTTTCAGTCTCTTTGTTATCATTGGTTATTATCGAAGGACAAAGATTCAAGTCTAAATGAGATCATTCAAAATCTGTTTATTTTTATGTCACTTTTTTTCCCGGAAACACTGGATATTTGTTATTCAAATTTCATGGTTACAGTCAACGTCGATTACTGCCAGTTCATTTAGGCGTTTTCATTAGAATGGAAAAAAGGAACAAATATTCATTACTACTGGCAATCATCAATACGCGTGTCAGACACAGTGAAAAAAAAGACATTGAATTCTTGTCTCGGTGACTCATTCAACAGCCGACCGACATAGTCGATATTGATTAAATATGTTTCATACTTTGTTAAGGCTTGTTCAACGAAGGAGTTTCAGATGGAATCGACGAGACGAATCTAGATTACAGTTGAGACAATGTTAACTTTGTTGTCATGTTCTATGGAAAGGCATGAATCAATTATCTGCTCCTCCTACTCAGATATGGGTTAGTCGCAAGGAAGTCTTCCACTTCGACCATAGATAAATAGTTTGGTAGGCTGGGTTCCACTTTAGTGGACGATCAATCGAGTGGAAGGACAGAGGGCATCCCAAATCATGAGTGGAGCTTCTAAGACAACCTAGTTTTTTTTTTCTCAACATATCAGTCAACAATTTTGTGAATAAGAATTGAGCTAAAAATTTTAAAGTATATATTTTCAGACTAAATAGTTTACTAATATCAATTATTGGTGTTAATAATAGTTTTCTAGTTTTTCTGCTATCGCTTTCCTCGTTTATCTGCTTGATTAATCAGATAAAAAGGAAGATATTGAACACAAGTGCTCATAGACTTGTTTTCTGGAAGATTTAAACCATTTCTGGTCAATAAAAGCCTTGCTGATGAATCTACGATTAAGTGTTTGTGAACAAATTATGGTTTTATTTTGGCTTAATTTCTACGTGTATATATATATATATATATATATATATATATATATATATATATATATATATATATATATGGCTTAAATATATATGGTTAAAATACCAAACAGAATGTATTTATAATGACATTTCACACTGTACAAACTTCATTATATAAAGATTCAAAACATTTTTAAATAATAGGAAAAGTGGGGAAGGTAACTAACTGCCTGTGATGTCGTCATTGCAACGTAAATCGGAACACCATGGTTAAAAACCTTTTTAAAGTGGGAAACAAAAAACGGTAGAAATTGTGCATCCAATCTTTATTAAATTATGAATTTAATGATCAAAGAATATTACACATACAGAATTTGTAACTTATCCGCGGAAGATATGTTCTAAGATACCAAGCATATGTCTGACACCCTGGATGGTACTGAACTTTTCATATACAATGTTTTTTTTCCATACATCCATACTGAAGATAAAGTTTAATTTAAAAATCAGTTACAATGAAAGATTAATTGTGATATTTGATAAAATTGAACAACAATAACCATATTTACCAACCCCTCCGCTCGGGCAAGATATGATACAAGGTCAATTTTTAAGCGGAGTTTAACATGTTTGAATTCAGAGTTTTCCCTCTCCTAGACAAGTTGCCTCACCAAGACTGAAGAACCTAGTCTGCCCTACTATTTACCCTTACCTGGAGAATAATTGGATTCATACCTTTCCCAAGGGTATTAGCGCTATGTGAAATGCAATCAGTCTCGTCCAGGATTTGAACTCGTGTCTCCGTGTCCATTCCCTACGACGATAACCATTACACCATTACACCACAGGCACCTCGTTGAGCAACAATAACAATTAACTAATAAAAGTTATTGGACGCAGAGGATATTCGTTCTTACCACAGATCTATGTGGCCAAACCAAAGGATTATTTTTTGTCAAACAGAGAGTGACAAATATACCTCCCACATTTTAAACTGTTACTTGTACGCAAACCTAAGCAAGGGGTAATCGAGCAAAGGTCTTCCCATTTTTTTCTGGGTTGCTACAGAAATTATTACTCATTAAATTGATCAGAATTTTATTTTATTACGATCAAAGCTTGGTCCGGTACACATCATGTTTTTTGTGGTTAAAACGTTTTATAAGACTGGTGAATCTGTCGTTACTACACAGAAAGCTTTTCGTGTTCATTTCATAAGCTAAACATTTAGCAGCTATCTATTAATATTCTTATTTTATGCCTATTAGTTCTAGATTTTTCAGACAAAGTAGTATTCCCTTTTCCGCTGTGGATATGTTCCCAGATTCGCAGCACGTCTGAAACTATGGATAGTACCGAATTTTACATATACAATCCTTTTTCTGTACATACATGTGTATACTAAAGTTTAATCTATTAATCAGTCACAATGAAAGATTAACAATAATAATCTGTAATAAAATAAAAGCAATTATAACAAGAAACCAACTGAAGTTATGTGACGTATGGAAGATTCGTTCTTACCGTAGATCTCAGTAACCTAAACATACGATTTTTTCTTATTAATTCGAAAACTTTTAAGTTTTAACATAAAAGAAATATTTTATTGCTTCTCTTTGACATAGTGAGGATTATATCCTTTGCGTGCCGAACAGTTTTTCTGTTTGGCACTGGGTGATACAAAAGATTATTACTTCTGGTGGCCAAATACTTTTGCTATCTAGGCCACTATTTTGAAACAGACCAGCTTCCTGTTCGTACGGACAGGGGCCTCACGTCCCCAACAAACTCTTGTTGTATCACACATGATAGCAATTCTTGAACGTGTATGTCTTCATTCAACGTTTCGATTTTCTTTCAAACGTGTGCATATTAAGGATTCTAAAACGTATATTAAAGACCCTTTTAACGACATTTATGCTCTCTTCAAGTATTACATGTCATTCTTATATCCATACTATAAAGTTTGCACAGGCAATAAAATATTGTTGCTAATTCGTCGTGAACTGTTCTTGTATATCCTTACGAAGATACATCAATCTATACACAAGCATACGCTACGAAGTTTACGAATGCTTTTATCTCATTCATTTAATGTTAACAGGGGTTATGGTTTGATTTTGATTGCATTACAATTCTTTCAAAAGTATAAGTGTTAAATATTTTCTCTTCATGTCACTGGATATTGGAGAAATATTTTTGAAACTAGCATAGCCAAAAGTTAAGGGTTGTTCATTATATGCAACATATTTTTGAAACTATCATAGCCAAAAGTTAAGGGTTGTTCATTACATGCAGCATATTTTTGAAGGCTAGCATAGCCAAAAGTTAAGGGTTGTTCATTACATGCAACATATTTTTGAAACTATCATAGCCAAAAGTTAAGGGTTGTTCATTACATGCAGCATATTTTTGAAGGCTAGCATAGCCAAAAGTTAAGGGTTGTTCATTACATGCAACATATTCTTGAAACTATCATAGCCAAAAGTTAAGGGTTGTTCATTCCATGCAGCATATTTTTGAAGGCTAACATAGCCAAAAGTTAAGGGTTGTTCATTAAATGCAACATATTTTTGAAGGTTTGGTTTGGTTTCTTTGTTTAATAGCAATTCAACCTTTGTAGAAGCCATTCTCCAAGAAGAAGAGTAGCGGTACTATTTAACTCATAACTCAAGGATAAGGGGGTTCATACCTTTCCCAAGTGTATTTGCCCGAAAGTGAACGTAATAGCGCGACTGAAGTACGAACGCGCTTACTAAGATTCCGCAGTCCATCGCTTTAACCATTACACCACGAGGACACCCCCTCTATTTCTGAAGGCTAGCATAGCCAAAAATTAAGGGTTGTTCATTACATGAAACATATTTTTGAAGGCTAGCATAGCCAAATGTTAACGGTTGTTTATTATATGCAACATGTAATAAAAACACTTTTTTTGTGGCAAAAAATTAGAGGAAATTTTGAATATATTATTTCTAATGTACCCAACCTAATGTTAGTTGTTTTTTTCTTCTTTCTGTCATATCTTTTGATATTTCTTAGTTAAAATATGAATGTTCAGTTAAAATGTTCTTTTTTTTCAGTTTATCTGTACATGATATATCCTGGTGACATTCCATTCTGTTGACATTGTCCCAGAACCAGCTGCTCGATACTATGATTCTACAACCAACATCAACACATTTCTTAGCTGGCTTGATAGTATCCCAAAAACACTGTCTTTCACAAATCTTGACACCTTATATCTAAAGATTTGTTGTATGTTTTAATAAATCATATTTAAAGTATAACATTCTCTGTACACAACAAAACTAAAAGACGACAAACATACGAAGACATTTTTCAGTCGTCAATATCATAGCTTCTTCTTCAACATATCCAAATAACTAGAATACACCGACTGCTTCTCTGCAGAGGGGTAATACCCTCCGCCCAACGAGTGTCCTGGTGTGATACTAAGCAATCTGATGTTGAGGCTCCGCTAATGCTAGAGTACCTCTTCATTGCCATCACTCCCAGGTCCATTCTGGCCCAGAGTGGTAGCACCTGACAGGGCCCTACCTATGGTTCAAATAAAATTAAACTGCGTCCTTATGCTAAACTGAATTACTTGAAATAGAACTGTTTTGATATTTAAACTATGTACTAATGCTAAATAGAATTGTTTGAATTAGAACTGTTAGACTAATCTGAATGACTTGAAATCGAAATGTTTTTGACAATTAAACTGTTTACTTACATTTAGATTGCATACTTATGCTAAACTTGATTGTTTGAAATGAAACTGTTTTTGTGTGCTAAACAGAATTGTTTGAAATAGAACTGATTATTTGTATAAAAATAGATTTGGCATTAAATAACCTACGAAGGTTGATATGCTATAAAACACAACCAACCAACCAACCAACATCCAAACTTTGGGGCTATTATGAAATAAAAGTTATATGTTATTTATTCTGGAGTTGACTGTAGGTCACTGAAACATGGAAAGCTGAATCAGTGATAAGTACGACTTTGCAGCGCAGAACGTTAGTCACTATGTCACAAGGACTCATCTCTCCTGAACCTTTGATTAAGGGACTACGATATTTCTGTATGATGGAACAGAACTGTATTTCAGCTTTGATACGCTCTTGAAATAAACAGTTTTAATGAAGATTAGGCATTTTTAGTGATGCAATATTTCGAGTGCAATTAATTACGAGGAGATCTACCCAGACATTTTTTTTTTTTTTGGCTTGCTAAATATCGCTGTCTACAGACAACCAATTTAGGCCAGATGTAACAACTTACAAATGAGAAAAAGATGATGCAATATAGCCAGTCTGCTTTCATCAGAATGGGAAGATAAAAGTCATCAAAACAACTTGGCTGTTTTTTTAATTAACTATTGCGTGGAACCTCAGCAAAGAGTCTTATTTAGTAAACCGTTAAAATTGTAGCGAGATTTTCCCCACTGAGTGTTTTAGACTTGCAATCTTTTACCTAATTAAGTAACTATTCATAAAAATAGATAAATGTAGTTTGTCATGGATACAGAGTAAGTAATCACATCTCACAGACCATTACTCTTGTAAAGCGTTAATTGGTCATCCTATATGAGTAGCCTTGCTCAGTACAAAGCTTTATGCAGGAATCCCTGCGTCTAAATTGCTGGACTGCCCTCTTGAAAAAAGCGAGTTCAAACTCAGGTCAAGTTATTACGTTCACTATCAAGCTAATATTCTCGGGAAAGCTATGAACTCCGTCATCCCCCCAGTTAAGCGTTAAATAGTATCACTGCTGTTATTCTAAAAACAAATGCTTTGGCATTAAGTAACCCACGAAGCTTGATATGTCATTAAACAAAAACAAAACAAAACAAACAAACAAACCAAAACAAACTGCTATTCTTTTACAAGAATTGCTTTGGCGTTAAAGAACACACGAAGAGCAAATTTTCAGCTACCAAACACTATTTTACACATACAGTGACAATACATTTTCGTTACCGATCAACAAAAGCTTGAATGGCGGGCTCGTAAGGGGATTAATTTAAAAATAATGCCTCCTATTTATTACTACGAAAAGTACGTCGGATACAACAAGTCAGGCAAATGTTAATGAAATTGCAGTAGAGGTTAAACCCACCAGACAATGGACCATTTTTTGCCTTGTTCACAAATAGCAGTTGAACGGCAGTTTGTAAAAATTGCATCCAATGATATTCGTCGACGCTTAATGCTTACGTGGACCAAATAAAGGATCTCTACAACGAACATCCATGCGAATCGCCCAGATGAAAAATGGAATACAGTGACAAGATTTTCCTGAAAGCGGCGTTATCATTACTACAATGAAAATGTATCGCCAAAGGCAGAGACTATGTTGAAAAATAGCATTTGGTAGATTAAAAAAAGAGACTAAGCTTAACTAGAGCTTCATTATCTATAGTTCCACATCAAATTTCTTACCTAAAAATAAGTTATACATACAATAACCTAATTCTTTCAATAACATATGCGTTATTTCTTGATCACAGACAATCGCTTTTTGTGATTTTTGTGCACTATATACAGAGTACCGATAAAAACTGAAACAGATTTTAGTTGATATTTAATCATCATGTGTTCCCTTAGAGTTGGAAATGTTTCGTTTGTGCAGAAGTTGGCTGAATCTAATTCATGGAATGGTGGAATAGCAGTGATATCGGAAGGAATTTATGAGAATAGTTCAAACCTTGACTACGTTTACCAGGTTCAAATGCCGTCGGCACTAAAATACAACAGTAAATATTGATTCGTTCTTTATTATATATCTGCCAAAAGATCGTAATTCTGGATAATTAGTAAAACCTTTAAGACAGAAATGTCGAAATGAAAGCTGCTTACCATTTTTGACGATATTTAAGCGTTGGATTAATTCACCCATATAAAATATATAATAAAAAAAAAACAACTTTAGTTTTAAATTCATCGAAGGTATCAAAAAGAAGTAACACTTCAGGTATTCAAATAAAATGTCTTTAATTTGAACTGAAGAGTTTTTTTTTTTCTTTTGAAGATGTTCTTAAATATTTTTTGTTCACGACAAGATAAAAAGAAGAATCAGGTTCTTGAATACATGTTTTCAAGGCAGCTGTGAAAATTGACAAAAATACTAACTTTTTACGCTCATGTATTTTTTCTATATTATCAAGTGAGGCAAATGTCTTGATACTCACCAAACTTAAAAAAAAAATAGATAGGAGAAATAGAGGTAGGAAGAGCGTGCCGCGCCAGCCTTTCAAATAGGACGAGCCACCATGAATTAAATAATCATAATTAGAAATGTAACGATTTTTCTTTGCAGCACGGTAACAAAGAAAATTATTAATGTAATTTAGTTTTTGCTTAGTATCGGAAGCAGGTAGCTTTGTGCTAAAAATACAACAACCGAACAAACAAAAAACAAAAACAAATCTTAGTCCATTGTAGACCCGAACCTCAAGTAGAATGTTTTTGTGTCTTTTTATCATGGAATTTTTTTGTGCCTTTTGGTTACCTAATGTTTTGGTCATCTTTTCATCACAGAAAGTTTTTTGTGTCTTTCAAGCACTGATGTTTTTATTGTCTTTTGGTTACCGAATGTTTTTAGCATCTTTTGATCACTGAATGTTTTACGTATCATCTAACCACTAATTTTTATTCTCTGTCACTTGGTTACAGAATGTTATTTGTATTTTTTGATCACTGAATGTTTTTAGTATCATTTGTTCTCTGAATGATTTTGTATCTTTCAATTACTATTCTTTTTATGTATTTTGGTTACCAAATGCTTTTTGCGTCTTTTAATCACTGAATATTTTTGTGTGTTTTGGCTAATGAATGTTTTTAATGTCCGTTAATTAACTAATGCTTTTAGGGTCATCTAGTAACTGAAGGTTTCTGTGTCTTTTGATCAGTGAATGTTTTTGAGTCTTTTGATTACAGAATGTTCTTTTTTATGTCATTCAGTCTCTAGTTTTTTTCTGTCTCTTTTGGTTACTAATTTTTTAAAAGTCTTTCAACTACGGAATATTCTCAGTGTATTATGATTACTAAATGTTTTTAGTATCAATAAATGTTTTCAGTGTCTTTTTATCATTGAATGTTTTTGTGTCTTTTAATCACTAATTTTTTTCTGTGTCTTTTAGTTACTGAATATTTTAGAGCTTTTAATCATGGAATGTTTTTAGTGTCTTATGACCACTGAATGTTTTTAGCATTTTTTGATCAAGAAATGTTTTTAGAGTCTTTTGATCATTGGATGTTTTTTGTGTCTTTTAGTGAAAGAATATTTTAGTATCTTTCAATCAATAATTTATTTTAGGGTCTTTTGATCACTGAATGTTTTTGTATCTTTTGTCCACTAATTTTTTTCTGTGTTTTTCGTTTACTGAATGTTTTTATAGTCTTTTAATCACGGAATTTGTTTTAATTGTCTTATGATCCATGAATGTTTTTAGCCTCTTTTCCCCAATGAATGCTTTTAGTGTCCTGATCCCTTGATGCTTTTTTTATATTTTGATCACTGAATGTTTTAGCATCTTTTGATCCATGACTGATTTTAGCATCCTTTAATCCCTAAATCGTTTTAGCGTCTTTTGATCATTGAACATTTTTGATTGCCATTTTTGCTGAACCTTTCAGCATCTTTTGATCAATGAATTTTTTAGTGTCTTCTGGTAAGTGAAAGTTTTTTTTGTACTTTGATCACTGAATGTTTTTCACATATTATGATCATTAAATGTTTTTCGTGTCTTTTGGAAACTGAAAATTTTCTTGTTTTCTGGAAAGTGAACATTTTTAGCAACTTTTGATAAATGAATGTTTTTAGCATTTTTGATCACCAAATTTAAAAAAAAATATCTTTTGATTACTGAATATTCTTTTAGATGTTGCGAATGATAAAACCTTTATATATTTTGAAAAGGTCATGGATGCCGGAAAAATCTCTGTAAAATTGAAACACTACGGCTTATCAGGATTAGTAGAAGTCAAATAATTTATTCATTTTGATAAATAGAAACGAGGAAGACCATCCATTTCCTGTTAATTTTCGTTGTAATTTAATGACGGTTAAAGTATTTGCAGGCTTCAGTATCATAAAACTAATTAAGTTGAGGCTCAGAGCCTCAACTGTTGAATAAACCAGCAAGTTTCATCAAGATCGTTTTTCTTACATCTAAACTCTATTCTTAATCCATTTAGTGAAAGTCCCACTTGTTCAGAGATGCAAAAACAAAGTTTATCGACACCCCTCTTTAAAGTAGGAAGGGTTGAATCCTCGTTAAATCAACGTTTTGTTTAATTATAAAAATTGGATGGTTCCCTCACCCTACATCAATCCTTATTTTTATCTGCAAATATTTAAGAGAATTGCACCTATGACAGAGCGTATAGTGTCGCCCCATGAAATAAATATGGCATTTTTTGTGAATAGCGAGTAGAGAAAAAGAGGAACGAGTTCTTTTAGTAAAAGTAAAAATGCAATAAAAATGTTTGGTTTATTTCTTTAATTGCATATCAACTTCTTAAGTGTTATTTAATGCCGAAAATGCATTTATTTCTTGATGCTTCATTATAATCATAGCCATTTGTATTTTCAACGTTCCACTGCAATAATTTTTCTGCATTTTGATAATATGGTATTAAGTATTCCTATCTAATACGAGTAATTTTCCTATCTAATACGAGTCATTTTTTTATTTTTGACTCCTTGATAGTACCAGCTTGGCTACTATCTATTGATAGGACCGTAACTGCCACTATCATTCAGGTCATGAGAATAAGTTTGCAAATCGAACAAGAATTGGCTGAATATCAAACGTATCGGCAATTTTCCCATCCCCATTTTTCTGTCGTTTCGTTTATTGATATATAATAAATAGATAAAATCATAGCAAAAACGGATGAAGAGTATGATACGGATGAGTTAGATTATTTGGTTTAATGGCATTACAAAACTTGATGGTTATTTAATGCCAAATCCTCTATATACATACGAGGTGTCTTCAATAAGTTTCCAGACTTTTTTGTACAGGTATTTAAAATTGTCGTAGACTCTTGAAAATTCTCTACGTTGTTGCTATACATCTTATGAGATGACTGACCAATTCTTATGATTTCAGGTTCAAATGAACAGCTACAGCAGCAATTGGAATACACCTTACTAAAGCCTGATTGTCACAGCTGCTGAATTTCAAAAATACAATCTGGACGTGAAGACACTTTAGAGGAACGATATGAAAGAAAATTCTGTTTTAAACTTGGAAAAAATGCCGCATAAACGTATGGAATGCTTTAGACTGCTTTTCGACCACCTTGTATGAATCGAGCATCAGTTTTTGAGTGGCATAAGAGATTCAAGGAAGCCAGGGAGTCTGTGAGGGATGATGAGATGTGTTGGAGGAGTAAGGAAGTCAGAACATCAGAGTTGATTGGCCAAATAAAGAATTTCATGCATAAGGATCGTTGTGTATCTATAGAGACAATAGGTGCACAGTTTGATGTCAGTATGAAAACTGTACACATAATTATTCGCGAGGAACTGAAGATGCGGAAGATTTGCGCGAAGTTTGTCCCAAGGGTGCTCAGAGAAGATCAGAAAGAAAGACGTTGTCATGACAGCAGGGAGATGGTCGAGCTGATCAATTCAGATCCCACAGTTCTTGATGCTCTGGTGAGCTGCGATGAAAGCTGGATCTACTGGTATGACCCAGAGACCAAGGGATAGAGTTCCCATTGGAAGCATGCTGGCTCTCCAAGACCCAAGAAGGCTAGACAGAGCAAATCCACCCACAAACTTTTGATTATCCCTTTTTTTTGACAGCACTAGCATAATCTACATGCATTGGGTTCCCACTGGACAAACAGTCAACAAGGAGTACTATGTTGAGGTTTTAAGGGAGTTCAGCAAGAGATTCCTAGGGAAGAGGCCAGCACTCTTCAAATCGGGTCAGTGGCATTTCCACCAGGACAATACACCAGTCTACGACTCCATCGTTGTCACAGACTATTTGAGCAAGATGGGCATCAAGACAGTTCGTCACCCTCCCAATAGTCCAGACCTTGCTCCCTGTGACTTTTGGTTATTCCCTAAGCTCAAGGAAAAACTTAGAGGCTGTCGTTATAAGACAATTGAGGAGATGAAAGAGGCTGTGACGAAGGTCATTGACACCCTCACACAAGAGGACTTCCATTGGACGTTCCAGAAGTTGTTGTAACGGTACAACAAGTGCATTACAGCCGGAGGAGATTACTTCGAAGGGGACTAGAGTTTCATGTGTGTACTGTCAATAAAAGTGCCCATACGAAAAAAGTCTGGAAACTTATTTAATGAGCCTTGTATAAATGATTTGTAAGTGAATAGTTTATTGGTAACTTTTTAAAAAACGAGCCAGAGACCATTTGTGTGTATATAAATAGTTTCCAGTATAGTAAATAATTCAAAAGTTTTATCTGATTCATAAATAGGACCTTGACACTTACTACTACTCCGGGTCAGAGTAGAGCTGACAGTAATAGCAATGAAGGAGTACTCCATATTCCATTAAGCTCCAAGAATAAAGTCATACGATCAGATGGTTTCGTGTCATAATCAGAACACTCGTTGGAGACGGAGGTCTTACTCCTCTGCAGAGATGCATTCTACGTATTTTACATCCCTCACTCTAGCCGCAAAATGTTATGGATATAGGCTGTATAAAATATTCAGTTATTTACTCTATCCTGTTTACCATTAATTAATGCCGTTTTCTTGTGTTTTTTTATTCTCCCTCGGTCATATGATGACTGTATTCCCTGCAGAAGGTAAGAGCCTATAAAAATAATATCCTTGGTATGGCACAAAACTGAACCTGATGGGGATGCTCCAGTTCTGGATATATGGGGAGTGAGGAGTACCGCTTCATGGCCATCACTCCCAGGCCCACTTTAACTCGGAGTGGTAGTACTTGTTTGGATCCCACCTATGGTTCAAATGGATAGGTATAAAAACTATTCATATTCGATAGAGCCAGGTGCAAAAGAAAAAGCCTGTTAAGAAACAACTACTCAAAAAATGCAAATATGAACGTCCAATGAATTCGATTCCCTAATCTTTTGGCATAAAATAACCCTTGAGATGTTGACATGCCATTAAAATCAATCCCTCATTCTTTACTTGAATTTGATCACTACACGAAAACAAATAATAACAATTAACTTGTTAGGTTGTGCTTAATCTCCTAATAATGAGTTAAGTAGATTTTAGAAGAACATTTATATTTGCTTATGATCAAATCTTTTGAAGTAACATTACGTGCAGACGTTAATTCGTCTTTTTTTAGTCTGTTGGGTTAATAAAAAATTCGTGCAGTTTATTCTGTAAAAACTGAAGACACCTTTTAATTTTATTTCCGATATTAACTTTATTGAACAGTATATTTATCTTCTGCCATCTTTCAGGCAACTCTATAATTCCACTCATCTTAAAAAATTATATTTTTTCTGCAAAATGTCATTTGAACATTTTTATTTTTTAAAGATCTGAATAAATGATATCTAAAGGTGCAATACCTGTTTAATACAGCTGATGATTGAAAACTTCAAAGTTGTAAAAATCTTTTTGCTGTCATAAAAAAAAATGCAGTCAAGCGATAATCTGATAGTATATCAGGCTTTTTCTGTTATATAATTCCAAATGCTTTTCGTTTATTTCTGTCTTCATTTGAACAAATTAGGAGGAATACGAGTTCGAAACATCCTTTTGACTATGCATAGTCGTGGACTTTATTTTTAATTTCCCCCAATATGCAATATTGGGTTTTTTTTAGATTGAGACTTAGATTTCAATTATTTGATAGTGATTTATTTTGCTCTTTAAACCATCTTTTTTCTCGTCGTTTTAAAATATTCTCTTTTTATTGTTTTTCCCCATTTGTTTAAAGAATGGAATATTTACGTTATTTCAAAAATCGCACACAATTACGACCCGGTAATTTTCTTTAATTAACTTACATGGAGACCACACATTAAAGCACCTAACATAATCAAGCTATGCAAACGATTTTCAACATTTGATTCGGATATTTTAGAAATTTTGTTATCGTCTACATTGTATAACGTTGATTATTCTAAAATAATATCTTGATTTCATCGCTATCAACCAAAACTTGTCTACTTGACTATGTTCAACAACATACAGGGTGTCTCAAAATAGATGCAACCCGTTAATATAATGATTTATTACTGAGACAAGCGCAATGGCAGTCATTTGGAGCACGTCCTGTAAAAAATGCCTTTTTTAAGCAAGAGATATCAAACCAAAGTTTTTTTAATTGCTGTCATATCAACTTTCAGGACATGCAATATTTTTTAAAAGTTTCTTGTCTCAGGAATAAATCATTATCATATTAATTTTGAGACAGTTTTGCATGTTTTTTTTTCTCCAAATAAGTAGTGACACAAAATAATTTTTCCTCTCTTATCCAAGGCATTATGATCAAGGATTGATAGCTATTATAGTATACTATTTTCAAATCTGAAACAAAAAACAAACAAACAAAAAAAAACACGCATAACATTATTATTAGTTGAATTATCAGCAGTCACGTAAGTCCCGTGTATATGGAGACACCTTATATCTTCTGCATTGAACTTCGCAAATTACTTTTGATACGTTCGATCACTAACACCTCTCTAAACTGCATTAATATTTTTTGCATTCAAATTACATTTTCACATTTCTTAAGAAAAAAAAGGGGTAATACGATGAAAATATTGCGCTTTTTTTTCCTTCTTCAATGTTTGAACCAATAAAACAAAATAGGCCAGCTTGAAAAAAACGATCATCTTTAAACTCTTCTAATGCCACTTAACTACAAAAACAGAACAAATTCTTATCGAATTCAAAATCAATCGATTTCGAATACACAATTATCAAAGTGTTTAACTTCATTCATTCCCCCAGTTAGGGGTTAAATAGAACCACAGTTCTTCAACAAGGATGGCTTTGGCATAAAATTGCCCACGTAGGTTGACATGCCATTCGATAAAGAAACCAAACCAAACCAAACCAAACCACAATCATTACACATATTTTCTGATGGAAACTGCAATTATGAAGATCTGAGGAGTATGGATTACCCTTTCATTGCCATTACTCCCGGGTCAACTTTAACTCGGAGTGATAGTATATATATAAAAATATTTTTTTATCTAATGATATTGTAATCCATTCCTAGACAATTATCTGTTTATTTTTGTAGTTAGCGTTTTTTATTTTAAATATTTTGTATAGGGAAATGAACGCCTGAGTCACTGTCGTAAAAGTAATGAAATGCTGTGTCTGTGTGTTCGGTTTGAAAATTCCAATCTCCAGCGTCTCAAATTTAAAAAAAATGTTGTGTTTCAAATTATTGTCTGCTTAATGAATTGGCGGGAAATTTGAATTCGAAACAATATTTTGACTTACGAAAAAATATCAGAAGGAACATTGAATTCGTACGGTGAAGACGTACAGTTTTTTCTCCGGTTTTTCAAAAGTCGAAAAATGGAAATGCAAATATTTATAAAGTTATGATCATAATTTTTTATCATAATTTTAATTCTAACTTTTATGTATTAAGTAAAATCTATTATTGCAATTTGAACAAGTAGGTTCATTTAAAAAAAAAGGTGACACTCTCGAGATGAATAGCTCCTTTTAATACGTAAGTTAAAAATGTATTCTTATATTTGTTTGTCTTGTGTTTCTGAATTTCGTTGAAACCAAGTTTCATTTTAAAATCAAAATCTCAAACAAGTTTTGTTAAAGATTATTGTTTGAGATAAATTCTCTTTTTACTGTCGAAATTAACAAGATAGTTGTTTAATTCCCGTTACATTTGTTGTATTGGTTGATCTAAAATTATTTAAAACTATATTTTCGAGTTTTTTCTTACAAATTGCATACAAGCAAACATAAAAAAGGGTAAAAACTCTTATAAAATTGTTTTTATTTTAAAAAACATTGTATAAACATTTCAATTTTGCCTTTTTTCCAATACTGTAAGACTGTTAATTGTTTATCTTTAAGATATCGCTTGAGAACTTTTAAGCAAATATCTTTTTATATTTTTTGTGTTTAATAGAATTTCTTGGATTGGATTTCTGGATTTAAAGATTTTTTTTTCATCTTGAAAACCTTCAACTGAATCGTCCGAATTTTATCAATATCAGAATTTATCTTTTATCTGCCTGATAACTTTTAACAGTTAAATCACATTTTTTCTGCCCATAAACTATTTGCTATCTTTGTAGAAAAATCAAAATAGAATTTGTTAATTTTTTATTTTATTTAAATAAATCTATTAAAAAAAGAATTATTAAATTTTGCTTGAATATAAAAAAAAGTTATCACATTTTTTCTTAAAGATTATTAAATTATCTTTGTTACATACTAATATCCTATCTCTAGGTCCAAAAGATATGTTTAAGAATTATCCGTATTCGATAGAACCGAGCGCAAAACCCCTTTTTGAAACAACGGTACAAAGAATGTAAATTTGCATGTACAATGAAGATGATTACCTCACCTCTAGGCATGTCGTTAAGATCAATCAATCAATCGATTTTGAAGACTTTCGTGTAGTGAGTTTGATATTCACCGAGTATCAGGGCTCGTGATTAATGTTGTGTTGTCCCGTGAACTCGTCTAAGGCAATAATGGTTGGATTTCATTTCCTTTAATAATGTTCTTCACTTTTTGTATCATCAATTAAAGATATCTTAATTAATCAAATTGAATTAAATTAAGGTGTTTTAGACTTTCTTCAGTGACTTGAAAATATGCATTTATTTCACACAAGCTAAAAATTGTCTTTGTTTTTTTTTTAAATAAAAACTTTCCATGTTTAATTGATGTTTCATTGTTTCTTTAGAAAAAAAAAAGACACAAAGACTACACTTTCAAGACTAAATATAACAAAGTTAATCTTTATTTCGTAAACGTTTCACTGGTGTTTTAGTTATGTTTCTGACGATTATAGATAACAACGTAAAAAAAAAACAACACAAAACAAACAAAAACAGAAAACAACAAGACAGAAATCATTTTGATTTCGAGACAGTTTAAGATTGTTTCAGAGCAGTTCCGACACAGTAATGAAAAAAATTAGTCTAGAGCCCTGATGGGGATTCAATTGTTGTATCCTGAAGGATGCTGCAAAATTTTCACAAAATATCGATATATTTGGTTCATGTGAATGTTTGCATACAAACGGAAAAATGTATCTGAGAATCTACTGAGTGTGGGGTCAGATTGTCAAGTTATTTCAACTCATAGATATTTTTTTTATTAAAATATGAGAATGAGCTGAAATAACTTAATAATCCAAGGCCATTTCATTCATGGAGCATTCATGACACCAAATGACACATATTCACTGCGCTAAAGAGACATGAACGAGTCAGTTTTGTTTTCCCTTCTTCTAGTTTCTAATTTTCTGTGTAATGAATGTTAAAGGAAAGAAACGTGTAAGTCGTAGGACCACAGAGAACATATCATGTTACGTCATCAACCATCTTATGTCGAACAATGGGGATTTGTTAGAGATATGGAAGACGCGGTCGCCAAGAATAAATTGAAGGGATTTCATATCAAATAACCAAGCAAATTATGGCAGCCACTTATCATAATAATCAAAACCACCAGTGCTTTAAGGTTTTAGTTATGACCTCAAGGAACAAAGCAGTTGATAAATAACTTCCAATCAATTTTTATTAAACCACATTTCTCTCTCTCTCTCTCTCTCTCGAGAGAGAAGAGAAACGACCCACATGTGGTGTAATGGTTATCATGATAGGAAATAAACACGGCGATCTCAGTTCAAATCCTGGACAAGGCTGCTTGCATTTCACACACCACAAATATCTTTGAAGAAAAACATGCATTTAACAATTCTCCTCTCGAGCTATGAGTAAATAGTAGGGCAGACCTGGCTCTTTAATCTTTATATGTCAACCGGTGTAGGAAAGGTAAAACTCTGAATTCAAACTTGTAAAAATTTGCCACAGAAGTTTATCTTGTGTCAGATCCTGCTTGTGTTGCGGGGTTGGTATATATATATATATATATATATATATATATATATATATATATATATATATATATATAATTTAGTTCTTAGTAATTGTTATATAATCTTTTCAATTATAGAAATCGTACCTCTTAAAAGAGACTTCATGTACACAAAGCAGTAATAGAAAAATCTGTTTAAAGAGTAGTCTTTTTTCGAAAAAGAATATACTGGACAGAATAAGAGAAGTTTTGTCTTTTCGTTTTAGAAATTTCTCACAGTCATATGATAATAATGACCTCACAAAAAGAAAAGTAGCATATTCTCAGTGTTGCTTGAATTGCCAGACATCAAGTAACATGTCAAAGTGACAACAACTCTTTAACAACATAAAGTTTTCAAGATGAAGACTTACAGCATCTCTCTGTCTCTCCATTTTCAAGAAAGCGTCATTTCGAGGGTTTTAAAACTGTATGATGAAGGAAAAGTTTATATTTTACAAAAAGACGGTCGACCACGTAAACCAAGCTTTAAAGAGGGCAGCTAAATTGAAAGACATACCAGGAATGATTCCTTCACCATCTCAACAGGAATTATAAGGCAAATCGAAAATGATCTCAACGAGCAGGTGAGCGGCTACCCGGACGATTGAACGCGTTTAGATGGAACTCTTGTTCTCCTGCGACTAAAC
Organism: Sepioteuthis lessoniana; assembly: GCA_963585895.1. Classification (NCBI taxonomy): domain Eukaryota; kingdom Metazoa; phylum Mollusca; class Cephalopoda; order Myopsida; family Loliginidae; genus Sepioteuthis; species Sepioteuthis lessoniana. Next base: position 67,725,744 of record OY757909.1, read on the forward strand.
TTATAAGTTAAAAGAATAAGTATGTTAAATTTGAATGTGCAAAAGAACACGTTGTTAGAATAAGAATCGGTTTAAAGTTCATTCTAGCAATTAAAGTAAATACAATGTATGTGGATTTGATGGCAGATAGTTAGTTCAAATGTCGTACAGACAACAGAGTTAAAGCGAAAAGAGTCGAAAGGTCTTCTAAGCAGAGAGAAAAAAGTATAATAGCATTGGGAATGGGCTGATAAATGTTAATGTGTACCTAAATCTAAACTGATTAAAACAACGTGTTATTCGTTCTCAACATAAATCTACAAACCAGCTAGCTTGTCATTTTTATGCGGGACAGCGTCTCTTGTCACTCCGTTAAACGTGTGAAAGATCTTTATGGCCTTAACAAAGTCTAAACTAGAGTCCCTTTGATAACTTTTGGAAGATAATAGGGGACAAGATTAGGGAAAGAAACCCACACTCTCCGAACGATTTATGGGTAAAACTTAAAAATGAAGGAAAAAAAATAACAGTAAAGCAAACGAAAATGTTCTAAATGCTGAATTTATTACTAATAATGTTCCACAAATTTCTAATTGTTTTAAGTTAAATTACTCACAAATATTAATTTTTTATTTTGTAAATTATCAAAAAAAATACTCTATGGCTTATTCTTTTATTTTGTTCACCGTAGTTTTCACAAATAAAGATTTTCCTCCAGTAACTTTGTTTCAAAAATATTTGTAATAAGAGCCTTTTGACTTACGAAGGACATACTAAAACCTATGATTTCTATAAAATTCAAAATCCTATGACGAAAACTTTTAACGAGAACTACTTTTGAATAAATCATCTTGTTATCTTCTCCGGTAAAACACACACACACACACACACACACACACACACACACACACACACACACACACATATATATATATATATATATATATGGAAGAAGTCATCCAATCAATTTGTTGCTGGTCAATTTGACGTGAGTCAATTAGTCTATCGGACAATTTGTCTCTGGTATCAGCTATAATTGGTTTACGCCTTTTGGTTTGAACAATATTCGTTGGATTAATATGGCTACCTGCAAACTCACCATTTCACGAAAGAAAGAAAACAAAGTTATTGATAAAAGAAAGTATATATATATATATATATATATATATATATATATATATATATACAAAAATAATAACAATTCTGATGGATCTATGATATATTGGAGGTGTGAAAATTGTGCATGCAAGGCTTCACACGAACAATAGTTATTGAGAGCTTAAGAAGATTGCATTCCATAATCATACTTCAATAGCGACAGGGGTGCCTCGGGTAGCTTAATGGTCAACAAGGTAGACAAGCAAACTTTCACGAGTGAGTTTGAGTTTCATTGGATGCCCCATTCATACGGGCTTGTGCTACATCTAAGCAAAAATTAAAATTATTACTTCAATAGCGACAGGGGTGTAAGAATGACCGTCTCGTGAAAAAACAAACAAACAAAAGTCAAACAAACAAACAAAAAAAACCCAACAAAAAACAAAGTTTATGGATGTGAAAATTTTTGTCTCTGGATTCAAAGTACCACTGCAGGAAAAGGTGTGTTGAATAAACAAAGGCCGGGTTGATTTATTTTAGTGACGGACAAAAAGAATCAAAGAGAATCAAATAAGGGTGGAAGAATTAAGCAACCGCATTGTCATGAAGGAGAGTATAATGCAAGAAGGATCGAAGCATATGACTGAGACGATGAAATACAAGGTGCGCTATGTGGAAATCATTAATTGATGGATGCCAAGCACAAACAACGAAAAATGTTTTGTGGAAAACTTCAAAGAAATATCGTTTCTTCATCAATATTATTATTCAACAAACAACCAAAATGTTTGTTTCTTGGCATATCAACCTTTGTGGTTTATGTAATGCCAAAGAAATCCCTGAAGTAGTGATGATATTCTACCTATTGGGGGGTGGGATAAAAGGGCTCTTACTTTTCCAACGATATTCATCCGAAAGTGAACGCAAAAGCACGATGATTTGGTTGGTTGGTTGGTTGGGTTTTATAGCATAACAACCTTTGTAGGTAATTTAATGCCAAATCCATTTTTATACAAATAATGAGTTCTTTTTCAAACAATTCAGTTTAGCATAAGTACACTGTTTAATTGTCAAAAATATTTCTATTTCAAACTGTTCAGTTTAGTCGAACAATTCTAATTCAAACAATTCAGTTTAACGTAAGTACAGCGTCGATGTCAAAAATAGTTCTATTTCAAATAATTCAGTTTAGCATTAATATGTAGTTTAAATATGAACACAGTTCTATTTCAAGTAATTTAGTTTAGCATAAGTACGCAGATTAGTTCTATTTAACCTATAGATAGGGCCCTATCAGGTGCTACCACTCCGGGTCAGAGTGGACCTGGGAGCGATGGCAATGAAGGGGTACTCCGCATTCCTCAAAGCTCCAGCATCACTGGAACCTCGCCATCAGATTGTTTAGTATAATATCCAAGGCACTCGTGGTGGGGTCTAACCCCTCTGCAGAAAAGTAGTCGGTGTATTCTACAGCCCCAACAGACAAGGCAAAACAGCACGATGAGTGTTCGATCTAGCTTACTTCGAGGCCACAGTCTAATACTTTTAACATAACACCACGAAGAATCTCCGAACCTGGAGACAAAAGACAATAAATAGAATTTTGACACACAAATTATCAGATTGATTGGTTGATCTTAACAGCCTGTCAACCCGTCTAAGACTACTTCATACCTAGAAGTTAGCCTGTTATTGCAAACAATTATATGATATCGAGTAATCCTATCTAATACAAATAATTTTTCACACAGTTGTATAGTTTCAAGTATTCTTATCCAATACTAATAATTTATACACAATTATATGGTTTCAAGTATTTCATCATCGTCATCATCATCAAGTCACACTGATAGCCGGGATTTCTCACACTTTCTCTCTCTCTCTCTCTTTATCACCCATCGCTCCCAGAATGTCTTCCAAATTACATTGTGTTTCTGAGCAGAGCTGATGTAAATAAGTACTTGTTGTTTAGCCAACACTGGCACGTGAAGGTAATGGGATCCATAGAAGAACGTCACTTATGAGTTCGTCTTTATTTCTTCAGCTGTGCCCCGTATGTCTAGTTCGTCTTACATGAATGGTTTTAGAGATGGAAGGTAAGTGGACGGACAGCTGTTGTTTTGTTGGGTGTTTCTTCCAGGATTTGTTCAAAATAGCTCGTAGCATTCTTGTGTAGTTCCCAACTAGCTTTTTCTCTATGTATTTGGTTACTCCACCTAACACTAACTATTTGTAAGAATTATATGGTTTGATGTAACTAATAATAGTGAGTAAAAAGTAAAGTTGTCGACCTTAGTTGAGGGTGACCTGAAGGCTCCATTTTCAATAGCTACTAAACCAAGTTGTAGATGAGGGCGTACTCCATTCTCTTGATTGCTCCACTTTACCCTTGATCCTTGCCTTATAGTGCTGAGTGTTAAGCAAGGCTGTATCAAGTACCATTTTTTGAGTCTTTGGTATGAATCGACCGGGGATTGAACTCCAGTCTCTTGGGCCATTGGCGAACACTCTACTCATTAGGTCAATGGCCAAGTCAATAATAGTAATCCTCATTTGCACCTTCGAGTAACTATTTTCAATACAGTTATTAAATACGAATAATTTTTACAAAAGATAGGACTCTAACATATACTGCCACTCAAGGTCGGGGTTGACCAGGTAGCAATGGCAAAGAAAGGGTATTCCACACTCCCCAGACATCCAGAACTAAAGCCTCATCATCAGATACAGCTTAGTGTCATACCGAGCACATCCTTATTTTGCGGGGTCTTACTCTACTTCATGGGTAACAGTCGGCTGATTCGAAACCCTATAAATAGGACATCCGTATTATCAGAGAGTAAAGACATTTATAGGAATCCTTCAATGCAGAAAACTATGCTAACATATTTTTGAGATAAAAATGGCTTTAGTTGCAATTGAAATTCACTCTTATGGCACATCTTTTTTACAACTTCAATTTGATACTATATGACTTCCGGTTGTTCTCAAAATTGAAAGATGCGTTGAAAGATCTACAGTGTTCTTCTGATTTTGAAGTTGCTACGCGCAATTAAATCGAAAATAATCCAGAAACATTTTTTGAACGAAAGGAAATAGTGGATAGAGGTTTTTTGAAAATTTTGTTAAATAAAATGACGACGATGTTGAAAATTTCAAGTCTTTTTCTTTTGATTGTTTAATGATATATCAACCTTAGTGGGTTATTTTGCCAAAGCTGGCCTTGTGGAAGAACAACAGTGTTACGATTTAACCTAGAGCAGGAGGTGATAAGGGGTTTCCTTCCTGTCCCTGGTGTATTAGTCCAAATGTAAACTTAATAATATGACTAGAGTTTGAATTCCCTTACTACAATGTCACATTGCAGTACGTTAGCCACTACGCCATGAGCACTAATTCCTATTATGTTGAAAAGTAAACTTGTGAATTTATTCCATTTTGGCAATATTTGTTTTATTCCATCTGATGAAAAAAATGTTTTTAAATGATTGTGTGTGTGTGTGTGTGTGTGAATATGTTCATTGCATTTGTTGGTGCATGGTGATTTAATACCATTTACAACGATATTTGATTCTATTTTGTTTGGTCTTATGGCATAACCATTGTATTTTATTTAATGCCAAATCCTCTTTATACACATGTATTAATTATATATGATTTTGTAAACACATTTTGTTGGTAATATTTTTAAACGAGTCTAAGCTCATTCTTTTGCAGACATTTAGATGGTTTCAAGTATTGCTCTGCATCACTAACAATTCAATTAAACGTCAGTGATTTGTTTACACACAGTTAAATGATCAAATAGTTCTATTTCTAACAATTCGGTTTAGCATAAGTCATTTTTTTGCACACTGTTTAAATATCAGATTGTTGTAATTGACTCATCGGTCAGTCTCTATCAGGTACTCCCACTCAAGATCAGAGTGGACCTGGGAGCATTGAGAACGAAGGGGTACTCCATATTCCCTAAAGCTCTAGTGCTGAAGCCTCATAATCAGATTGTTAGAAACATATCCAGGACTCTCGTTGCGAGGCTCTTACTCTTCTGCAAAGATGCTGTTGGTGTATTCTAAAGCACCAGCTGATTGGGCTGCTTCTAATAATGTTTTTTGATAATCCCTCATATTGAAAGGCTGACGTCATCGGAGTCTTAAGTTCTACGTGACTTTTGTTTGTCATTGCTGAGAATAGATACAGCTGATATTTTTTTACTGCTGTCATCTGAACAAATTATTATTGACAGAATGAATGGCCCAAGATTTATACTCTTTGCTTTCTTCCTCTGTTCTATAACAAGAAAAAAAAAGACTGCATTTTATCTGCTATTACAGTAACGGGAAGAAATAAAGAATTACTGGAATATTTGCAAATCAAAGGGATCTGCACAGATGGTATAATTGCAAAAAATCAAATAAATGCAGAATTTATGGTTGGTTGGTTTTTATGGCATATAAACCCTTGTTGGTTATTTAATGCCAAATCCTCTTCATATATATGAATACATATGGTAAACAAAGTTTATTGGTGACATTTTTAAACGATCCAGAGATCATTTGTTAGCATACACTTAAATGGTTTCAAGTATTGCCGTCTAACACTAATAATTCTATTCAACACTTTTCATTTATTTCCATAGAGTTAAATGTTTCCAGAATTTCCTATGTAACACCAATAATTCAATTTTTGCACACAGATATCTAAATGGTTGTAAGTATTCTTTTCTAACACCGATGGTTTTATTTGTTAAACAATTAAATGGTTTCAATCATCGTTACACTAACAATTCAATTTAGCATCGGTTATGCGTTTGAATATAGTTAAATTCTTAAACAGTTTTATTTGATCAAGCACACCGGGTGAAAGTGGACATGGGAGTAATGGCAATGAAGGATTACTCCACATTCCCTAAAGCTCAAGTATTATCGTAGATTCACTATCAGATGGTTTAGAGTCATATATAGGACACTCGTTAGTAGGGTCTTACCTCTCTTCAGACCTGCCCTCGCTATCTTCTACAGTCCCAGTTGACTAGGCAGACAGAATTTAAGAGCTAGTTTCTATTTCGAATAAAGTAAAGGTTTTAGTAAAAAGTGTTATATTCTCATATGCAGTATCATAATGACACAATAAATAAACAGACGCAGAAAGACTTCTTTATAAATATATGTACCTCTCACTTTATTGTAAGGGTTCGAAAAGGGTTACTCAATGTTTGCGTGTGAGAGGGAGCTGGAGACCGAACAGAAACTGCAATATTTTGACCCCACTCTTATGGCCGTCAGTGTTGTGTCTTTCTCGTTCTCCTGATGCTCAACCGGAGGCCCTGGACCCACTCTGCTGGGTGATGGCTTTCTTTACTGCATCTTATCAGCAACTTCTCTGGACCCCAACTCAATCGGGGGCCCGAGCCCCTTCGGCTCGGCGTGGCTTTCCCTACCACATCTCGTCTATAACTCCGTCCAATCTCTAACTGCAACTCATCAGGGGCTCCAAGGGCCCCTTCGGCCTGATTTGGCTTTCCCTACCACATCTCGTCTATAACTCCGTCCGACCTCTAACTGGAACTGTCTGACTTCTATATAATATTTCAACGCCCACTCAATCGCCTACTCAATCTTTGGAATGGCATGATTGATAGTCATCCAGCGGAAATAGCTGTCATGCATTTCACAGGTCACTCTATTCCGGTGCATCAGTCTATGAGTGTACCATGGGAATTTTTTTACCTCGTCCCATTTCATCAGCCAATTTCCGCCCACGCGATTTCCTCCCATAACTACCATTAGAATATGTCACCTCCTTCCGGTGCATCACCTTGGAATGGCATTTTTGGCCGGGTCGAAGGTTAAAATACAACACTACGGCACAATATCAATTAGCAGGCATATATATAAAGGAACAGACAGAATACATTCAAAATCAGATAGATAAGATTAGAGACTCGGTGGAAGATAGACAATCTAGAATTGCCTGGCAAACAATAAACGAAGTGAGCAGAAGAAAGAACACAGCCAAAGCAAAACTTAAAGCAGCAAACCAACAAGAAAGAATAAAACTGTTGAAACAGCACTTCGAAAACTTACTTGGAAACCCACCAAAAATAACGCATGAACCAATCACCAGAATAATAAGCAAACAATTAGACATTAAACTTGGACCGTTCACACAAGAAGAACTCGACTCGGTTCTCAGAAAAATTAAAAATAGGAAAGCTGCAGGACTGGACGAAATTCCCCCGGAAGTATGGAAGACCAGACAATTCGACGACATACTGCTCCGACACTGCAACGCAGTATACAATCAAAATCCGATAGATAGATGGACAAAGGGATGCATACTCCCCTTCCCTAAAAAGGGGGACCTCGGATTAGCCAAAAACTACCGAGGCATAACACTAACATCCATAGCTGCCAAAATCTACAATGCCCTACTACGAAACAGAATAGAACCCAAAATCGACAACATACTTAGAAAAAACCAAAATGGCTTCCGAAGAAATAGATCTACGACCTCACAAATATTAACCATCCGCAGAATCCTTGAAGGTGTACGGGCAAAGAACCTACAAGCGACATTAATATTTGTCGACTTTACCAAGGCTTTCGACTCCATTCACAGAGGAAAGATGGAACAAATCCTACTAGCGTACGGCATACCTAAAGAAACCGTAGCGGCAATAACGATTCTCTATAGAAACACTAAAGTAAAAGTACGATCACCAGATGGAGACACAGAATACTTCGACAGAGTAGCAGGAGTACTACAAGGAGACACGCTGGCTCCGTATCTCTTTATCATTTGTCTAGACTACGTACTTAGAACATCGATTGACAAAATCAAAGAAAATGGCTTCGAACTGACGAAGAAAAGAAGCAGAAGATACCCCGCAACAACAATTACCGACGCCGACTACGCCGATGACATAGCGATACTGGCAAATACACCTGACCAAGCCGAAACACTTCTGCATAGTTTGGAACGAGCAGCAGCAAGCATAGGCCTCCATGTTAATGCACATAAAACGGAATATATGTGCTATAACCAAACGGGGGACATCTCCACTCTAGAAGGAACCCCTCTTAAACTAGTAGACAAATTCACGTACCTAGGAAGCAGCGTCGAATCAACCGAAAAGGACATCGAAACGAGGTTAACGAAAGCATGGACAGCTATCAATAGGCTATCGACTATATGGAAATCAGACCTAACCGATAAAATGAAACGCAGTTTCTTCCAGGCAGCGGTCACATCGATACTGCTATATGGATGCACTACATGGAGGCTAACAAAACGGCTGGAGAAGAAACTAGATGGCAATTACACAAGAATGCTGCGTGCAATCCTGAACAAGTCCTGGCAGCAACACCCCACAAGACACCAACTGTACGGCCACCTGCCCCCTATCACGAAAACTATTCAAGTTAGGCGAACCAGACATGCAGGACATTGCTGGAGAAGCAGAGATGAACTCATAAGAGATGTACTCTTATGGATCCCCACACACGGCCGCGCAAAAGCAGGACGACCAGCACGAACGTACATTCAGCAGCTATGTGAGGATACAGGTTGTTGTCCTGAAGACCTGCCTAGGGCGATGAACGATAGGGAGGAGTGGCGAAAGAGGGTCAGGGATATCCATGCTGCCAGCACGATATGATGATGATGATGAAGTATCAATATGATTTATTGATAAAAACTTTGATTTCTATTTTCAACTTCATTTGATTTCTTAGCGATCTGTGAGTAAAGCTACATCCGAATAAAAATAAAATGATTACAAAATTATGAATAATTATAAATACAATTATAAAAGTTTTGTATTAAGCCATAACGAAGGACATGAGTACAAGCTATGACAAAATTTAGAAGATAACTATTCAAATTTACAATATTAAAATAGCGTCAAAAATGAAGTAAATTTTACTCTCCTATAAGCAATGCGTCCATTAAAGATATCAGCTCTTCAAACATATTCATAATTTTTTTTCTATACTGGTAATAACTTGTAAATAAACTAAAATTAAGACTTAAAGATCTTCGCAATTTTCATGGCTTTTTGGTCAATAAGTTTAGCATTTAACCTTCAATTTAAAACTAGTCAGCTCAATGTTTCACTACATTAGACGAAGGTCAAAGCTACCAAAAAGAAAGATAAAAGAAGAAAATATCTAATTTTGATTGAGAGCTAACATTTAACTAACAGCTTAGTACGTTAGTACAAAAGTCTCCAGTTGCCATGATATAAGGAAAAAAAACTCTGAAAAATTTACTATCAATATCTAAAAGCACTTAAAGTTTGCATTTACAAGGCCTTTGAACAACTTAAAAATTAGTTGAGGAGACAGAACAAATATCAGGATGCTGAATGAAGTGAAAATAACAAACATTGAAAACTTTATTATTACCAGCTAATATGAAGCATTACTTTGCCAAAACAAATCTTTGACGGTAAAATGAATATCAAAAGCACAATGAATGATCTTTAACTCTGTACCGATAAGACATACAATCTAAAGAATATCATTTAAAGACGGAGGAATGGATCATTATAATTATCATCATCGAAGTGTGACAAAAGCGCGGGTTCTTTTGACTCTCACTCTCTCCCTTTCTCTCTCTCTCTCTCTCTCGCTATCCATCTCTATCGGTCATTGCTCTTAGCTCATCCTCTAGAAGGCATCCAGTATCCACACAAAGTTGATGAATGCAAGTTGTCGCTAGTCGGCCAACACTGGTGTGTCCATATGTACAAGTTCATAGGAGAACATGATTTATGAGTTTGTCTTTTCTTTTCCCGTATTAACCAGCATGCCTTGCACATCTTTCTTGGATGGTTTGCCAGATGGGAGGTAAATGGCTGTACAGTTGCTGTTTTGTAGGGTGCTGCTTTCAGGATTTTTTAAAAACAGCACGTAGTATCCTTGTGTAGTTCCAATCAAGTTTTTCGTTAGACTATTTTGTTTGGCTTCTTTGTTTTATGGCGTATCAACCTTCACGGGTTATTTAACGCCAAAACCCTCCTTATGGAAGAACATTATTAATTTTATTTAAGCAACAGCTGGCGTTCGAACTTGCTTACTACAATGTTGTAGTCCAGTACGTTAGCCATTACGGCATGGAGACTCCCTTCACTTTTTGTTAGGGTTTAAGTGGTGCAACTATACAGTAATACTGACATGGATTCAGCTTTGAAGAATGCCTATATCGTTAAATCAGAGATCAGATTTATCTATCAGTAGCAGTTCACGTGTTACCTTCGCGTATGTTGGCATCTTTTTCAGTAGATGAGATATTACTACTAATGTGTATGAACTAGGTGACTAATTTTAGGGACTTGGGATTTACTAAGGGAATGGCATGATCTTGAAACAGTTGAATGCGTATTAATTCGAAAGAAAATTGTCTGTTCTCTTGCTACAGTCAGTTTTGTTGTCATATGTTTCCATATCAATATCGCCGAGTGAGTAATAAGAAAAGAAAGTATTCCATTGCACATATTCTGTCATATTGAGAACAGCTTTTAGCTGTTAGTAGGGATGTAGTTATGACAAATACTAGGATATTTGCAATTTCACCGTAATACTGAATCAATAGATCTGTTTAATGGAGTCATGGGGAAAACGAAAGGTTTATTGCCTATGGTTATTGGCAATAAAATTCAAGCATATCATTATCAGAATTTTCTTTAATGACAGGAAGTCTTCCGTTCAATGAACCCAAAATTCTGCTGTTTGTTTTGTTTTGTTTTCTTTTCAGCAAATATTTCTTCAGATATATATATTACAAATCAAGATTTAGATGTCAGTTAAGAAAGAGGAAAAGTAAGGAAAAACGTCCCAAAGATTTTTTTTTAAATTCTCAATGTAAAAGGAGGCGAAAATCCCGTTACTGCACTCATGAATAATTGTTAATGCGTCCAAAAACCCTTGTACAAAAAACACCTGGTTCTCTGTGACGTTATAAAAGGTTAGATTTAACTGTCTTCCAAGTTCAAAGAAATGAAACCATTTACGGAAGTTGTGGTCTTTATTTACATAAGATAAGGCGTTCATGGTGTATCGGTTATCGTCGAAGGAAGTGGAAACGGTGACAAGGTTTCAAATCCTGGACGAGGCTGTTTGCATTTTCTATAGTGCAAATATCTTTGGATTTACTGTTCTCTTGCTACTGTCTGTTCGAATCGAACTACCCACCTCCAGTTATGGATAAATAGTTGGGTAGACTGGGTTCTTTAACCTTGGTTTAACCAGTTTAGGAGATGGAAAGCTGAATTCAAATCTGTTTAAACTAAGCAAAAAATTGATCTTGTGTCAAATTTTGCTCGTGACGAAGGGGTTGGGTAAGTACATACATAAGATATTTTCTACGCTTTTTACTAAAAGGGGTATGTATGTGCAATCGTTACAGCAAATATTGTATAAAATGCGATTTTCTTGTTATTCTATTTTTTAAAACCAATTTCTTGCTTTTTCTTATTTTAAGCGATTCATTGGCATAATGGTTAGAGTATACGCCAATGGCCCGGAAGACCTGGTTTCAATCCCAGGTCGAGTCACACCAAAGACTCAAAAAAATGGTACTTGATACCCCCTTGCTTAACTCTAAGTATAATAAGGTACGGATCAAGGGTAAAGTGGAGCAATCCAGGGGAAAGAGTAGCTATCTCCCCTACACCTTGGTGTAGTAGCTGTCGAAAAGGGAGACTTGGGATCACCCTTGACTACGGTCGCCAACTTTATTTTACTTACAAGAATATTCTCCCATATGAAATATAGGGTTACTGGAGCTTACTGCTTGCAACATACACCTTTTTGTATGTGAGAAAGCAAATCCGCCAAAACATTGTGAAAAAAAGGTGGCGATATTGGTTTAATAAATCATGGAATAAATATTCTCCTCGCCCAGTCGATAGAGATTAGAATATATCCCCAGCTGAAGAATACGACTCCTCCCCCTAAAAGAGGTGTACTGGTTATGACACAAAACTAAATCTAATTGTGAGGCTTCAGTTCTGGAGCAGTGAGGAGTTTGGAGTACTCTTTGATTATCATTACTCTCGAGTCCTCTCCGAATGGGACCAGAAGTATGCATTATTGTCCCATTTATGTGTCAAATAGGACACGTGTCCTGGATTCCATACACCATCTGATGTTGAGACTTCAGTCCTGGAGCTTTGAGGAATATGGAGTACCCCTTCATTGCTATTGCTTCCGGGTTTACGTGGACCCGAAATTAAAAAAAAGTAAAGTTGGCGACCGTAGTCGAGGGTGACCCAAAGGCTCCCTTTTCGATAGCTACTACACCAAGGTGTAGGAGAGGGCGCTACTCTTTCCCATGGATTGCTCCACTTCACCCTTGATACGTACCTTATATTGCTGAGTGTTAATCAAGGCGGTATCAAGTCCCATTTTTAAAGTCTTTGGTATGACGCGACATGGGATTGAACCCAGGTTTCTCAGACCATTGGTGAACACTCTACTCACTAGGCCAATGACCCGAAATAGTATTACCTATTAGCGTACCATGTATGGGTCAAATAGATCGGTTCCCAAATTTGTCTTAGTTTGGAATACTTGACATCGCATAAATAAATTAAAACGCATTCAACCGTTTCAAGATGATGCCATTCCCTTATCCTCATATAAATGTGAACAAAAACTTGACATCATTAAATATGTTCCAAAACTCTTAAGAAACTACGAAAGGAATACAAATATGAATGTACAATAAACACAATTCCCTGACCCTAGATGGATTTACATGCCATTAAAATCAGTCAATCAAATATTCTTCAATTGTTTTATTTCTTGTTGATTAAAATGAAAACAAAGCTTTGTTTGATCGATAGCGTTGCACGGAGTCATATTTACTTTTAGGCTTTAACGAGAGATAAAAAGAGTGCGAATATTACGAAATAAATTGTTGCAGAATTGTCAATTTAATGTCAGATATTTTCTTTGAATAAAATCGACTTAAACATATCATCTGTACAACGTCTTCGAGTGCGGCTGATATCCCCTGGTTAAACGATTCACAACATTCAATTTGACGGGATTGCTCTGACATGAGCTCTGTGTATCATTATTGATCTTTCCTAGCCGAAAAGATTTGGAAGTTCACACCATGCAATCTAATTTTCCCTTATGTATCGGTACGAGGGTTATTCAATAAATAAGGTGAATTTTGTCTAAGGAGTTGGCAATAGGAATCCCTGTTTACAGTTGTACCTTTTTCAAGGAGATCAATTGTGATGAGTCCTTTCATGTTCCAAGACCTTATTTACTGGCCATTGTGCTCGGAAATTTTCCTTTACTGGAGAGTCAGTGTTTCCACTGAATGGTCTGTGTTTTATATTCAGATCTGTCGTGACAAAATCAATTTATATAGTCAATTTATAATGATATTCTTATATGAAACATGATTCCTTGTGCACATCACATATTATTCGGTAAATTTCACATGGTTTCTTCTTCTCAGCCACCCAAAATTTGATGATGATCCTCTGTCAAAGCCTAAATCACTTTGTTTGATTTGCCGCCGTTTTGAATAGCCTTAAAGCAAATATTTTTGCGAGATTGAATAATTTTTGTTATTGACCAATTCCAAACAATGCAGAGTTTACATTTATAGAAAAAATGTCCCTTTATTTATTAAATGAACTTCATTTTTCCTCACCTCATCTTAGAACGGCATTTTCAAAAATTACAATAAGATTATCTTACGCAAATCTTCTAAATAAGGAGGGCCTATTTACTTTTAAAATCTGCATTGGAAATCCCCACATTTACAAGGTTTAGAACACTGATCTTTGATAGAAAGTAGGCAACTATTTTATACACGAAGCAGGTCTCCTTGATGCCCATATAGTTATACTAAACTGAATAGTCTGAATTAGAATTGTTTGACTAAACTGAATAGCTTGAAATGTTTTTAACAATTAAAATGTGTACTTATACTAAACTAAATTGTTTGAAATAGAACTGTTTCTTTTTATAAACATGGATTTGACATTAAATAACCTACAAATGTTGATATACTATAAAACATAAACAAACAATCGTCAAATCCTATGAAAAAAAACGTCTCAAGAAAAACTACACAAGAATGAAGAAACATGCCGTTAAAATTGATTAATCGATCATTAATCAGAATCAACCTTGTTTTTATGCCAACATGTTGAACTTTAACACTTGGAAAACCTGCCACTTATCTTTAGTTATTTAGTTAGATTAATATTGTCTGACTCAAGGTCACAAGAGTGCAACACTCCATAAGGATAAAACTGACTGCAGTAGTTTGTGGGTCCATCGAGCTTGAGAGCGAGGAATATTTACATCTTATTGTTATATTTGGTTAGGTTAACTTAGAACGGCACGATGACACAGGAATTTGAAGAGGTTTTTCATAATGTGTAAGTCTAATTAAACATAATTTAAAAAAAATCTAAATTCGGAAGTTCTGACACAACCCTCCCATTCTTCTTTCTTTATAAAGAGGTTTTTAATTTCATTAGACGCAAGTCAATGCACCAATTCTTGTTGAATTATTTTCGGATTTTAATGAATGATAATACAAATTTGATATAAAGAAACTTCCCGCCTTTTTGACACCAGAAATAGAATATCGTTCTCTTAAGGCGAAGATCCTCTTAAGATCGAATGGCTGATTTAATAACGCCTTCTTTATTGTTTTCTTTTTTGTTGTTGTTGTTGGGTCTCTTGATAAGATATGAACGAAATCAAAGTTGAGCTTCCTGTTTCAATCATAATGTTTAGATGAAGTTTGCTTTATTCAGTGTTTCTATGTCGTAAGGTCAGACGGGCTTTTTGTTTCTCTTTTAATTCGTTCACTTAACTGCTTTCTCATTGTTTCCTGTTAACTAACTCTTTGTTTTGAGAGATGATTTATCGCTGTGATTATAGCAGGAAAGGGAATTTGTCATTTTCGTTATTCTCGAGTATTGATTGATTAATTGATTGATTTTAACGGCATGTCAATTCGTCTCGGATTATTTTGTGCTAAGAGGTTAGAAAACGAGTTTATTATACATCTATATTTATGTTTTGGTGTAGTTATTTTTTAACCGGATCATTGGCCTAATGAGTAGAGTGATCCGGGAGACCGGGGTTCAATCCCAGGTCGAGTCATACCAAAGACTCAAAAAATAGTACTTGATGCCTCCTTGCTTAACACTTAGCATTATAAGGTAAGGATAAAATGGAGCAATACAGGGAATGGAGTAGCGCCCTCCCCTACACCTCGGTGTTATAGCTATTGAAAAGGAGACTTCGAGACACCCTAGACTACGGTCGCCAACTTTACTTTCATTTACTTCTTAAGAGATTTTACATTGTCTAATCGAATAAGAATAACTAAGAAATTATTTCTCTTTAGAAAAATCATTTATCTGGCTTGTTTAAAAATGTTACCTACAAACTATTCGCTTACAAATTACTCACACACTCATACACACACCTATATATATACATATATAGTCATCCCCAGACAAACTGCTTCGTTGTATCATAACATTTCAGTGTGGCTAGACACGTAAGACGCTTGTAGCTAGGATTGAAACCCGCCCAATTTTACGTTAGAATTAGTATCATACGTCAGCTCAGGAATTATAAGACATTCAGTTGTAGCTTTCGTTTTGTTCACATATATACCTTACCGGATAGCAGAGGGCTCAATTCTTTCGAAGAGCTTTGCATTATGCGAGTGGCCGCCGTAAATTTCTTCGCTAGAGAGGTCAACCCCCGTAGATATATATATATATGAACAGGATTTTGCATTAGAGGACTTACAAAGGTTGATGTGCCATAAAAACACATCTAACAAAGCCCCATGACGTTTTAATAAACAGCCGATAATCGGTATTAAATATGCAAATGAGTTATTTCGTTGCTTTTTGAGAGAAGAAAATGTAAGAAACTTTATAAGAATGTCACAGATTAAAGCCACGTGACAAAAGGTTTAAAAGCAATATATTTGAGGGATTTCTCCAGAAGTGAATTGCTAAATTCAGCAAATTGCAACAATTCAAACGTTGTTTTTATGAGATGCATAAAAAAGGCCTTAATTTCCTATTTCACTGATGTTAATATTTAAAGTTTAATTTTCTGTGGCTAATGTCAAAATTCTTATTTAAGATATAAGAATTTTTAAAATAAAATGTATAATGCCCAACCAATTACTTCAAAAAACAAATTGTCTTTTGGGTCATTTCCAGTTTGGATTTAATCTCTGATAACCCAATTGTCTTTCTGATTCTTTTCATATTGAATTATTAAAAGGCTAAACTCTTCCTTCATTCAAAGCAGGGGAATCACCGTAGTGTAGTGGCTAACATTTTGGGCTGCGAGATCGTAATAAGCGTGTTCGAACTCTAGTCACGTTATCACGATCACTTTCGGACTAATACCAGGTATGAGTTATACTACCGCTGTTCTTCAATAAAATTGGCTTTGAATAACCCATGAAGGGTTGAGAGGGAGTTCCCGAGGTGTAATGGCTAATTTCAGTCTACTTGTAATCTTATAAATGTTCTATTTTGTAACCAAATACAAACATTTTGCACAATTTTAAATTGTTACTGAATATTTAGTCATTTATTCATATTTTTTGGTGAACATTTGTGCACAGATAATCTGCTTCTACAAATACGTTTCAGTTCAATTTGTGAATAAAATCTGGTGGAAAACTTAAAGTGATAAGATAACCTTGAGAGTTGTGCACATTATTGAATACGATTCTTCTATCAATCAAAATACTTGAATAAGACCAACCAACGGATAGAATTCTTCATATTAATTCAATAGCGGGAAGAATATCCGTGTCATTTAAAGTCTAATAATACATATAAGAAAACGAGACACTCGTGGAGTAATGGTTACCGTCGTAAGAAATGGACACAGTGATGCGGGTTCAAATCTTGGACGAGTCTGCTTGCATTCGAGATACCGCAAATACCCTTGGAAAAGGTATGAATCCATCTACTCTTATTCTAGCTTGGGCAGACTGGACTCTTAACACTGGTCTGACAACCAATCTAGGAGAAAGAAAACTCTGAATTCAAACTCCACTAAAAAATTTACCTACAGTCGAATCCTGCTCGTGCGGAGGGGTTGGGTAAATATAAATAAGAAAAGTCTAATGATATCTTAAATTACACATCAAACTAATTGTAATTAAGACAAGAGGCATTGGTAATATTAATATAACTGATTTGTTAAGTGTCATATAAAATTATAAGGGATTGAGTTTACGAATTACACAGATGTAATGAACATATTTTTATTTAATCTTAATGTGACACCAAAACGCTTTTTGAATTATTTAGTTTTCTTGTCATGTATTCATTTCGACTAATTGTCGTGGAAAGCCGATGGAAAATGAACTATGTAAAAATAGGACATTTATTTTGGATGGGGAGAGATATCTATGTTAGGTTGAGACTATATTAGTCAATGAATTTAAGAAACATTATTAAGAGATTGTTACTAGTACTTTTGCCTTTTTAAAAAAATTTAGTTGATTTCTATGGAAACCATTTTGAGTGCCAATCACAGGCCATCAGCAAACGTTGCAAATCGGAACAAAGACTGATAATTTGATTTGGTTTGGTTTCTTTATTTAAATAGCATTTCAATCTTCGTTGGCTATTCAATACCAAAACCATCATTGTAGAACAGCAGTGATACTATTTAATTCATAGCTGGGAAGATAAGGGTTAGGGTTAGAACTTATAAATAATTTCTTTTGTACATTTTTATATTGTCTCAGTCTTCTTTCCAGTCTGTCTAACAGGTTCTCTGACCTTTTTCCAAGGTAGAGTTGTTACTCATGTAGCGTGTCATATACAAAAATAGAGTGGTGGAGCCTATCTCTCTGTTTGTCTGCAACTGGTTTAAATTCAAAGTTCTTCTTCTCTTAATTCGGATGCCATAATAAGGTAAAATAATCCAGTTTAATTTACTATTTATACTTTGCTGAAGGGAGAATAGTTGGATACATATCTTTCTCAAGGGGATTAATACTATATGAAATGGAAGTAGCCTTCGTCAAGGATTTCAACTCAGGTAGCAGTGTCCACTTCCCAAGATGATGACCGTTACACCCCAAACACATTGTATCTGATAAAATTCACTAAATCTCAGCGACAAGTTGATACATAACGTAATGAGAATAAAAGTGTGACAAATGAGTTCTGTTCGCTTCTTCTATTTGTGCTGGATCAATGCAGTCCAAATGAAAAACGTTTGAATCACAATGCTTGCATTGGTATTTAAATACCATCCTACTTTATGGAGGTGCCCGTGGTGTAATGGTTATCGTCGTAGGAAATGGACAAGATGATACGAGTTCAATCCTGGACGAGACTGATTGCATTTCACATAGCACTGATACTCTTGCGAAAGGTATGAATCCAATCATTCTACCTCCAGCTACGGGTAAATAGTAAGATAGACTGGGTTCTTTAGCCTTAGTGAGGCAACTAGGAGAAGAAAAACTCTGAATTCAAACCTGTTAAACTCCGCTTAAAAATTGACCTTGTGTCATGTCCTGCCCGAGCGGGGGGTTGGGAAACATGAACACCGTCCTACTTTAATGTGACGTTTTTCTTGGATCTTCTGCATATGTAGAGAGGGAAACAAAACTTGCCCAGTTCTCTGGAGATATAGACAGGGATCTTCTAAAATTAGCAACGAACCAGGGTCTTAAAGGTGTTATGAGGTAGTTTTTCTATATATATATTCATAGTAAAAGAAAAATGTATGTGTTGTGCCTTGGAAATTGCATGTCAAGCCTTGTGATTTCTCGGTCCTAAGTGCCCGAAGTTTGCTCTGTTTTTTCAGGTGTCTCATTAGCATACCCTGCTACATCTCCCTGAACCTGCGAGGGTTGACACCTTTTTTGGTCAATCACTTTTTCTGACTACTCTGGAAGGTCTATGCCACTTCCGCATTTGTTCTTCTGACCTTGGTCTAACTACATCTTCTAAATCTGTTATGTCATTCGTGCTTTCCTCCATGTTTTGTTCCGTTTCATTTTCCTCTTCTTCAGTTGCCTTGTGTTCATCTTCGGGCCTTTCTTCATCTTCAGGCTTGATCTTAGCTTTAATTGATCAGCATGAGTTAATAATGGCTGCCCTTTTTTGCTAGTGCAGCCGTGTTCTGTCCTTTTTATAGAATAAACTTCTGGTCTCCATATTTCTTTTATACCAAACTTTCTTCTCTATGGCATATGACATGGTTATTGGGGCTCTAATCTGTCTGCCTATTAATGATAATGGGCTTTGCTTTCTATCTGCATGAGGAACCATTCGATAACTTAAGAGTAAATTAGGGATGTATACTTCATTATTATGGTTGAAAGGTGAAAACGCTTTTAAATTCCTTTTTACAGTTTGGGCCATCCTTTCCGCTATGCCGTTTGAATGAGGGCGGTATGGGGCGTTTTGTATGGCATACACCCTATTTTCCTTAACCACGCCACTAAACTTTCATCGCAGAATTTCGGTGCGTTGTCCGTGACAATGGTCTAGGTATTCCATTTCTTGCAAATATTGTTCTCAATATTTGTCTTACAGTAGTTGCTTTCCTATCTCTCACCTTTATTACTTCCAGCCAACCCGAGAAGGAATCTACTAAGATCCAGAATAAACCAACGTCTCGAATATGTGCATGGTTCACATGGACCCTTTCTTGGTGCCCCCTCTTTGGACCATGTATGTATTTTGGTTTGTTTAAATGTTTTGATCTCAGTACATCTAGGGTATCTTATGTATTTTTCGACATCTTTACGATATCCCGATCATCAAGCCTGTAATTTCAATCTTCTTTGTGTCGCAGCGACTCTGCCATGGATATCGTCGTGCACATCTTAATTAAGTCCTTCCTTGCAATTTTGGGCCGCATTATTGCGTCTGCACTAAATATTATGCCCCTTTCTACCGTTAATTTATGTCCTGCTTCTTTGAAAGGTTTCTCTGCCATAGTACAGTTACTCCGTACATTCTTTCTTATGCGCTCAAGTGTTCTGCTAAGTATCGGAACTTGTTGGGTTTCTCTGCGGATTGTATAATTCTATCCTCCGCCCATTGTATAATTCTATCCTCCGAATTTTCATGTTCCTCTCCATTTTCACGCTGAAATCTTAGCCTGGATAGTGCGTCCACATGTGGGATGGTGTTTCCTTTTTCATATGTCAAAATCAAACACCATGATTTTTATAGCTCATCTTAAAATTCTTGACGATGTTACTCAGGGTAAATCCTTCCTCAGATTGAATAAGAATTCCAGGGGCTTGTGGTCCGATTTTAAGAGGAACTTTTTGCTCAACAAAAGATTTTGTGCTTTCTCCATACTCCAAACTATGGTTAATGCTTTCTTTTCAATGTTAAAATAATTGCATTCTGCCGACGAGGGTTTTCTAGATAGATACATGATTGGATGACCCTCTTGATATACAACAGCTGCAATGGCACGTTCACTTGCATCAGTTCTTAAGGTAACGTCTTTTTAGGGTCGAAAGTTTTTTTATTACCGAAGGTGCCTAATGTTTTGATTGTGGTGCCATCGAATTGTTTTAGTTGCAAGGGTGACTTTTTAAAACTCCGCTTTCCTAAATCCTGCCAAAAGTTCACTGGAATAAGAGTTATATCAGAGCCAGTATCTACTTATATGTGAAAATGTTTCCCATTAATTTTTACCGTTTCTCTATTTTTTGTTGGTGTGTTTAGCGTAAAAATTTCAGCCCCTCCTTTATCCACTTGCATGTCTTAAAGTTCCTCAACTTTTTTTTTGTATCTGCAGACCTTCGGGGTATGATTTTTTTTTTTGCGAATGGAACATATCTCATATTTTCCCTGACATGCCGTTCGCCACAGTATTTGCATAGAATTTCGTATTTGTTGTGCTTTACGCTTCTCCTTCTTTCGGTTGTTGTTTATTATTTCAGTCGCTGCACAAACTCTATATATGTTTCTATTGTTAAATCAATACTTTGAAGCGTTTCCAAAAACTTATGTTTAAAAGCCGGGTCGTGCATACCTTCTATCAAGCGTAGCATGATCAATTCATCTTCTGTGGTCATTTCACCAGTGCCAAGTCTTTCAAATTCGCAATATCTAGCTCTTTCTTTCAATCAGTGTACGAATTGTTCACTTGACTCATCGGGGTAATGTCTTGTTTCCAGAAACTTTGTTCTTTCCGCGTTGATTAACCTTTTCTTTGGTCTGATATTTCTTTTTTATTGCTTCGCCAATTTCTTTGAAAGTCAGCTTATCTAGGTTTCTTGGGTAGGCCATCGTTGAAATTTTCTGGATTGCTTCGCACCCTGCTGTTGCAAGGAACATGTCAGTAATTTAATTTTATTCCCCTTCGCTTCGTGTGTCTCTTAGTTTCTTCACCCCAGCCAACACCTCAAAGCATCTTATCCATGTTTCCACATACTCAGGATCGTCAAGTATGGTCAGACATCCTATCGGCGATACCATTGTTGTGCCTTGGAAATGGTATGTCAAGCCTCGTGATTTTTATTTCCAAAAATATATACAAAAAATTATTTTCTTCGGGAGGGGAGAGGGAGCGGTCATGCTAGACTATATTGTCTAAGGAGCCCTAGCTAGCCACATTTGTCGACCCAGACACACAAAACAATAAGACAGACATATATGGACATGTGCGCTGCATTCACCAAAATACCGCATTCACTCTATGAGAACCTACTTAAAACCCGTATTCAATGAATGATTTATTTACAATAAAAACATATATACAAAAAATGATAATGATGGGGAGGGGAGAGAAAATCCCAAAGAATACATTGGTAAAACAAGGATAAAACTCAGTTTGGTTACCCTCCCTTCCCCACGTCTATGATTTGTAAAGTCGACTGTTTTCCACTAGGACCGATAACAAGCTGGACTATCCCTATATGAGGATCGGGTCTAAGCTTAATGGGACAAAAGAAACACGGGGAGGGGGCAGCAAGTAATAAGTAGCATGAATAATAGTAATATTGGTCCAAGTTCTTCAAAATAAAAAAGGGGGACTGGAGGAGAGTTGTGGTGATAAAAAGAATTGGGGGAGGGGAGAGCTTGGAAACTAACAACTATATAGCGGGGCCAATGACAAACAACGTACATCTATCTAACGGACAAAACAGCGGACAAAAAACACTACTTACCTGGTGTGGTGTCCCAAAGAACCCGGACCATGCACAGGAAGAGGAGGGAAGGATGACTCCCACATTGCCCCCTTTCGTACGACCAAGCTCGCTGCCTACACCCACCTGTTGTCGAATGTTATGTGATCCAAGCATTTTCTATCGCATCCGATTGTTACTCTAAGGTGATGCCTAAAGAACAAAATCAGGTCACGATGAGAAAAGTTTACGCCCTTATACAATCCCATCTTTCGCGTCGTCCAAATCACCATTCTACCTATAGATAGGATCGCGTGAAACACCACACGCTTCTCACCTCGATACGAAGGGTCAACATTGTCCACAACGTAACCAACATCGGGCAACACGAGTTGTTTAGGACTGATGCTGGCCGTGTACTCCCTGATGTGACTCCGAAACGGACGAATCAGCTCGCAGTAGGAGAAGGCCTGTAAAGCTGTTTCTTCCTGGCCACTGCTGCAGCGGAAGCAATCGGGCATGTCTGTCAAGGGGCAACGCGTTCCGTGCAAGCCGCCTGGTGAGTGAGAACTCGGAGTTGTTCAAGAAACCCAAATTTTTGCGCCCAATTCCATTGAGAGCGAATCTCCTCCAGTGACTAGCCGAGCCGTTCCACGAAAGGATCCGAAGCGGAACCTACCACTTACTCCCGATACAGTTCCTTTTGAGGCCGAGGAAGGTCACTGGACAGAGGAAGTTTACGGAGGGCCTTTCGACACTCGCAGGTAAACGGTGCGGCACCCTGAGGCTTACGGCGGCCTTCGGCTTCGGATTTGGACTCCTGGCGAAGAATGGCATCTCTCACCTTTTGTCTCCACACTGTGTCCCTCAACAAAGATCGGACCAGGTAAGCCAGTCTTTCAGCGAGCCCGCGGCTCTCCAGATCAAGCATCCCAGACCCCCTTTTCGAGGACGTTGACAGCAGACCTGTCTATGGGCCATCAGCTTTCAATCACTTCAAAGTAATTTGGAGAGAGGTTGTATTAGCGCCAGCCGGGGAACCTTAGGCAGAGGAAGTACGAACAACCAGTAAAGGATCAAGGGTAAGATGTACACAGCTCACACCTCCGCCCTACCCTTTAAGGACAAACGCCTTAGAACTCAGGTACCCACCTACGCTTCTACCTCGGCTTGTATCTCAAACCAATTTCACTCCAATTGGAGGCCGGGCCCGAACCACACCTCAAGGATGCGGACGGGTCTGTCACACCTGCGAAAGGTTCCTGGTAGGGGAATGCCACCCCTCCAGGCATCCAGCCGCAGACCTTCACTCTTATCAAAATTGATTTTGGCACCTGCTACTTCTTCGTACCTCTTAACCGCCTTCTTCACCGCTTTATGTCCGATCAGCGGGACACAAAGACAGTGATATCATCGGCGTACGCAGAGACCTTCCTTCTGACACAGCAAGCAAAAAAGACTCCATGCAGAGACAAATTTGCCATCCCATCCCTAACCCTTCGAAGCAGGGACTCCAAAGTGAATACATAGAGAAGAGGCGACAGGGGGCAACCCTGCCGGACCGACCGCTCAAGCTCAAACGCTTCCAAACGCTCCACATTCACCTGAACCAACGTCTGCGGCTTGAGGCACAACATGCTGATCCATTTGCGGAACTCCGATTTGAATCCGGCGGTCTCCAAAACCGTAACCCAAACCAATTGTCCACCCTATCGAAGACCTTGGACTGATCCAAATTGATCAGTGCGGCTTTAGTGTCGTCTTTTAACCCCTCTAGGACCTCGCGTACCAGACGCAAGTTGTCTTGGATCGATCTTCCCTTCACGGCGTAGTTCTGCTCTTGTCTGATCAGATCGCTGATGACAAGCTGCAAGCGGTTGGCTAAGACCCGAGCCAAAATCTTTAACAGATTTATTGGCCTGTAATCATCTAAATTCTCACAAACATGCCTGCCACCTTTCTTCAGTAATGTGATCACATCCTTGGTAATGCTACCAGGAATGGCTCCCTGGGCAAACCAATGGTTGAATACACCCATCACAATATGCACAAACATGTGCGACATCCTCAAGTACTCTTCGTAAGGCAAACTATCCAGTCCTGGCAACTTGTTGAGGTCG
Organism: Sepioteuthis lessoniana; assembly: GCA_963585895.1. Lineage (NCBI taxonomy): Eukaryota > Metazoa > Mollusca > Cephalopoda > Myopsida > Loliginidae > Sepioteuthis > Sepioteuthis lessoniana. The sequence goes on from OY757909.1 coordinate 67,750,094, forward strand.
ACCTGTTTCAACTCATCACGGACTTCACATTCAGTAACCAAACCCTCGCAGTTAGCCGCTTCCGCCTTCCGAAGGCGGGAGAAGTCAGCTAAATTGCTGCAGGAAGTCAGGACAGCGGGCCAAGCGATCACGGAAGAGCACCCAAAAGACCCCGCGCATCTCACAACTCGACACATGCCCATCCGGGGACTTGACAAACTCGATGTGCCGATGGGGAAACCTTCGCACTTCTTCCTTACGCACGAACGCACCACATTTCACGAGTTCGTTGGGAACTCGTTTTAACTTAGATCTAACTACAAAACCCTTATATTTCTCGCTAGCTACCCAAGTCCAATTCAAACCGGAATGGTAATACATGTTAAAGTCTCATCTATGGATTTAAGAAATCTTTTTTTAGAAATTATTCGTATTCGATCGGACTGTATGCAAAAAGGAAAAAAAAAAGACACTTAAGAAACATCGACACAAAAAATGTAAATGTGAACGTATAACGAACGCGATTTCCGAACCTCTAAGCTAAAAATAACCCTTGATGGTTTGGCATGTTATTAAGATCAATTGATCAATCAATCATGGGATTTGAAATCGTTTGATAGAAAATCAATAAAAAGTCAGCCGATTTTGTATGAGATTTTAGAGATCGTAAGTAGCATTCTATAAAATATTAAATTTTTCTTGACTGGTATTTTGGGGTATATAAAAACACTGTACAATATTCTGATGAATGTAAAGTTTGTCTAGACTCATAATCGTCCAGCGATCCTATTTGGTGACCAAAGTAAAATGGAATATATAGAATATAAATAGTTTTCTTATAAATCATATTCTTCCGGCAGACTTTTTGGGGGGTTGTGATTTCTTTGCAAGAACGTGTGTCAACCAAATTGTGTTTTGATGTTTTGCGTGAAGTGTGGCTTCCGACAAGAGCATTGACAGAAACACCAATTTACATTGTACCATACAATAAATAAATATATTGTGATTATTATATGAAGGATTGCTTCCCATTATGTTTGAATTTCAAATTTACAAAAATGATGTATTGGTCAATATTATTTTTGTGCTCGAAAAAAAAAAAGATATTTAAAATTCCCCATATAGAAAACACCTATCATATCAACTTATATATAAGACAATATTAGGTCTAGATTATTTCTTGATTTACCGTTGTGCAACCATTAATTCATGGAATATTTTTTTAAACCGATGATGGCATCATGTCCTTCATAACTTTATCAAATTATTACTTATGTATGCCACTTTTTTTCACCTAAACAAAACGTCTTCAGAATTCAAACTATATACTAGTACATATATTTACCAAATCCCTCCGCACGAGCAGCATGCGACACAAGATCAATTTTTTTAAAAGCGGAGTTTAACACGTTTGAATTCAGTTTTCACTCTCTTAGACCGGTTGCCAAATCAAGGTTAAAGAGCCCAGACTGCCTTAGCAAACACTCTACCACTTGGCCAACGGGTCGGTTAACTACTCTTGTCTAAATTTCTGAGATGAAGCTTGATAATTTTTATCTCTTAGTATATTTGGACTATTGTCTTCATCTTCATCTTCATTGTTATACTTACAATGCTTCGGCTGATATGTCCTTCGGCCTTCTTCAGGCATTTCTGAAGAGTTAGGGAGTCTACAAGGAATCTCGAAATAAACCCTTTATCTAATTCACCTTCGCTCAAATCGCATTTTTTATCAGGCCTTTTCGATTAAAGGTTCCCAAATCGTATTAAAAAATAGCGATATTATCTAAGGTTAAAACATCGTACATGATAGTAGTGTGTAGTATCTCACAAGTTGATGATTGCATTAAGTTGGTTGATTGATAAGGTTTTATGGAATATCAACCTTTGTAGGTTATTTAATGCCAAATCTATTTTTATACTAATAAGAAGAAATTAAGTTTATAAGTCCCCCAAAATTCACTCTGAACTGTCCAACAGGTTGGTTTGGTTTGGTTTGGTTTGTTGGGTTTTTTGGCATATCAACCTTTGTAGATTATTTAACGCCAAATCCATTTTTATGTAAATCATCATCATCATCATATCGTGCTGGTAGCACGGATATCCCTGACCCTCTCTCGCCACTCCTCCCTATCGTTCATCGCCCTAGGTAGGTCTTCAGGACAACAACCTGTATCCTCACATAGCTGCTGAATGTACGTTCGTGCTGGTCGTCCTGCTTTTGCGCGGCCGTGTGTGGGGATCCATAAGAGTACATCTCTTATGAGTTCATCTCTGCTTCTCCAGCAATGTCCTGCATGTCTGGTTCGCCTAACTTGAATAGTATGTAAATAATCTTAGCATAAGTACACAGTTTAATTGTCAAAAACATTTCCATTTCAAACTATTCAAGCAGTTATATGTAACAATTCAGTTAAGTGTAAATACAGTTTTAATGTCGGAAAACAGTTCCATTTCAAATAATTTAGTTAAGCATAAGCACGCAGTTTTAATGTAAGTACGGTTTAATTGTCAAAATCATTTCTATTTCAAGCTATTCAGTTTACTCAAACAATTCATTTTAGCATAAGTATGCTGTTAGTTCTATTTAACCCATAGATAGGGCCCTATCAGGTGCTACCACTCCGGGCCAGAGTGGACCTGGGAGCGATGGCAATGAAGGGGTACTCCACATTCCCCAAAGCTCCAACACTGCTGGAACCTCACCATCAGATTGTTTAGTGTCATATCTACGACACTCGTTAGGAGGGTCTTACCCCTCTGCAGAGGTGCAGGCTGTTTATTCTACAGTCCCAGTCTCCAACATGACATATGTTGCAGTTAATATAGGTGTTTGGTTGAGAAGTGCTTCTAAGTAAATTCATCCAGAGATTGCAGCTTTAATCCGAACTTCAAGTAAATAACAAGGCATTCTTACTAAACCTTAACACTTGAACACTGTCATGGTTAACTGAATTAGAACAATCTACTCCTGTGGATTAAATAAAGGGTTCATTTCGTAGTTTTCAGTGGACTCTCGAGTTCGACATGTAACACATGAAGAAGGCCGAAGGACATATCGGCTGAAGCGTTGTCAATTTAATGATTAGACAATTGTCCGAATATTCTTTGATACGCGTAAAACATTTACTTGTCCAATGATATACTGTTTTCTTTTCGCTTCATACATTTCCCCAGTTTTCCTTCGGAACATTTTAGGCTATTATCAAGTGTATCTATGTTAATAAGTCGTGCATCTATGTTTGGATCTGCTCATGTTTGAGAACGAAAATTTCGTATCTTTTCTCCAATTCCTATTTTTTTTAAAAATCTATATAAAAATACCAGGTCTGTCCACATCTATTGATATATTTATCCAGTCTTATTTCAGCTCATATTAAATCCTTCGTGTCATAAACAGATATACGATCGGACAGAAGGGCGAATGTAAAATAATATTTATTCAATCAATAATACATCAAGCATCAATTACTGACATGTGGTCTTTAGGGATAAAAGTGGAAGCTGTTTGATGCAAATGAGTCTCAAAATAAATCTAAATATATACTTGTCCTTCTCTTTATCGTGTATTGAATTAAGATAAAAAAAATATTTTGTTGCCATACCACATTTTCAAATATTAAGAATATTTTACACTGAAATCAAACACCAATTTTAAGTTTATCATGACATCAAAATTAAATGTTTCAGGGTTTTGTTTCCTTTCTCAACAAGAATTTCTCAGAAGTTCTTTGCTAGGAATAGACAGATGTTGCATTGCCGATAAAAGCCAGTTAAGTATTTGGTCGAGAGTTTCTAATGGGTTCACAGATGATTACATCTTATCATAGAACAAATCAGTCTCAAATTTCAACTCGTCTTGTAGTTTGACCTTTTACTTTGGTGAATACGAAATATTCAATCAGACATTCAATCAAGACTACTGAACTGATTGAAATTTCCTAGGCTTTCCTTTAGTCGGAAACGAAATCCTTGAGTCTAATGAGATTTCTATATATGTTATTACCCTTAGCTTTCTATTTATGGATTGCTTACCATAACACAACAGAAAATGTCTCATCTTAGCAAGATATTTGTTTGAAAAATACAATTGAAATTAAAAACGAAATAATATTCTATCCAGTTAATATAATGATCCGAGTTTTTCACTACTTTTTCCACTGCCCGTTGGTCTATCTCCTTTCTTTTCTTAAATAGTTAAAGAGTGTATCTTCTTTATATATCCATTTATTCATCTATATTTCTCCCTCAAGCTCGATTCGAACCCGAGTCCAGAATTCTCCAGTGCATACCACGAGACACGTCAAGATTTCGTTCACGTACTCCTTAATTCATAACCCAAAAATAATATCCTACTCTCAACAAATGTTTGCGAAGCGTTTTATCATCGACTAACACAATGGCCAGGCCTCTTAATAACGCCACAAAATTCTCGATCCTATTCTAGAGGGATCATTCTTGGGAGAGTTTCTCAAAAATCTGGTCTGGCTTCTTACCAGTACCGAAAAATATCGATCCCATTCTTGCTAGACCTTCACAAAACCTGGTTTGGCTTCTTACCAGTACCCAAAAAAAGGCGATCCCATTCTTGGGAGATATTAACAACACTTCCGATTTCCACAACTTTTCCGATTCATCTCCCGAACAATATCGTCATAAACCCTGTTCCACTCCCCAAACTTGACTATTTATCATCGCCGCCCAAAACTTTTCGAATGTTCGAATCAAACACAACCAGGAAAAGAAATCTCAATATCAAATTACTACGCGTTACGACGCGCATTTACGAGTTACTACCAAATTTCATTCATAAAAATGTTGTTTTCGTTTTCTATCCACTATCAAAGTCCATTCATAAAAAGTTGAAATTTTAATGTTCAACCCATTCGAAGCTTTGTTATAAAACTCGTCATCTTTTTTGACATATAAAATTTTCTGTTGTTCAAACGACAACACTCTGAACTATTTTTCTCTCTCTTTCTCTTTCAAACACTTTTATTTATCTGTTAAACCAAAACTTAGCAGTTTTCAGTATCTATTCTTATGTGTAAAACTGTGGGACTCATTAAGATTTCCAATTTTCTTCTGTAATTATTTAACTTTTATCGGACGTAAACCTATGAAACTTTAAATACACAGAAGGAAAAAAACATAAAAAAAGCTTTCTTTCATAGAATGAGCAATGCACCTACCCTAAATAGCAGTGTGTCTCTTTTCTTTTGTTTTTTTTTTTCAATTCTCCTGATCTGTCGAATTCTTCCCCTTTTTCCTGTTTTTCCTTCTTTTCTCTCAGTTTGTTGTATATTCGAGCTTTTTTTTTCTCTTGCATTTTCGTTTTTTTCTTTTCCTCCGTCTCTTCTTTTTTTTTTCTTTTCTTCTCTTCATCGGCTGCTTGTTTGATCATCCAGTGCTCAACTTTCAGGTTCGAAATCATCCTATGTCTTAGATTAAAGAAAAAAACAAGACAGGTCACTGAGCACTAAATCAATTTAATGTTATATAGCTGTGATGAAGGAATGAATGATGACCACAACATTTCGTTATAAAAATATGTCACTTTATTCTTTTTTGGGGTCGAAACTTCTGTAAGCGTGTGGGAGAGACAGGGAAATGGAGACAGACGGAGGACTGCTATATTGACCCTTATCTTTAATATAGCCGCGTTGTACCATGTTCAAAGCCTCACTTGGCACTTCTGTTTCTCTGTTGGTAAGCCACAACCCCTCCCTCTGAGTGCTCGTAATTCTACGTCCCTGTGACTGTCCGTGTGTGTGACTGACCGTTACTGCTGCGGGTCCTGCATATATGATTTCATAAAGCCTTTGCAGTCTTCCGGTTGTCAACTCACATGACTCGCTTCCGGCTATCACTCTGCGTGAGTTGCTTACACCCACGCATCGCTGTCTTCCTATTCACACAGGTGGAATATGACGGCTCTGTCAAAGGTCAATATGCAACACGAGAACGTCATTTCACAAACGCAACTTATTACGACAATCTCCGTTGCTATTTGGAAAGTTTATTCACTGGAATATCAAACTAAAATGAATATTCATTAATGGTGTCCGAGATGGACACGTGGAAATTTCACTGGTGCTGACAACTACCTACCTCTCAATCTTTTGCTCATGTCAACTAGATATCCACACTGCAACCTTGTCTCTCAGTGCCTTTCTTTTTACTCTCTCTAACTCTTTCCCACCCCTTCTATATTATGTCTCTTTATAAATGAATCAAACATGCTTAAATGAAAGACTACTGCCAACACACACACACACACACACACACACACACACACGCACACACACACATGTATTCTTTTTTCATAGATTTCTTTTCACTTTTCTCTGGCATTTTACCTTCATATCTTTTACTTATTCGTAGTTCCCAGGTCTCTATAAGATAATAATGTGTAAGTTTCTTGGTAGGAAAACATAACTTATTTTATAAGAGCAATTTATCAGGCTTATACTCCACTATGATCCTTGATAGAACAGTGTAATAATCATGTATACAAAAGGATAAGTATTTTACACAGTGATGATGTCACTGTTATTAGAAAGAAATATATGACAATAGTCAGGCAAAAAATATTCAAAGCATACTTTCTGCAAGATGGTGTGTCGCTTTTCAAAATCCTTTCCACGATTTAAATTCTCAAAGGACTTATTTTTATAGAAATGTAAGTATTTTTTCCCTGAAGGAATATATTTTTAAAAAATCGAATAAAACGAGGTTCTGTTTGGTTTGGTTTCTTTGTTTAATAGCATATCAACGTACATGGGTCATCTAATTCCAAAGCCATCCTTGTAGAAGAGAAATAGTGGTACTATTTAACCAGTAGCTTGGGAGGAAAAGGAAGTCCATACCTTTCCAAAAGTATTAGTTGGTAGGATATCGCTGTTCGGCACTTTAGCCATTACGCCACAGGACTCCCCAAATGAAGTGAAAAGTAATAGAATTTTTCCTATTTTTTTATTTACCTAACATAGCTAGAATACTTCGAAGAATCGCAATGGATTTTTCTGTTTCAGCAGACCATAAAATGAAAATGAAAGAAGGTGATAAGATAGAATTATACTTGGATATTACCAAAGAGCTGAAAAAGCTAGAAAAATAACGGTGATACTAATTGTAGTGGGTGCCCTTGAAACAGCTCTCAAAGGCCTGGAAAAGAGACTTGGATAACTAGAGATCAGAGGAAGAATCAGACCTTAGGAGTGTTATGATAAGATTGAATACTAAGAAAATTCCTGGAGACCTGAATAGATTTAGATTTGTTGTCACTAGGAATTCAGGTATTGTCCCCAGAAATTCAGGAAAAACTATGAGTAAGTACTGGTGTGAAAAACTCCCTAGGATTTTTTAACACACAAGTCAATAGTTTCAAGTATTCTCATCAACAGCTGTTCTGCAAAATGATAATTGTAAATGTTAGGACATATAGAATTTTTACTTGTTTTTTATACCTACATATAATTTCATTAAACAACTTGTATACCGACCATTGCCATAATGGTTTGAGTGTTCACCAATGGTATGCGGGACCAGCGTTCAATCCTAGGTCAAGTCATACAAAAGACTCAAAAATGGTATTTAGTACCTCCTAACTTAACACTCAGCTTTATAAAGTATAGATCAAGGGAAAGTGGAGTAATCCAGGTAAAGGAGTAGCACCCTCTCCTACAATTCGGTGTTGTAGCAATTGAAAAGGGAGCCTTCGGGTAGCGCTCGGCTTCGGTCGGCCAACTTACTTACTAATGACTTTTTAGTTTTATACTTGCTTGACGATGATTTTGGAAGTTATGGCGTCTGTGTTTATTAAATTTCAACTTAAAATAGCAAGTTATTCTCAACTGCATAAAAGTTACAGAAGAGAATTATTAATAGACAACTGAATAATTAATAAATGAATAATGAAATAGAATAAAATAAAACCTTCAAAGAAAAGCAATGAAGTCGCATTTGATCCAAACTTGACAAATCCCCATGGGTTATTTGAAAAATCAAAACAAACACAGCCATTTTGAGCGTAGGATATTCCTATCTTGGCTCAGAGTTTAAAGAAGTTGGCATATTTTTTATATCTTCTTGAGTTTTCTTTTGCTTTGGAAATTATTGTCAATTTTTATAAAAATCCATATCTTCCTTAGAAGTTTACATTCTGGAGGGAAAAGCAGACCAGAGAAGAACCGTTGCGTGAAACAAGTTTTTGTTGTAAGGCTAAATATAATTCATTGATTATTATTAAAAGAAATCGCTCGCTGTTATCCTTTTACGTTTTTTTATCAAATGGGGATTTTTCGTTTGCCTTAAAGAGAAGCCGAAAGAAAGCAATAAAAATATTTCAAATGTAAACAAAGAGATAAATCTAACTAAATGGTGAAGATTATTATTACCAATATAGAACCCGACAAAAATGTAATAAACTGAATTAACGGACGAATTCCTCCTTTCCGACTTTTACAAGATGGGAAGTCTTTGTGACGTGCTGGTTTAATGTACATGACAACGACATTATAGTTAATGAGTTCGAATTTCAGTCCCACTATTACGTTCCCTTACACACTTCTGCCGTTGGGAAAAATATGAATCCTCTTATCATCACCAGCTATAGTTAAATTAGTACCATTACTTTTCTTTTACAAGGGTGGCTTTGACATATTGAATAAACCACGAGCATTAAGGAAGAGGTCCCGTGACGTAATGGCTAATTTACCTGACTGTAAGATCGTAGTAAGCATGTTCTTACTCCAGTCACGCTACTACATTCAATTTCGGACTTATACCATTGAGAAAGTTATAAATGCTCTTCATCCTCCCAACTATTGGTTAAATAGTACCATTATTCTCCCTCCAGCTATGGGTAAATAGTAGGACGGACTAGGTTCTTCGGCCTTGGTGAGGCAACTAGTCTAGGAGAAGGAAAACTCTGAATTCAAAACCTGTTAAACTCCGCTTAAAAATTGACCTTGTGTCATATCCTGCCCGAGCGGAGGGGTTGGTAAATAGTACCATTACAAAGGTTGGCTTTGGTCTTAACCCACAAAGGTTGATATGCCATTGAACAAAGGGACCAAACAAAACTGACCTAGACATAGATCCCTTATTTTATGTCTGTTTTGCATCGAATTCCATCTAAAAAAAAGTGAATGCAGTCGGTGTTCTGGGTGTGTTTGAAGAATCGTTTGAACAAGCCTGTTAACAGGTTATTTTGATACTCTGTATAGGTTTTGAAAATATTACATAATTACGAAGTTGATTTAAAATATTTGCACATTTCGTATGTGCAAGTTTTCGGCAAGTATATCACGTTACGGAAGCAGTTCAACCTGTGGGAGGTTCTTGCAGCGGTTTGTGATATTGTGGTAGTTGGTGCTCTAACACAGTGTGCATTGCTTCACTCCAAGTGTGATTTAAAAGTTGCACAGGTGAGCGTGCAATGAAGTCTTTTTCGAAAACATGATTTACGAGTTCGAAGTGAGTCATAATTCACAGATGCGAGAGTAGTTAAGCGTAAAGTGAAAGCACAATTGATCACAGAACAGCAAGTAGATGATTTAAATAATTTCGCTTTGGTTGCTAGAATCTCGACGATCGGCGAGGTCAGGTAAGTTATAAATGCTCTTCATCCTCCCAACTATTGGTTAAATAGTACCACTACAAAGGATGACTTTGGTCTTAACCCACAAAGGTTGATATGCCATTGAACAGAGAGACCAAAGAAAACTTCTGAGGCCGTTTTCCAAGACATAGAGGCAAATCCGACGAGTAGCACTCGGTGAGTATGATGCATGCTCAGTTCCTTGAAGTTCATTACCTTCACGACCTCGGTAAAAAGATCCACAGTTGCCGAATTGAGCTTCACGTTCCAGGAAAATATGGCAAAACTTTTGACTCAACCTTGTATCATCTGTGTTTTATAGCGTTCTGTATTTCAAACCATATTTTCATTGAAAATCAGATAAAATAAACTTGAACCTTTAATTATTTTCCTCTGAATTTATTTTTAGAATTCGATGCTTACTCCAAAGTAGATAATTGCCTGAGATCAATGTGTAGTTATTGTATTGTTAATAAATGTGTTAAAGAATTTGGTAGTACAAATCAATTGGAGCCTCTTACCGTGGTCGATGATCATTTATCAATGATTAGAAATATCGTTTCATTGACTAATTTGAGAGTGTGGTTGGTTCTATTCTCATAGCGATCTTTCGATGACATTTGTTGGATTAAGCTACGCTTTAAAGCCAACCAGTAAGTATTATGGTTGTATATTTGAATGGTTCTCCCGAGACGTTATTGTCTACAATACAAGGCCGAATATTGAGAAGTAAAAGCGGGATAAGAGTTTGTGTTGTGCCAATCTGCGAAAAGAAGATGTGTTGTATATCCATAATATAACTACACGTGTACATATACAAATATACACTTACATGCGGAAACATCATTAACCGGTAATGACGAATACAAATACACGAATACACTTCTTTATAAAAATATAATCTCTCACACTTTATTTTCGAAAGGGTGATGTTTGTTTTGTGTGAGAAATGAGTGGAGACAAGGACGGACTGCTATATTGGCCCCGCAGTACTTCTTTCTCATCTTGGCAGGGTTTCTCAACCATGGGTCACTAATGGCCCAAAGCCCTCTTCTGGAGCTGGTTCTCACATCGGTATCCCGTCTCCAACTGACTCGTACCGTCTGGGCACTTGGTTATATTATTGTCCAACGTACACCTGCTTCCGCTGTTCTTCCGCTTATTTACACAGGTGCATCTCTTAATTGACGGCTCTGTCGAGGGTCAATATATAACAGATGTTCGACATTCTGGCGTTTATCTGGGTTTGAGCATTGACCCAAGAGTTTAACTGGCGAGTTTTTTACTCATCATTTATCTGACATGATTCATCTGGAATAGCATTTAGTCTTGTCTTTACAGTAGTCTCTTAATAAAAAAATAATTAAAAAAGCAAAAACAAGTAAATAAATAGATAAAAAGTGAAATTGAAAATAGAAAATGAAAAAAGCTCTTCCTTGGTAAATTGCTGAAAGGATTTACAGAAGTTCTTTCTGATAAATATGTAAAAAGTTCTGGGGTGATTATGAAGTTGTCTGAAAGATAACATTTGAGATTGAAATTCAAATGTAAAAAAATGATTGTGATTTAAACCATTACCTGGATTCGAACACTGGCCACTGAAACCTGAGGGAAGGAAGAAATTTGTCTAACAACGAGGAAGGGACCTACTTCAAATAAAGTTCTTAATTTTCTTTAATAGAAAGTTTTATTAAATTAGATAAGCTAAGATCATAGTATATAAAACCGAGGTTTCGTTCCTTGTGAAATTTGGGACGCAAATTATTGTTTAGTAGAGACATCCTTATTTCTTTGTTTAATCATATTTACCCAACCCCTCCGCTCGGGCAGGATATGACACAAGGCCAATTTTTAAGCGGAGTTTAACAGGTTTGAATTCAGAGTTTTCCTTCTCCTAGACTTGTTGCCTCACCAAGGCTGAAGAACCTAGTCTGTCCAACTATTTACCCATAATTGGATTCATACCTTTCCCAAGGGTATTAGTGCTATGTGAAATGCAATCATTCTCGTCCAGGATTTGAACTCGTGTCACCGTGTCCATTTCCTACGACGATAACCATTACACCACGGGCACCTCCATGAGTTTCTTTGTTTAATAGCATATCAACCCTCGTAGGTTATTTAATGCAAAAGCTGTCCCTGCAGAAGAACAACAGTGGAACTACTTAACAAATAGCTGGAAGGATAAAGTGGTACATACCTTTCCCCAGGGTATTAGTTCGTAAGTGAATTTAATATCGCAACCAAAGTTCGAAACCCCTTACTACTTCAGCACTTTAACCTTTACGTCACGAGCTCTCCCTCCGGAAGATCATTGACTACAGTCTCAGTTTTTTTAAAATCTTATCGAAGCTGGTAAGTAAATAAAAGGCGTGGTTGTTTTTCTTTCGTACCATTTGTCAAATAGATTGTAATAAATAATTTTGAGACATTTGATAATTTTACTTAGGAACAAAGTTTCGAAAATGAGGATCGTGAAGGATAGGCTAAAATCATGAATTTTTCAGATGGTTTATAGTGAGAAACATCCCCACCCAACAGCAGACAATGGAATTATTTGTGTGGGCAACACTGTGTATCACGTTTTGGGTAGCGATCCCACCGGAAGAACTACAACTCATTTATTTAAAGGAAAAGGTTGTTTTCCTTTCAAAGGACTTTCGTACAATAAAAGACACTCCAAGAGATTCTGGAATATGGATTTCCGGAATATCGGTATGAACGTGGTTTATTCAATAAATAAGGTGAATTTGCCAAAAAATTTGTGAACAAGAATCACTGTTTACAGCTGCATCTTTTTCAAGGAAATCAATAGCGATAGGCCCTTTCATGTCCCAGAATACTGTTAGCATGACCTTCTTTACTGACTACTGCACTGGGAACTTTTTCCTTACTTAAGAGTTCGTGTATTTCAACTCCATGGACTGTCTTTTCGACTCTTTGACTAAAACATGCTTCTTCATACACATCACACATTCTTCAGTAAATGTAACATGGGTGAGGGTCTCGTGGTATAGTTGTTAACATGCTGGACTGTGACTTCGTAGTAAGCGAGTTCGAATTCCAGTTGCGCTATTATGTTCACTTTCGGCTTAATACGCTTAGGAAAATATGAACGCCTTTATTCCCCTCAGCTATGACTTAAATAATACTACTACCTCTTTTCTTCAGGGATCGCTTTAACATTGAATAACTCACGAAGGTTTATATACTATTAAACTCCTTTGTTTTTTTAATGTCAACCGACGAAAAACTCCACATAGTTTGCACTTCTCAGACAACAAAACTTCGATGAAAGAACTCTGTGAGAATTTAGAGCACTCTGTTTGATTTTCTGCTGTTTTGAATCGATTCAAAATAAATATTTTTTGCAATATTTAAATAATCTTTTGCTGTTAACTTATTCCAAACAATACATAGTTTACATTTATGAAAAAAAAAAAAAATCAGAAAGAAAATTATTTTGCTTGTTTCATCAAAATCTCCCTTATTTATTGAAAGACACTTGTAGATAGATAAAGTAAAAGAAAAGTTGGCGACCGTAGTCGAGAGTGACATGAAGGCTCCCTTTTCAATAGCTACAACACCGAGGTGTAGGGGAGGGCGCTACTCCTCTACCTAGATCGCTCTACTTTACTCTTGATAACTACCTTATATTGCTGAATGTTAAGCAACGAGGTATCAAGTAACATTTTAAAAGTCTTTTGTATGACGCGACCTGGGATTGAACCCAGGTCTCCAGGACCATTGACAAACGCTCTAGCGACTAGGCCAATGATCCGGTAATAGATAGATAGATAGATTCTTCTTATTCAGCGAAATACCATCATATGTATATGCGTTTGAACAATGAAATTCCGTATTCTTTGTACAAAAGTTGTAAGATATGATTTAAATGTATAACTAAACAATTCAGTTTAATAGTAATTCAATCACAAAAGTCAAGTGCATAATTTTTGGATCCTGGGTATGACATTAAACAGTGTCTGAGAGTGAAACATCTTAGATTTTTGGGAATGTGGAGTGCTTCCTTCATTACGAAGACTCTGATCCGGGGTGATAGTACCTGTTAGGATCCCATATATGCGTCAAATAGAACAGTTCCTCTTTTTACAAAGGATTATTACTTATATCAAACAGAATTATTAGTGTTAAACAGCAATACCTGAGACCATTTAACTATGTGCAAACTAATGATTAGCATCAAATTAGATTGGAATACTCAATAAACAGAATTACTCATGTTAAGTAGAAATACTTGTAACCATTTAACAGTGAGGAAAAAATTATTAGTGTTAGATTGCAATATATGAAACCATTTAACTGTGAGCCAATAAATTATTAATATTTTATAGAAATATTTGTATTAAATAGCAATACTTGAAACCATTTAACTGTGCGCAAACAAATGAACTCAGGCTCGTTTTAAAGTAATGTTACCAACAAACTATTCACTTACAATATATATATATATATATATATATATATATATATATATATATATATATATATATATATATATATGAACAGGATTTGCCGTCAAATAACTTCCAAGGGTTGATATACCAGAAAACGTAACCCCAACCGATCAACCAATCACTATCTTTTAATCACATGTAATAAATTTGTACAATTTATTTATTTTCAAATCGATAATGATTCATGCTTACATTTTCGTTTTCCACTGACTATTAAATCTGTAAGATGTTTTTAATCTCACAAAATTAAGGAATCGCAAGCAATATTTGAGAACGTCTTACTAACTGATGGGGCATTTGTGGGAAGTTGAAACGTTCTTTAATGATTTTATTCCAGTTTAAAGTTGCATTCAGCAACTGATTGTCAGTACATCGGTAGTGATCCGCGAACAAGCAGCGTGAGTTTTATCTCAAATCTTCCGAATTATTATCCGGTTACCTTGAAAAGAAATATTGAAGAACACATATATGTGTTGATATTTGTCTTGTGTCAGTGCAAATAGTAGATGACATTACTCCTAGATCCACTCTAACCCGGAGTGATTGTACCTGTTAGGTTTCCATCTATGGATCAAATAGATTTGTTTTAAAGTTATTTGTATTAGATAGGAATACTTGGTATCGTGAGCATCTAACTCAAGAAACTGCACGAAAATGTCAATATAAACGTAAAATGTACGCAATATTTTACGATCTTGGCATAAAATAAACCTAGCCGGGTTAACATGCCGTTAAAATCAATCAGTTAATCATTTAATATTGAATGAAGTCCATATTTACCCAAACCCTCCGCTCGGGCAGGATATGACACAAGGTCAGTTTTTAAGCGGAGTTTAACAAGTTTGAATTCAGTGTTTTCCTAGACTAGTTGCTTTACCAAGGCCGAAGAACCCAGTCTACACTACGATTTACTCATAGCTAGAGGGTGAATAATTGGATTCTTACCTTTGCCGAGGGTATTAGTGTTATGTGAAATGCAATCAGTCTCGTCCATGATTTGAACTCGTGTCGCCGAGTCCATTTCCTACGACGATAACTATTACACGACGGGCACCTCCTAATTAATGAAGTCGTTATTATCAGTTATTACCGGGGAATGTAAGCTAATTATGGGAGAGTGGTTCACTATATATTCCCAAACGAACTCTGCAATTTTATTTTACAAATAATTCATAAATTACGTGTTGTGTGAATTTTTGCCGCTAATATTTGAATTTCTATTTCTTTTTGTTTGATTGTTTATTTCGTTTTTTTTCTTTTAGTAATAAGAAAGCTAAATGAATAAATAAACATAAAAGAGTAGCAAAAATGAGTGAAATAAAATGAAAAGATGATTTACAGTGACATCCTTAAGAATTGATTTAATTTCTATCCTTCTGTTAACCATATTAATGTTGTTTGCGACGTATTGTCTAAACAGTAGGCAAATTGAGAATATTCTTGAATTGAGATTGCCTTTTGTAATTTTTCAGCGGTTGGTTGATTTTATTTGCATTTCAAATGACGGATTTTAAGAAGAGAATCAATATCAAATATATCTTTAGTCGGGAAAAAAAACTACGGTAAAACTCCTACGGATTCTTATAGAAACATTTGTTGACAATCTTTGCAGTCAGAACAAAACCCTTTTATTGCACAAATTCTTTCCGGATAGATTTATACTACTGTCAATTGTAAGGAACCCCCAAATATGGTAAAATTGTGTGAGGCTATCTGTGGGGATTTTAAGCGAGTTATGATTATTTTTAGATGATAGGATTGTCGTATGGTAACATTCAACGAATTTTGCTTGATTTTTTAATACAAGATGTTACCAAATTGGAGCCAAGTGCACTGAATGACGATCAGAAACGATACAGTATTGCTTCATGTAGGCCCAACTTCCTGACTTTTACTGGGTAATCGGTGAAATATGGCATATTCTGCATATAACAAATTCTGAGGGTAACCCCCCAATATCAGAACAGATAATTATTGGCAAGCGTGAAATTTTACGCAGAATTTTTCTGGTTGGTCAATAGAAACAATGGAATACTTCAGTCATAAGATTTGGATATCCACCAAAAGCAATAGAATGCTCTGTCTACTGAGCTTAGAATACGCTAAGGTAAGATTCCCGTCAAAAAAGAGGTATATCCTGGTTATGTGACTTAGTTTCATCTGATGGTGAGCTCCAGTTCTGAAGCACAGGGGAGTATAGAGTATCCCTTCATTGCTATTACTTCCAGGTCGACGCTAATCCTGAGTGGTAATACCTGTTAGAGTTTCATCTATGGATTAGATAGATTTGTATAAAAATCATTTGTATTCTATGGGGCCGCGCGGAAAAAAAAACTTTTAAGAAACAAGACAAAAAAAAAATGTAAATATGAACGTTCAATGAACGCGATTCCCTAACTTCTAGACATGAAATAACCCTAAACCGGTTCACGTGCCGTTAAAATCTCTCAATCTAATATCTAATATCATGTCTCGTTCGACTGAATATTTAATCAGATCATGTCATCACATATTAGTGACAAAAATCTTTAAAAATTAAGAATAGATAAATTCTAAATTCTTTTCTTCTGGAATCAAATTCTTTGGTTTAGTTTCTTTGTTTTATGGCTTACTCACCATCACTAGTTATTTTATGCGAAAGCCATCCTTTTACAAGAACAATAAACGTACTATTTAACCAATAACTTAGGGATACCTTCCCAAATTCTTCTGACAGGAAATCATAATTTGCCGGAAATGGCAGATTTAATGCGACGTTACTTTCCTAACAAACCAAATATTTAAATACGAAGTTTGCAATCTTACATAGTTTGAGTCTTTTCAATTAAATGCCAAACGAAATAATACACGAGTAAGCAAAAATTCAAGAGGTTTATATTAACAGGATGTACGATAAGAAAGAGAGGGTGCGTTATGGCAACTTACATCAAGTCATTATCTTCATTCCTCATTATATAACAAAGTGTCCATTTGAAAAGCGATATCACTTTTCTTCTCTTATGATATCCATTAAAAAAAAAAGGATTGTCACGCTTAGCTATTACACTGTAAAAAGCCGGCAACAACGTAAAGAAGCTGCTTTTCATTAGTTCCACCTTTTCTTTGAGAATGACGACAGAAGCAAAGTGAATTAACACTGATTGATATGGTGTGTGTGTGTGTGTGTGTGTGTGTGTGTGCATAGACCAATCCTTCTGCATGAGCAGGATGTGAACCAAGATTAGTTTTTAAGCAGAGTCCAACAGATTTGAATTCAAAGTTTTCCTTCTCCTCGACCGGTAGCTATACCCAGATTAAAGAGCCTAATCTACTCCATTATTTATCCATAGCTGGAAAGAGAATAATTGGATTCATCCATTTCTCGAAGGTATTAGCTCTATGGGAAATGCAAAAAGCCTCAACCAGCATTTGAACTCGGTTCATCGAATTCATTTCCTTTGACGAATATCCTTCACCACAAGTATCTCCGCGCGCTCGTGCGCGCGTGTGTGTGTGTGTGATGTAATTCACCCAATGTTGGCTAGTCCGCGTCCACATGTTGAATTGATGATATCTCGGATCGCAAATTCTTTGGTTTGGTTTCTTTGTTTAATGGCATTTGTGAATTTGTGCTTAACAATTCGTTACACCCACGAAAGGTTAACAAGGTAAATCGAATTCAACCAAAATTTGAAAGCTGCTCAACAAATTTTCGACTTTTCTATAACTCATATGATAATCTAAAAAGAATCTATCTTTTATCATTTCATCCTTTATAAAATATCATAATCATCAAATCGCACTGGCATCACGTAGTTTCGTGACGCTCTCACTCACTCTCTTGCCACCCATCCCAAACATTCATCGTTTTTGGTAGGTCTTCTGTGTTGCATCTTGTGTCCGCGCATAACTGATGTAAGGAAGTTTTTACTGGTTGACCAACATTGGCGTGAAATAAGGTTTCACTGAACTCTAGTTACACAGGAATATTATAAGGTCATGTACTGTAGTCAACGTTCAGAACTGTATTTTAAAGGCAAACAATATATCTCAATTTTCCTCTGTTTCGCATTGTACACTTCTGTTGCGTCTAGTAGATATTATATTCCCGCTAAATAGTAATTTCTAATAAGACCAATAATTTTCGTATAACATTTATTCTAGAAAATAAAACCAAGTTGATATAATTCTATAATCAAAGCTTTCAATGTAATAATTTAACCAATAGTGTTTCTAAAGTCTTTACCGTAAAATTAGTCTTACCATATTTACCAACTCCTCCGCTCGGACAGGATATGACACAAGGTCAATTTTTCAGCGGAGTTTAACAGGTTTGATTCAGAGTTTTCCCTCTCCTAGACTAGTTGCCTTACCAAGGCTGAAGAACCTAGTCTACCCTACTATTTACCCATAGCTGGAGGGAGAATAATTGGATTCATACCTTTCCCAAGGGTATTAGTGCTATATGAAATGCAATCAGTCTCGTCCAGGATTTGAACTTGCGTCGACGTGTCCATTTCCTACGACGATAACAATTACACCACGGGTACCGCCGTAAAATTAGTCTTACAAACCATTGATAATCAATAAAATTCGATCCTCACAGAGAGCTCCTTGCATTGTAAATCTCTATCTGACAATTTATTAAATAACTATTGTTCTGCTGGGTTGTCTAAGTAGTTGTGAATTTTTTATTGGCATATACTTGAGATAAAACACCTATCGGAAAGAAATACGTAATTACTTAGTGGACCAATGGCTATATATATTTTGGATTCAGGTTCCTTCTTATTGGAAGATTGGCATAACATCTTGTTTCATTTGAGAATTTAAGATTCGTAAATATAAAAATCTTCTTACCGTAAATTGCGGCGGACAAGTCGACCTTTTAAGCTTGAAAAATGTCTACAAAATTCGGGGTCGATTTATACGGCAAGGTTAAAGTTCAAACCTTTACCACATAGTGGACAACCTGTGTAACAGTACTCCAAACAATCTATATACACCACTAGCAGATTGCCATAAACGTTTCCCGACTTAAATTTGTTTCGTGAACATATTTAATAAATTTATACAGATATTAATATGAAATGATAAAACTTAAATTTAAATTAAGTATTATGTTGTATCACACATAATTTCCAACGGCTGATGCGCTGATTGTAAACACTAACTGAAACGTCACTGTACCTTGCTTGGAGATCAACCTTAACAACAGGTATAAGTCTAAGCCAGATTTTTGAGTTATAAATCTTGAGGTCGACTTATATACCAGGTCAAAATGTACGCCGGAATTTACAGTATATATTAAATACAATTTGATTTAAGAACACAAACACACTCACAGAGGTCACGACACTATTTTAAGCAATAGAGAGAAAGAGAGAGAAAGAGTAAAAAATGAGTTCGACTATAATGCTCGCTCTCTCTCTCTCTCTCTCCTTTTCACTTTTTTCTTCTCAAAGTTTATAAAAAAGATCCATCCTTTCTTTCTCGTGTTCTTCCTTTCTTTTTCAATTTCTTTTTTCTTCTAATATATTCCTTCTTTATTTTCACGCTTCTTTCTTTTACTCGCTTTCTCTGTTTTTTTCTTTCTTTCTTTCTTTCTTTCTTTTGTTTGTACTAATGATTTGAATGGGTATTAGTCGACAAATGCTTAAGCGTTCTCAACCCTAACAGATGTTACCATCTCAAATGCATAAGAAATGCAAATCCAGAAATGGCGCTATATACGTAAATGATTCGTCATAAAAGACGAAAACTATGGTAGTATATATATATATATTAGTAGTACGTTGTCGAGGGCAACCCGAAGGCTCCTTTTTCAACAGCTACTATTCCGAGGGGTAGGAGAGGGCACTACTCCTTTCTCCGGATTGCCCCAATTTACCCTTTATATGTAACTTAAAATGCTGAATGTTAATCAATGAGGTATCAAGTACCATTTTTTGAGTCTTTTGTCTGACTCGACCAGGGATTGAACCTCGGTCTGTCGTGTCATAAGCGAACACTCTACCTGCTTGGCCCATGGGCCGGTCTATACACATATATATAAACTACCATATCTATATATAAATGGAATATCTTTTACATTAAATTTGATAAATGTTAAAACGATACAGATCTCTATAGAGTGTCCCAGTCAGTGGCTGCTTGTCTATAGGCTCTGTGAAATTCCACTTTTATTTTCTCCTATTAAGTCCTGAGAAAATATTTCTTTATATTTGTAAAAGATATTTAATACAATAACAAATAATCCTTAAAATTAACGTCAATGGCCTACCTAGAAAAAATAACCGTTGTATTTGGTGTCATGAGCAGCTACTGTTCCCAATACCATTGCTCGTCCCACCCAAACTGAAGAATGATCTAACGAGGAGTTTTCGCTATAATTGATACAACTGCATCTGTTATACAAAATATTGTTACATTCTCTCTTCTCCTACGCTATGATCCCCCGTCTCCTCTCTTTGTTGTCTCTTGTCACTGTTGTGTCTCTCGAGCTGCCGTCTTGTTCTCCTTCGCGTTGTATCTTTGTCGTGACTCCAAACTGTTTTAAGTTTTAGCTGAGATGAACACGAATGTTTTTTGAGCACATATTTTATTCATTGATGATGACTTTAACATATTACCTGTTTCGCAAATACGGGGACCCAGAGACAGAAATTCATTTACCGGTCAATTGGGTGGGTTCGCTGCAACGATATAATCTATCTCCAAACCTTCTAGAATCATTCGATCGCGTGAATATCTTGTCCAATGAAAGCAAAGCGTACAACTGATCCTAAACTTTCAATTAGACCTAGTGACACACCTTAACGGTTAGGATCTTTTAAATGACACTACATGCCGAATAAAAGATTTCAATTCTTCGTTATTTTATAGAATATTTTTGTTTTGTTTTAATGGCATATCAACCTTCGTAGGTTATTTAATACTAAAGTCATCATTGTAGAAGAACAGTACAGATACCAGTTAGTAAGTAATGTTGGCGACCATAGTCGAGGGCGACCAGAAGGCTCCCTTTTCAATCACTACTACACCGAAGTGTTAGGGAGGGCGCAACTCCTTTCCCTAGATTGCTCCACTTTACTCTCGATACGTACCTTATATTGCTGAGTGTTGAGCAAGGAGGTATCAAGTACCACTTTTAAAGTCTTTGGTATGACGTGACCTGGGATTGAACCCAAGTCTCCTTTCCCTGGATTGCTCCACTTTACCCTCGATACGTACCTTATATTGCTGAGTGTTGAGCAAGGAGGTATCAAGTACCACTTTTAAAGTCTTTGGTATGACGTGACCTGGGATTGAACCCAAGTCTCCTGGACCATTGACGAATACTCTACCATTAGGCCAAACCATAACTGGGGGCATGAGGGAGTACACACTTTTTTTCAAGGGTATTAGTCAGAAAGTAAAGGTAATAGTACAACTAGAGCTCCTACTAGTTTACTTCGAGGTTGTAGTCCTGCACTTTAGCCACAATGACACGAGGAGTCCCTCCTTAATAATGGGGCTTAAATCTTTAAAGAGCAAGTCAACAGTTTTACAGGATATTTTTAATGGCCACACAGAACCGTATGATAGAGATAAAAAAAACCCTGAAGCTAACCTGTCTTACAGACAGACATATTTCAAGCCTTACACATCAGTCAGAGAAGAAAAAATTCCCCGACCTTCAACATCAGAGCAAGTTGTCATAAAAGAGAGTATTTTTAATGGGAGAGACAGAATCTGTAAATGCCAAAAAAATTGGTCCCCATAAAACTATAACGATTGGTTCTTCCCCTTATGTTCTTTTTATTAGTATTTTGTCAAACAGAAGTGATGTAACATAAAAATGATGTCAAAAAGTTGGAGGGATTTGTATTAGAAAGTATTTAATATGTTCAACTTACATAGACATACTTTGGAAACACAAACCTTACTGTGATAATTAGCAATCTAACAGACTAGTGATAATGCTGTGATTTTTATCATTAAGGGTTTTCGGACTATTGTCTTCATCTTTATTGTTATTTCCATAACGTTTCGGCTGATATGTCCTCTGACCTTCTTCAGGTGTTTGTCGAACTCGGGAACCTTCACGGAATTTCGAACTGCGTCCTTTATTGAATCCACGGTAGTCACCTGTTCTGATTCCGTTAGCCATAACCGGGTACAAGTGTTAAATATTCCTGTATTGTTACTCGCCTGCAGTCAGGATTGAACCTGCAACCTCCAGATGATTGTCTCCTTAGGCGAATAACAATGCAGGAATAGTTAACACTTGTACCCGGTCACTCTCATGTTCCACAACTTTTTAGTTCACAGACAATATCCAAGTATTTGTGTCATTTCATTTTTCTTTATTCTTAACTTGTTGTGTCCTGGAACAGTGAAATCCTCAATATTGCAAGTTCTTTTTTTTCTTGTTAATTAACACTAGGTCTGGTCTTCACGCCGGGATTTTTTGATCCATTTGGATCTCAAAATCCCAGAAATTTTATACGCCTCATTCTCCCCCAGTGGGGAGGTCTGGTTTGTGCATACAGTATTTGGTAGTATGGTCAAATTTTAATCTCTTACACAATGCCCAGTGGATAACCTTTCTAGCCCTAATATGCTTAGTCTTGTACCACATTTGTGCTACCTTGCTGCATCCACTTATTCTATGATTAACCGTTTCATCTCTTTCTCCTCATAATCCACACCTACGATTCTGTGGCATGTTATCAATTTTTGCTTTAATATCATCATCATCATCATCATGTCGTGCCGCTAGCACGGATATCCCTGATTCTCTCTCGCCACTTCTCCCTATCATTCATCGCTTCTGGCAGGTATTCAGGGCTACATCCCGTAACCTCACATGCTGTATGTATGTTCGAGCTGGTCGTCCTGCTTTTGCTTGGCCATATGCGAGGGTCCATAGGAGCACATCACTGATGAGTTCGTCCTTGCTTCTCCAGCAGTGTCCTGCGTGTCTGGTTCGTCTAACTTGTATAGTTTTCGTGATGAGAGGCAGGTGGCGGTATAGTTGGTGCCTTGTGGGGTGTTGCCGCCAGGACTTGTTCAATATTGTTCGCAACATTCTTGTGTAATTGCCGTCTAGCTTCTTCTTTAGCTGTTTAGTTAGCGTCCAAGTA
This sequence comes from Sepioteuthis lessoniana, assembly GCA_963585895.1. Classification (NCBI taxonomy): domain Eukaryota; kingdom Metazoa; phylum Mollusca; class Cephalopoda; order Myopsida; family Loliginidae; genus Sepioteuthis; species Sepioteuthis lessoniana. The sequence goes on from OY757909.1 coordinate 67,773,262, forward strand.
GTGCATCCATATAGCAGTATCGATACGACCGCTGCCTGGAAGAAACTGCGTTTTATCTAATCGGTCAAGCCTGATTTCCATATGATTGAGAGCCTATCGATAGCTGTCCATGCTTTCGTTAGCCGTGTGTCGATGTCTTTTTCGGTTGATGAGACGCTGCTTCCTAGGTAGGTGAATTTGTCTACTAGTTTCAGAGAGGTTCCGTCTAGTGTGGAAATGTCACCTGTTTGGTTATAACAGATATATTCAGTTTTGTGTGCATTAACATGGAGGCCAATGCCTGCGGCGTTTCATCCTTATGACGCTTTTTTGTGATACAATAAGAGATTCGGTTTCTTTCTTGATATTCTCCTTTCTTAGTGCATATACCCTTCTTCACGTGTCCAATGTCACCAGTTTGTTACTTGAAATATCCATACAGTTGGGTTTACTTCCTATTGATGTTAACTAATCTTTGCAGCTTTTCTATTTACTCTAATGTTGCCAATGTTGTTACTGGCTGCTCTAATTAGTCTGTCTTTGTGCTTTTTAATCTTGTCTACGCAATCCCCACTGTTGACGAGTCCTCTTTCTCCTTCTTTGACACGTATAGTCTGTCTATGTCATCTCTCAAAATTAAGGCCTTGTGTATAGTCATCAGTTTCCTTGTCCCCATTGTTGACGAGTCCTCTTTCTCCTTTTTTGACACGTATAGTCTGTTTGTTTTATCACTCAAAATTAAGGCCTTGTGTATAGTCATCAGTTTCCTTGTCCCCAATGTTGATGAGTCCTCTTTCTCCTTTTTTGACACATATAGTCTGTTTATGTCATCTCTCAAAATTAATGCCTTGTGTATAGTCATCAGTTTCCTTGTCCCCACTGTTGACGAGTCCTCTTTCTCTTTTTTTTTTGACACATACAGTCTGTTTATGTTATCTCTCAAAATTAAGGCCTTGTGTATAGTCATCAGTTTCCTTGTTCATTTGTCTGAGTTCTTCCCTTGTTCATTTTCAAGAATGATCCTGGGTATCTCATAAACGGGACTGTCCAGGTGGTTATCCGTTTGATGAGATTTTTTTCTGCTGAGCTCGGTTTCGATAAGTTTCCACGCACTTCTTATTTTTTCTTTCATCTTTTTTGTTTGCTGGTATCTGTTTTCAATATTCCGAAGTATTTATAATTTTCCTTCTTCCAAATTGTGTTATATTGTCATCTACATGTTCATGCAGCATCATAACGACACAATAATAAAGACAGATGCAGGAAGAAAGACGCAGGAAGACTTCTTAGAAAAATATTTACCTCTCACTTTATTGCAAGCGTTCGAAAAGGTTGTGTGGGGTTTTACTGTGAGAGGGAGCTGGAGACCGAACATAAACTGTAATAATTTGACCCCTCACTCTTATGGCCGTCGCGTTGTGTCTTTCTTGTTCCCTTGATGCTCAACTGGAGGCCTAGGGGCTCACTCTGCTGGGTGATCTGCTACATCTTATCAGCAACTTCTCAGGTCCCCAAACTCCATCGGGGTTTCCGAGGGCCCCCTCGGTCGGGTGTGGCTTTCCCTACCACATGTTGTCTCCAACTGTCTGGAACTCTACTTGCAACAACTCCACTGTCCTCCTGGGCGTCGAACTCAACTGGAACCGGAAATCAATTCAACTGGCTCGTCGAACTCAACTGGGTTATATAATCGTTCGACGCCCACTCGATCTTTGAAATCGAATGTTTAATCGTCATCAAGCGGAAATAACTGTCATGCAGTTCAGAGGTCACTCTCTTCCGGTGCGTCAGTCTATGAGAGTATCATGGGATGTTTTTTTTACCTCGTCCCATTTCATCAGCCAATTTTCGCCCACGCGATTTCCTCTCATAACTGCCATTAGAATGCGTCACTTCCTTCCGGTGCATCACCTTGAATGGCATTTTTGGCAGGGTCAAAAGGTCAAAACATAACAATTGTTCTGATTCTTTCTTGATTCGTTATTCTTATTCCTACCGTTGTTTCTCTTTTAGTACTTTTCATTATTAGCATTTCACATTTTTCAGTACCAAATTCTATTACAAGCTGTATATTCATAGTTTTTGTATCAGGATCTCAAAATATTTTTTTCGTAAATACCTTGATATCATCCATATACATAAGATAATTAATATTTTCTTGTGATTTTGTAAATTTGTATCCCTCTGTGCACTTCCTAATTATATAATTGAGTGGTATCATTGCTAGGAAAATGATTGTAGCGAGAAAGATGCCTCTTTGGATTTTCACCTGTTAGGGTCAGTGTTACTATTGTTAATTCCACTTTTTAATTTCCCATGGCTTTTGCAATGAAATTTATAACATTGTCGGATATTTTGTACATTTCAGACATTCGAATATCTAAGTTTACGGGATTATATCATAGGCTTTTTGAAGTTAATTCGTGCCATTGCTATATTTTTTTCCGATTTGTTTTGGCCTTCTTGAGGATATGCTGATCTTTATATAATAGCTAACTTATTTCTCCTTTTCGCTTGTGGCATCTTCACTATTCTTCAGAAAATAGTCACATATGTTTCATTTGATCGGTTCGGATTTTGACGAAACGCAAATAGTAAAGATTCTTTGATTATGTATCAAACGCTTTTTGAATTTTCTGGAATTGCCTAGTAAATTCTCAAATGTTAATATTTCTATTTCTATAGCGAACGCCATTTAAAAAAAGAGTCAACATTTTCAATCATACTAAAAAATTAAGGAAAGTTACCAGATTTTTTGCTAACCAGTGAAATCTTTAGTATAACATTCGGGATTAAAGCAAGGCACACATATTTCATTTGATCGACTCAAATTATTATTATTATTATTATTATAATCATACTCCTTTTGAGGTTTTCACATCAGTGTTACTTGAAGATGTTTCATTGGAGTAGTCTCCAGGTTTCCTCTGGTCTTCAGGACTCTTCTCAGTATTCTTGCCGATCTCAGTAATGCTGTACTTTGGGTGGTCTTGATTCGTTATCCGATTTCTAACTGTTACAGCCCGTTTTCTAAGCCTTTGGGGACTGATCGAAGTGCGCCAATTTGTATCAGCGTCACCTTCATATTCCGCAGCTTTCTTCGTTCTTTTCACTTTCTGTTTTTTATCTTCTGTGGTACTCGGGGAGGGCAAAATCTAAGACGGCAAATTTTTTTTCTTCTCTGGTACTCTGGGAGGGCAAAGTCTAAGACGGCAAATTTTTCTTTTTTTTTTTTGTTGATTATTATGTGATCTGGTCTATAGGCACTGTGAAATTCCATTTTTATTTTCTCCTATTATGTACTAAGAAAATATTACTTTATATGTGTAAAAGATATTTAATACAATAACAAATAATCCTTAAAATTAACGTCAATGGCCTACCTAGAAGAAATAATGGCAGAGATTAGTTGATCCATTTGTATCTCAAAATCTCAGAGAATTTTATGTTTCGAGGACAGATTCTGGTTTGTATGAATACCGTTTGGTAGTATTGCCCAATTCATCATCATCATCATGTCGCACCATCAGCACGGATATCCCTGACCCTCTCTCGCCGCCCCTACCTATCGTTCATCGCTCCCGCAGGTCCTCGGGAGAACATCCCGTACCTACACAGAGCTAATGTAGGTTCGAGCTGGTCGCCTTCCCTTTGTTCGGCCATGTGAAGGGGTCTACAAGAGTACATCACTTATGAGCTCGTCCCGACTTCTCTGGCAGTGTTCCATATGACTGGTTCGTCTAATTTTGATAGGTTTCGTGATGGATGGTCGGTGCCCGTACAGCTGCTGCTTTGTGGGGTGTTGCCTCCAGGACTTGTTCAAATTCTTAGTGGATCACCTTAGTATTATTATCATCCTATGCTAGATAAGGAAAGTCTTGTAAATTCGAAATCAGATAATGCTGCCTTTGAAATTGTGATGAGATCAAATCTCTCCCACCGTAACGTTAATGTAACTTACTATTTCTGCAATTCTAAGAGAATTGATTTTTAAAGAAAGATTTGACTAATTAATCAGGAACTATTAATCATTGCATTAAATGTTTTCAGCTTTTCTAACCTCTTTTCGTATGTGTATATATTTATCAACCCCACCACATGAACAGGATGCAATACAAGGTCAATTTTAAGCGGAGTTTAATCAGTTTGAATTCAGAGTTTTCCTTGTCCTAGACTGGTAGCTATACCAAGGTTAAACATCCTTGTCTGCCGTACTATCTACGCAGGGAGAATACTTGGATTCATACCTTTCACAAGTGTATTAGCGCAAAGTTAAATGCAAACAGCCTCTTTAGGGTTTTGAACTCGGGTCGTCGTGTCTATTTCCTACAATGATATCCATTACATTACGCATGCCACCGTCGTTTAGCATGTGTATCGAATCGGAAAATGAAAACCAGTAAAAAAAAAAAGATATAAAAAACAAAAAAGATTCAATCAATAGGAATGTGATGATCTTTTTTTTTTTTTTTTTTTTTTTTTTTTTATCTGTGAACGAAAACCGTACAAAAATGTTTACCGAGGCAACTGTATTTGTAATTTAGACAGAATGCGGTAACGAAGCTTTCGCAATATCTTTCAAGTTAATTTTGTTGAATTTCCCAGAGATTATTTATTAGGCTACGAAGTCTAACCAGCACACGTCATTCAGGTTTTATCATATAGCTACATTATTCATTATCCAATTTTCCTGCATACTATATCATCTTTTTTTTTGCATCGAGTAGTCGTAGATATAATACTCTTATAGTAAAAATCTATCTTATGAAAGGGAAAGTAAAATGAATTGAAAATGATGACAATAATTTAGCTGAGACATTAAAATATTTAGTTTTTAATTGTTTTCTCTTAAAAAAAAAATAAATAAATATAGACACCAAATATATGATTCTTCTAAAGCAACAACCCAAAGACAGCTCCTGAACGGCCACTTACGTTCCGTCTCAAAAACCTTCCAAGTAAGATAAACATAACAACTGTGACACCGATAGAGAAGCAAGGACGAACTCATAAGTGGCGTTCTTCTATGGACCCCTACACATGGACGTGCCAGTATTAACCGACCAGTAAGAACTTATTTACATCAACTCTGTGCGGATACCGGATGTAGTTTGGAAGACCTGCGATGGATGATAGGGACGGATTAGAAGAGAGAGAGAGAGAGAGAGAGAGAGAGAGAGAAAGAGATAGAGGGAAATTTGTGCTATCATCGCAACTTGATGATAATGATGATGATGATCTTTTATGTAAGTGGAAAAGAGAGACATGTAATTTTCGAAAAGAGAGACTTGGAATTTTTGAAAAGAACAAAAAAATGTAATGGAAGGTATATATGAGGTGCCTTTAATAAGTTTCCAGACTTTTTTCGTATGGGCACTTTTATTGATAGTAAACACATAAAACTCTTGTCCACTTTGAAGTAATCTCCTCCGGCTGCAATGCACTTGTTGTACCGTTTCAACAACTTCTGGAAGGTCCCATGGAAGTCCTCTTGTGTGAGCGTGTCAATGACCTTCGTCACAGCCTCTTTCATCTCCTCAATTGTCTCATTACGACAGCCTCTAAGTTTTTCCTTGAACTTAGGGAATAAGCAAAAGTCACTGGGAGCAAGGTCTGGATTATAGGGAGGGTGACGAACTATCTTGATGCCCATCTTGGTCAAATAGTCTGTGACAAGGATGGAGTTGTGGACTGGTGCATTGTCCTGGTGGAAATGCCACTGACCCGATTTGAAGAGTGCTGGCTTCTTCCCATGGAATCACTTCCTGAACTCCCTTAAAACCTCAACATAGTATTCCTTGTTGACTATATATCCAGTGGGAACCCAGTCCATGTAGATCATGCCAGGGCTGTCAAAAAAAGGGATCATCAAAAGTTTGTGGGTGGATTTGTTCTGTTTGGCCTTCTTGGGTTTGGGAGAGCTAGGATGCTTCTACTGGGAATTCTGTCTCTTGGTATCTGGGTCATAGCAGTAGATCCAGCTTTTATCGCAGGTCACCAGAGCATCAACAACTGTGGGATCTGAATTGATACGCTCGACCATCTCCCAGCTGTCATGACAACGTCTTTCTTTCAGATCTTCTCTGAGCACCCTTGGAACAAACTTCGCGCAAATCTTCCACATCTTCAGTTCCTCGCGAATAATTGTATGTACAGTTTTCATACTGACATCAAACTGTGCACTTATTGTCTCTATAGACACACAACGATCCTTATGCATGAAATTCTTTATTTGGCCCATAAACTCTGGTGTTCTGACTTCCTTACTCCTCCCACACCTCTCATCATCCCTCACAGACTCTCTGCCTTCCTTGAATCTCTTATGCCACTCAAAACTGATGCTCGATTCATACAAGGTGGTCCAAAAGAAGTCTGAAGCATTCCATACGTTTCTGTGACATTTTTCCAAGTTTAAAACAGAATTTTATTTCATATCATTCTTCTAAAGTGTCCTCACGTCCAAATTGCATTTTTGAAATTCACCAGCTGTGACAATCAGGCTTTAGTTGGGTGTATTCTAATTGCTGCTGTAGCTGTTGATTTGAACCTGAAATCATAAAAATTGGTCAGTCATCTCATAAGATGTATAGCAATAACATACTGAATTTTCAAGAGTCTAGAATAACTTTAAATGCCTGTACAAAAAAAGACTGGATACTTATTGAAGGCACCTCGTATTTAAGTAGAAATTCTAATATTTGATATATCACTTATTCTTATTCTTTAAAACAGCTGCTACTGAAGTAATTCCTTTTCATAAGAAAATTTCCCCGTATTAATCAAATTGAAGTAATATCCATTGTAGACGTAAAAGGTGGTCCTTGAAAAGGCTTTAACATTTAATTGATGTATTTGTCTTGTTTTTTCAGGAAACAATTGGAAATGTCAGCGGTCAATTGCAACTATGTAAAAAATAGAAAAAGGTTAGAGAATAAAAGAGAAACAAATAGGAGAACAACAATGGATTTTGCTTAATCTGATGGTCGAAGCTTCTGAATCAAAAATGGTTGATGCAATGAGTATACAAATTGTACTCCAGAGGTGGGCGAGTTCAAATCTTGTCGGATGTTATATCTCTATTTTGTGTTGTCTGCTCTTACGGTAAAAGTATATATCGATCCAGATCGTCGTAATAACAAGAAAGACTTATACGATAGAGTAAAAATAAAAGATAATAATAAAAGATAATAATGTATCTTATCTGCCACAACCTAGATTAGAGCCTGGATGATACAAAGAGAATGCAACCAAGAAACGAATGAGAAAACACTAAGAATTTCATTAGTTTAAAGTGTTCGATTGATTGATTTTAGCGCCATTTCAAACCGCCAGGGTTATTTTATACCGAAAGTTTAAGAAACTGGGTACATTCTACGTTATTATTGACATTTCTTTAGGTTTAAATCGTCCGTATTTATTGGATAAAGTCATATTATTCTTTTTCCTTGTTCATTATTGTTATTATTATTATTATTATTAGAGTTTTTCAAATCAGCTAACGCTGATGGTCTTTCACTGGAGTTTAAGTGACAGCAAGTCTCCTCAAGTCACCAGGACTCTTCTCAGTATTCTGACCGTCCTCAATAATGCTGTAGTTTGGATGGTCTCCACTCGTCCGCTAACTTTCAAGTCCTTCAGTCCCTTTAATAATCCTTTAGTTACTGTTCGAAACGCACCAATTACAATTGGTATAATTGTCACTTACATGTTCTACAGTTTGTTTCAATTCCCTAGGAAGGCTGAGGTACTTATCCTTCTTTTCACATTCTTTCATTTTTATTCTGTGGTCAGCCGGGACAGCAAAGTCGTCAATTTTGCAATTTCTCATTCTTTTTGTTGATTATTATTAGGTCTGGACTTCTGACCGAGATTAGGTGATCCGTGTGTATGTCAAAGTCCAATAGGAGTTTATGTGTGTTATTTTCTAGGACAGGAGCTGGGTTGTGCATATACCATTTGTTGGTATGGTCAAAATTAAATTTCTTGCACATCTCCCAGTGTATCACCTTGTCGACCCAATCGTGTCTATTATTATTATTTACTCCTTTAGAGTCTTTCAGTCTCCAGGACTGATCTCAGAATTCTGGTCGTTCTCAGCACTGCTGTCGTTTGGATAGTCTCTACCCGTCCGCCAGGCTTTTTAATAATCCTTTAGTTATTGTGCTTAAAGCACCAATCACAATTGGCACAATCGTTACTTTCATGTTCCATAGCTTTTTCAATTCTCTTGCAAGGTTCACATTCCTGCAGATTTATTCTGTGGTCTGCCGGGACAGCAGTCGACAATTTTACAAATTCTCATTTTTTTGTCTTTATTTATTGGAAATCCTTTTTGAGATGAGAATTCTTAATCTGAGTATTAATTTTATTGCGGACTTTTGTCCTCATCTTGGTAGTTTTTTTGTTGTTTTTCTCACTACGTTTAAGCCAAATATTCACTCTGGCCGTCTTCAGGTGATTAACCGCGACCTCGGATAGGAATGCTGATCTTGTAACCGTATCCCCAGTAATTACTGCCTTCCATAGTTGTTGTCTATCGCACCACGTTTTGACCAAGTAACCCTCTGGCCCTCCTGGGGTAGGATTTGAAACCGCTATCTTCTGATAATGCTCACCTGTAACCGAAGAGACTCAACGCCTCTATCCGCTGCGCCACAGGCCCCGAAGCAGTGATCAAGGTTGGATTTTTTGGTCTTATAAATCCAATTATTTGTTCTCCTTATCTGATCTTCCATAGTCGGGTCCGTACCGAATTTGTAAATGTCTTTATTGAGAATTCTTTTTTAGATGAGGCTTCTTAATCTGAATATTAATTTTATTGCGGACTTTTGTCCTCATCTAGGTAGTTTTTTGTTGTTTTTCTCACTACGTTTCGGCCAAATTTCACCTCTGGCAGTCTTCAGGTGATTAACCGCGACATCTTTTTTTTGTTGATTATTATAAGGTCTGGTCTTCTGGTCGGGATTCGGTGATCCATTTGTATGTTAAAGTCCCATAGGAATTTATGCGTGTCATTACTATTATTATTATTATTATCATTATTATTATTATTATTATTATTATTATTTCTGCTGCTTCCAATCACAAGGCTTAAATAATTTTTAAAACAGTAAGCTGCAGGAATGCAAGTTCAAATTTATTCACGTGCTAATTTCTTTTTTGCTTGTTTGTTCGATTAATACTGCTTACTTAACAGTTGGAGGACGTAAAAACATCTTGACCATTGAAACAGAAATTAGAGTATTTATTCATCTTTCCAACAAGTTGAAGTGAGGAGGTGATGTCAGGGAAACGTGCCTCCAGTAACTAAGCTTCCGCATAATGCTAGGGTTACTATATAGATAAGGTGACTTTTGTCTGAGTTGGCACTTTTTTCAAAGAAATCAATTGTGATGAGTCATTTTCTGTCCTAGATAATTGTCATGCTGACAGTCATCTGAAACATTGCCACCAGAACTTTTTCTTAACCGGAGTGTCAGTATCTTTCCATTCCATGGACTATCTTTTCGACTCAGGTTGATAATGGCAAAGCCATGCTAAGCTCATTTGTAAACGTTTTTTTACAACAACTTTTTTTTCTGTACGTATCACACATTTTTCTGCAAATTTCATATGGTTTGTACTCAGCCACTAAAAATTTGATGACAGACCCTGTTGAAGCTAAGAGCATTGTTTGATTTTCTGCCATTTTGAATACCCTCAAAACAAATATTTTTGTGAGATAGAAATAATTTTTGAAGAGTTAACATTTATGGAAACAAATTCTGAAAAAAATCCCCTTATTTATTGAATAACTCTCATGTAAAGCATTGATGAAAGAAAAATTCGTAAAATTAATGAAAAGTTGCTTTGAGAGAGTACAAGAGAAGTTAGAATGAAGCACACTATATCGGAGACATTATCATTTTTCGAAAACATTATCACCAGATTATTAATTGCTATGTATCTCTTAAAAGAAAGAAAGAAAGAAAGAAAGAAAGAAAGAAAGAAATTCTCATTACATCACATAACTACTGATCATCAATAGTCAAGGAATAAAAAGTATTATATCCTTTCCAAGGAGCTTTTTTTCTACCCACGAGGTTTCACCATCTCGTTGTATCTACTTTTTATCTTTACCAATATATGTGAGGGTCTCTACATTAAACTCCCTGTTATGTCACATTTCATCCTCATGGGGAGATGGACACTATACCTACAAGTAATAACCAAATGTCATTAGTCATTTTGTTATCTGATACAGAGATCACGCAAAATGGAGATAAGAGAATGCTGGGAGGAGTCGATTCAAGCAGATCAGAATGGATGGGCTCAAGTCACACTAAATGTCCATAAACGTATTTAACACCTTTTTTTTTATTATTATTGCTAAAATGTGTGTTCCGTTATTGGACAGAAGCAAAAAAATGCATTAGCAGAAAAGAATGAAAAGGAAGAAAAAAGATTAAAGAGAAAGTAAAAATGACAAATGTTTTTTTCTCATTTATCGTGACATCATTAATAAGAGACAAACAAGCAACACAAAAGTCTACATGAACTTAAGTAAACAAAGCTAATAGTCACATTTGATAATGTCGAAATGCGATTTCATGTGATGACCACTTAATTCTATCGATCCTAATCAATATATAAGTCTCAAGAAAATATCTGTGGCTTATTTCTGTAAATAATCAGTGATGTTTTTTTATATCATAATAGTCACACCCCTAAATAAATATACGTTCTTTTTAAAAACGCACAGGACCTAAAGAGTGGAGTTTACCAAAAAAAAAAAAAAAAAAAAAAAAAAAAGAATGAAAAAATAGAAAATAAACAAATAAATAAAAAATAGAAAATAAGAAATAAAAAGAAAGCTCAAGAACTCATTAATAATACAAATATATTGAATAAATTTATTTCTTCCAACATCTCATCGAAAGGATTGATGTTATAAAAGTGGTTGATAAATCAAGAACACTTTTATGTTCAGTTTCTTAACGGGGATGATTCCGTATAATTTTTTGTATTTTTTTTTCATTTTTATAAGCAAATGAAAATTTCATGACAAAAAAATGTCTGGAGAATAATAACGAGCAAATAACATTATGACGTTAATTTTCTTAACAAAAATGCGTACAATAATCTTGAATTTTTGTAATTCGAAATGTATAATTCAAGTTGATTTATTTGAGACAGTTGCATATAAATTGGTACGATTTGAATAATCATATTTTCTGCATCCAAATAGAAATGAAATTCTAGATTATAATAAGATCTTGGATTTTGTCATATTCTGCGTAAAATTTTTAGCGCTTGTTTAACCAGAATGTTATGACCCTTGAGATATTAGTTTTATAATTATCGCCTCATTGATTTGCATATGATATTGGAACGCATTGCACACACACATACAATGGCCTTGTGAAAGGTATGAACCATCTTTTTTATATCTCAGCTTTTGCTTGAATAGTACTATGACAGTTCTACAAGGCTTTGGCATTAAATAACCTACGGAGGTTGATATGCCATTAACCAAAGAAACCCACACAGAGAGAGAGAGAGAGAGAGAGAGAGAGAGAGAGAGAGAGAGAGAGAGAGAGAAAACAATCAGGTTCATTTTAATTTCCTTGTACGTAGATTCTTTCATATGACGTTCATTCGAGGAGTTTTATCAGCTAAAATTTGACAGTCAAAATTCAATTAGATGTTTTAGTAAATTGTTTTCGAGCCAACAAAGCTGAGAACTCTAAAAGGTCATGTTGCTGAATCACCATCACAAATAGCAGAGCTAAGAACAACGAAATATTATGTTGTTAAAAAACGACTAAAAAGATATTTGATCATTTAAACAAAAAGGATCATATTCGAAGGTTTCCTTGATCGATTTGACTCAGGCTAGTAATGGCTCCCCAAGGAGGCACTAGATGTGTAATAGTTACCATCGTTGAAAATGAACACAGAGAGCCGAGTTCAAATTCTCGACGATGTTTGTATGTTTGTTTGTTTTTGGTTTTATGGTATATCAACATTTGTAGGTTATTTAATGCCAAATCCATTTTCATATGAATAATCAATTCTATTTCAAACAATTCAGTTCAGCGTAAGTACACAGTTTAATTGTCAAAAAAGATTTCTATCTCAAGCTATTTAGTTTAGTCAAACAGTTCTAATCTAACCAATTCAGTTTAAATATGTATAGCTTTTTTTAACACACAGTTAAATGTCAAAACAGTTCTATTTCAAAAACTTAGCATACATAAACAGTTCTATTTCAAACAATTCAGTTTAGCATAAGTACACAGTTTAGTTCTATTTGACCCATAGATAAGAGCCTATTAGATGCTACGATTCCTGGCTAGAATGGACCTGGAAGTGATAGCAATGAAGGGGTACACCTCATTCCCCAAAGCTTCAGCATTACAGGAACGTCACCAACAGATTGTTTAGTGTCATATCCAGGACTCATTAGTTGGGGGTTTACCCCTCTGCAGAGATTCAGTCAGTCTATTCTACAGCCCCAGCCGATTGATCAAAGATTCTCGACGAAACTGCTTGAATTTCACGTAGTTCTAATTTTAAAGTTGGCGACCGTAATCGAGGGCTACTCGAAAGCTCCCTTTTCAATAGCTACTACACCAAGGTGTAGGGGAGGGCGCTACTCCTTTCCCTTGAATATATATATTGGGAAAGGTATGAATGCAAGTATTCTCCTCCTTCTAGCTATGAGTAAATAATTGGGCATACTGAGATGTTTAGCCTTGGAATGGTAACCGGTCTAGGAGAAGGAAAACCTTGAATTCAAACCTGTTAAACTTAACATAAAAATTGACCTATGTCGTATCCTGCTCGAGCAGGATCCTGGGTTGGACAGATATACATGTCACTGCAGTTGATATTTTGGAATTTCATACGCATAAATAGTACTTGCAAGAAATTAAATCCCTTTGCTGTTAGCAGATCTTGATTATCAAAACTAACGGCTTTGGCGTTAGGATATCAATTTTCTCTAATTATACTTATACTTTCAAGAGTGTTAGAGTTAAAAACTAGAAGTTATTATCATCTGAGACATGAGATAAATATTAGAATTCAGCGACCTGAGGAAGAACTGAAGCAATTATTTTGGTGAATGGTGTAGGTAAAGTCGCTTCGGTAGATATTAATTTAATTAGTTTTTCCCCAATTTAAATTGCATTCGTTTGTTGGAGTAGAAGTTTTATCTCTTCAGTCTTAAAAGTATTTTGGGGGAAATCCCGAAAAAAAGATTTGATCGCTAAGTCTATTTTGTTACTGGGTGTTCATCAATTTATCATTAAATTAGGAAAGCGAAGATGACATTTTAAGCAGTTCAAGACAAGATTATTTATCCACAAGAGAATAGAATATATATGTATAGTCAGTTTTCTTCCCGGAAATAATTTTGTAAAACAAGAAATCACAATTAAAAAAAAGCTATTTCTTTCCGAGTAAAAAGTATAAGTAAAGTAAGTAAAGTTGTCTCCCTTTAGTCGAAGGCGACCCAAAGGCTCCCTTTTCAATAGCTACTACACTGAGGTGTAGGGGAGGGCGCTTCTCCATTCTTTAGATTGCTCTACTTTACCCTTGATCCCTACCTTATAATGCTGAATGTTAAGCAATTTTTGAAGAAATTTGGGAGCGTGTGGGAGTATATATGTGTATGAATTAAGTAAAATTGGCGACCATAGTTAAGGATGACCCGAAGGCTCCCTTTTCAGTAGCTACTACACCGAGGTGTAGGGGAGGGAGCTACTCCATTCCCTGGATTACTCCACTTTACCCTTGATCCCTACCTTATAATGCTGAATATTAAGCAAGGTGGTATCAAGTACCATTTTTTGAGTCTTTCGTATGAACTCCGGTCTTCCGGACCAATGGCGAACATTCTTTCTCATTAGGTCAATGAGTGAAAAGTAGTGAAGAAGATATCATCACTAATTACCAATAGATAATATTTCAGGAGACGTGAATTACAAAAATCATGTTCTTTTCATTATGTTAATTGATTTTGAATTTTGCTAATCAAAACTTTAACTGTTTTCAATGTAGGAAATTGAATCAACAAACCGAGATAAATCTGATTTTGGTCTTTTGCGTTCGCTTTACCTCTGAGAAAATCATGAATTCATTTTTCATCTCACTACCAACAATGGTTAAATGACCGAAAATTTGCAGACGCTTAGCCTTGTAAATGTTATCTATCTTAAGCGTGCAATAAAAGATTATGTCAGGGATCATTCATTTCTATAGGTAGCATGTTACGCAGTGAAAATGATCGCATATTATTTGCAAACTCGATAGGCTCCATCAACAGATCCTCAATGCTCTAATGGCCGTCATGAAATGAAATTATTCGTTATGTCACCCGGCGACATAACAGTTTATGAGACACAATTACACCCAACCAAATCTTTGTTTATGTTCATAAGAAAGGCTTGTACAGAGTGGCCCATAAAAGACTGACACGTGAAAAAAAAAGTTTTTTGAGTCATCTAATATAACCCAAGCTTTTTGTGATTAGCGATAACTTGTAGATGGTCTCCATTTTCACGGATACAAAGTTCCATTGTAAATCGAGTACTTTGCATAACTTTCCTGTGGTTAATCCTCTTATATCTGCATGAATATTCCCCTTGCGATATTCCAGTCTTAAGCTTATTCCCATATACATGCTCCTTTAAATAAAGTAAAAAAGTTAAGTTGGCGACCTTAGTCAAGGGTGACCCAAAGGCTCCCTTTTTAATAGCTACAACACAGAGGTATAGAGGAATGCACTACTCCATTTCCAGGATTGCTTCACTTTACCCTTGACCCTCACCTTATAATGCTGAGTGTTAGGCAAGGGGACAGTAAGTACCATTTTTTTTGCGTTTTTGGTATGATTTGACCAGGGATTGGACCCCGGTCTCCCGGACCATTGGCGAACATTTTACTCATTAGGCCAATAGCCCAAGTCGGGTAGGCAATGCAGGTGAATAGGGACGCCTTTAAAAATTATTCGACCAAAAAAATCTTTTTATTGAAATTATAAACTTCTGAATTGAATTGTAAAATTCAATTATTTTAATTTCTTCTTTTAAATTGTAATTTGACATTTTCAATTTGCTTAGATTACTTTCAATATTGAAAAAATAATATTAAAACTAAATTAAAAACAAGAAAGTTATGAATTTTAAAAATATTTCAGTTTTTTTTTTGGCCATCATATATTCATGATATCGGAAACTTTTTCAGCACCATTAAAAATTAATTATTTTGCTTGAAAAGAGAAAAACGTTCCTGAGCAATCTTCCTTGTTATATTAAATCTAATTACTGTTTTTTGGTTTTTACTTTGCGAATAAATATTGTAAAATCAAATGTTCTTTCCACATATTCTAAATAGGTTACTTTTAACAAAACGCTCAACTATGGATAAATAGAAAATAAGACAAGGATATCTAACCTTGGTTAGGCAACCATTATCGAAGAAGGAAAACTTTAAATTCAAACCAACTTTACTCAGCAAAAAAATTGACCTTGTATCACATCCTGTCATGGTAGAAGAGTTGGGTTATGAAAGATTTTCAACAAAAGTTATTTTAGTTGTACAATATCATGGCGAAAATAAATGAGTCTCCACACATAAATATCTTTCAGGTCTTTTCTGGTAAGTTGGAATATCTGGTAGGCTAATATTTACCCGGATACTATAGAAAACCAATACTTCTAGCCAGCCAAGCTCTAGCATAATGTAATATTAACTATCCAAGCCAGACGAACTAGACATGCAGGGCACTGCTGGAGAAGTAGGGACGAACTCTTAAGTGACGTACTCTTGTGGACCCCTTCACTTGGACGAGCAAAGGCAGGACGACCAGCAAGAACCTACATACAACAGCTCTGTGCCGATACAGGATGTAGCCTTGAAGACCTACCGGAAGCGATGACGATAGAGAAGGTTGACGGAAGAGGGTCAGGGAGATCCGTACTAATTGCTCGACATGATGACGATGTTGAAATATAAACTGGTTTGGTTTCTTCCTGCAATGGCGTATCAGTCATCGTGGTTTATTTAATGTTAAACCCACCCATGAAAAAGGAAGATAGTGGTATTATTGAACCCACTAGCTGTGACGTAATGGGATTTAAATGTAAACAATGGGTGTCATTAATCATAGTAAATCATCACATTGTTAAATTTTAACTCATCACTATATCTGACATTAGACTTATTCGTTATCGACTTGCCAACGTAAAACGTTCTTCAATCATGGTTAATGCGAATGTAATTAACAAAAACAAGAGATAATAATTAACGTCTTACAGAACTTAATATAAAAAGCGATTTAAAAAAAGATAAAAATTTTTCCTCTAAATGTTCGATGTTATTTCACGGGATTTGATAATACTTTAAGTTGACATTCATCATTTAAAATTAAGCTACTTTTTTGCGCAGTAACAAGTTCTTTTCATGCTTTTTCTTATTAAATTACTTATCGATTGAGTAATGGAAGAAAATTGCACTCTTTCCTTCATTGTCGTCATTAATAAGATGAATTCGTTGTCTTTATCACAAAAGAAAAGAAACAACTAAATAACTTCATGATCATTTGAACTATAGAGTAAAGTATTGAGTTTAATTTTTTTATTTTTCTTTCGTTCCGGCTACGTCACCATTGGTTGATATAAGAGAAGAAAACTATTGCATGATTAGCGAGTATTTAATTGCTTTGGTCCCTTTATTTAATGACATATCAACCCTCGAGCGTTATCTAATGCTAAATCCATTCTTGTGAAAGAACAAAAGTGATACTATTTAATAGGTGGGCTCGTAGTTTTCCCAAGAGTTTTAGTCTGAAAGAGAAACGATAATTTAAGTACGAAAGAGTATTTAAGCAAAAGTATTTTTGCTTTTTAATCGAATTATAATCAACTATATTAATGTTTAAGTAAATCTCTGAATATAGTAATTTTTCGATTATCCTTGCTCTTTTAAACATTTTCATGAGCTAGTAATCGAGTTCTCTACTTCAGGTTTTAAAGCATTACAAACAGATTATTGTCTGTTTTTAAGGGATCATCATCATCATCATCATCATGTCGTGCCGCTAGCACGGATATGCTTGACCCTCTCCCGCCACTTCTCCCTATAGTTCATCGCCTCTGGCAGGTCTTCAGGGCTACATCCCGTATCCTCCACATAGCTGCTGTATGTATGTTCGAGGTGGTCGTCCTGCTTTTGCCCGGCCATATGCGGGGGTCCATAGGAGTACATCACTTATGAGCTCGTCCTTGCTTCTCCAGTAGTGTCCTGCATGTCTAGTTCGTCTAGCTTGTATAGTTTTCGTGATGGGAGGCAGGTGGCCGTATAGTTGGTGCCTTGTGGGGTGTTGCCGCCAGGACTTGTTCAATATTGCTTGGAACATTCTTGTGTAATTTCCGTCTAGCTTCTTCTCCAACCGTTTTGTTAGCATCCAAGTAGTGCATTCATACAGCAGTATCGACACGACTGCTGCCTGGAAGAAACTGCATTTCATCTTATCGGTCAGGTCTGATTTCCATATGATCGATAGCCTATCGATAGCTGTCCATGCCTTCGTTAGCCGCGTGTCGATGTCTTTTTCGGTTGATGAGATACTGCTTCCTAGGTAGGTGAATTTGTCTACCAGTTTCAGAGAAGTTCCGTCTAGTGTAGAAATGTCGCCTGTTTGATTATAGCACATATATTCAGTTTTGTGTGCATTGACATGGTGGCCAATGCCTGCGGCGGCTCATTCCAAACTATGCAGTAGTGTTTCGGCTTGTTTGGGTGCATTTGCCTGAATCGCTATGTCATCGGCGTAGTCGGCGTCGGTAATTGCTTTTGCGAGGTACCTTCTGCTTCTTTTCTTTGTCAGCTCGAAGCCGTTTTCTCTGATTTTATCGATCGATGTTCTAAGCACGTAGTATAGACAAATGATAAAGAGGTATGGGGCTAGCGTATCCCCTTGTAGTACTCCTGCTACAATGTCGAAGTATTCTGTCTCCATTCGGTGAACATACTTTCACTTTTGTTTTTCTACGTTAAAAAAAAGTCTTAAGGGATAAATAACCAAAATTAATACAGGTTTGAGTTGTAAGATCAAATAAGGATTAATTTGTCTCCAACATCGGAGAGAATATTCAACGTCTTAAAGTTCTGGTTTAAAATAATCTTTCGAAATTCTCAGAATTCGATTACTTGTTATCAAGTCACGCCAACAGCACGGAGTTGCCCCCCTCTCTCTATCACACACACACACACACACACACACACACACACACACACACACACACACACACACACACACACACACACACACAATCTATCCCTCTCATCTATAGCTCCCGATAGGACCTCTATGCTGCATTCAGTGACCGTACGCCATTATAACATTTCTAATTTCTCTCATAATCAAAATAGAAATGATATAACGGAATCATAGTTTTTATCGTTTTATATAAAATAATCTTGGAGAGAAAAAATATTTTTGATAAATCCTAATATTGACCTGTACCTTTGCTCGAAATTATCATAACAATTTGGAATTAATAATTTTCTTTGAATCACACCGAACACAAAACGGAAAATTTCCGCCAATTTGTTCCATTCAATTGAGATATTGAACATGGTTATAGATCTTGTCATGATTTTTATCCTTTTTTTTTTCATTATCATATCCCCATGATGCCGCGGTTGACTAGATGGACTGTCACATTGTAATAAGTGAGTTCGAACTCCAGAGGCGCTATTACATTAACTTTCAGGCTTGTAACCTGGGAAGAGACGGAAAGACATGAACCTTCTTATCCCTCCAAGTATAGGATAAATAGAACCACTATTGTTCTTCTACATGGATGGGTTTGACATTGAATAACCCACGAAGGCTGATATGTCATTAAATAAAGAAACTAAAATCAAAAACCAAACCATTTTTGTTAGAAAAATCCCGTTTCAAAATAAATTTTAAATTAGTAAAGGAAAACAAAACAACTCAGTATTTATCACTTAGAATATTCGGACTATTTTCTTTTTCTTGTTTCGGACGATGCATTCTTCAGCCTTCTGCAGGTGTTTCATGTAGAACTCAGGAGCCCACACAAAACTTCGAACTGAACCACTTATTTAATCTACAGGGTAAACTGATCTAATTCCTTTAACCATGACCGGGTACAAGTGTTGATCTATTGTAAGTATTTCCTGTTATTTATTGGTTGTTGGAATGGAACCTGCGACCTGCAGTTTGCTTCACTTAGAAGTATTTTTCAACCAAACTCCTGATTCTGTTGTGCCATGTGTCCTGCTGGACAATTCTGCGGGAATTTTTGGAAGTTATAAACCTAATGTCTCCACTAACTTATGGGATATTGATCACGACTATAATGTACGATTCTTTTTACCTTACTTCATTTTGCAATTTTTTCTAGTCTTTTTGATAATTGATTCCCATATCAATATCGAAACGTTATGAATATAATAATGGAGATGAAGCCCGTAGTCCGAATACTCTACATGATAAAAATTATTAAGCTTCATCTCAGAGATGTAAACAAATAATCAACATTTGTTTTCCTTAGCTAATATGTTAGTTCTTTTCATGATTGGCTCATTTATTAATTGACTTTTAGGTAATGTCAACCAGTCTAGGGTTATTCTATGCTTAGGGTTATTCTATGCTTAAGTTATTCTATGCTTAGGGCTATTCTATGCTTAGTTATTCTATGCTTAGGGTTATTCTATGCTTAGGTTATTTTATGCTTAGGGTTATTATATGCTTAGGTTATTCTCTGCTTAGGGTTATTTTATGCTTAGGTTATTCTATGCTTAGGGTCATTCGATGCTTATGTTATTCTATGCTTAGGATTATTCTATGCTTAGGGTTATTCTATACTTGGGTTATTCTATGCTTAGGGTTATTCTATACTTAGGTTATTTTTGCTAATGTTATTCTATCCTTACGTTATTCTATGATTAGAGTTATTCTATGCTTAGGTTATTCTATGCTTAGGGTTATTCTATGCTTAGAAATTAAAGAATGGAGTTCATTTTACATTCATATTCACATTTTTCGTATAGTTGTTTCTTAGATAATTTTTTTGGACCACACTTCTCTTTAATGCGAATAATTTTTTTAAACAGATTTATTTGACCTTTAGCTGGGCCTCTTTTATGTACTACTTCTGTGTTTGAGTGGACCTGGAAGTAATGGCAATGAAGAGGTACTAAATTCTCCCCAGATATCTAGAACTGGAGCCTCATCATCAGATGCAGTTTTGTGTCACACCCAAGTCATCATATGGAGGAGTCTTACCCCACCGCAAAGTTAGAGTCCCATCTATTGCTCAAGTAGTTATGTTTGTAAATTATGTGTATTAGATTGGAATATTTGATATTATCTTATCGTGTGCAAAACCACCTTAAAAACTACTCAATATATGTAAATATAAACGTAAAATGAAACGTCATTTACTCATCACCTGGCATATAATAGTACAAGATGGTTCGACAGTTAGAAATCAACTAATCTTCTAATGAAGAGCAACCATGGATTATCTCCCTTTGATATCAGCAACCTTTCAAACGAACAGGTTTGTTTTGTTTTCTTTGTTTAATAGCATATCAACCTTTGTCGGTTATTTAATGCCAAAACCATTTAACCCATAGATAAGGGGGTTCATACCTTTCTCAAGGGTATTTGCCCGAAAGTGAATGTAATAGCGCGACTGGAGTACGAACTCGCTGACTACGATTCCGCAGTCCATCGCTTTAATCATTACACCACGAGGACACCCCCCTCCAAGGAATAGGGAAACATAGCTAATTAAATACAGATGCTATTGCTAGTTATCTTGAAACAACTAAATCAATTAGACATAAAAAGTTTTAATTTTTTTTCTTTTTAATTCTGCCTCTTATTTCCTGTCCATGGGTATTATATCTATTAGAAATCTCCCTGAATTTTATCTCATCATTAGTAATTATGCTAGAACGAAGGATATCCCGATGAATCTTCCTTCAACTAGTAAATTAGCCGGCAAAAATGCCCGAATTATTTACATACGGATCAGTGCTTCCGCCAAGGAACAGATTATCTGTTCGTTCAAAGTATTGCTCCCCAGCCTTTTGCCTTTGCTCAGTACACATTTGCCCAGCTTTCCAGCAAGGATTAGAGTGTGGTAGCTTTCCTTTCCTCCAGCCATATTTTCGTTTTCGGATAGGATGTCACAGATCTCTATGATTTCAAACCCTGAGCCCAACGCTCCATTGAGATAATGAAAGGGTCAGAACAGTCTGACATCTTCATGACACTAGTTGTTGAGTAGGGCTATAAATGCCTTTTAGCTGAGTGAGTCCCCACATTTAACTGATCATGTATGACATTCAATACATGTGAGTAAGTTGTTAAATATTAAATAAGTAGCATTAACCAAGCTTTTGTGTGAGATCCAAGAACAGTATCTGTCCTTTATCGAGCATGTTCATCTCTTTTAGGAAAGATACGAAAATGAAATGGGTGAGTTAAGTTGTTAGGATTTCAATTCATACAACTTGCCAGTTGTGATTTAAATAGTACCATTACTGTTCATCGACAAAGTGCCCGTGGTGTAATGGTTATCGTCGTAGGAAATGGACACGGCGGCACGAGTTCAAATCCTGGACGAGACGAATTGCATTTCACATAGCACTAATACCCTTGGGAAAGGTATGAATCCAATTATTCTCCCTCCAGCTATGGGTAAATAGTAGGATAGACTAGGTTCTTCAGCAACTAGTCTAGGAGAAGGAAAACTCTGAATTGAAACCTGTTAAACTCCGCTTAAAAATTGAGCTTGTGTCATATCCTACCCGAGCGGAGGGGTTGGTAAATATGATTACTGTTCACTGACAAGGATAGCTTTGACATTAAATAATCCACAAAGATGGATCTGATATAAAACAAACAAAAAAAACAAACTATACAAACAAGATATTGCCCTATAAAGAGAGGTTCAAAATGATGGTACAGGTTTTAAAGACAGGGAAAACTTTTCCTGCTCTACACGTACGAATGTGGGAATCCTACGTTGAGGCAGCCTAATCGGCTGGTGCTGTAGAATCTCTGCAAAGGGGTCCTGGATATGACTCTAGACAATCCGATGGCGGGGTTCTAGTTCTGGAGTACCTCTTCATTGCAATTACTCCCAGGTCCACTCTGATCCGGAGTGGTAGAATCAGATAGGGTCCTATCAAGAGGTCAAATAAAACTGTTTGATATTTAAACTGTGTACAAACAAATGATTAAATTGTATTGTTACAAATAGAACTGTTAGACCATTTAACTGCATAAACAAATAACTGATTTTTAATTGAATTGATAGTGATATATAGCAATATTTTGAACCATTTAATTGTGTGTCAAAGTATGAGTAATGTTGAATTGAATTATTAGACTTAAATAGCAATAATTGAACATTTTTAACTGTACTCCTAAATTGCATTATTAATATTAAATAGCAATACTTGGAACCATTTAACTGTATGCAAAAGGATGAATAGTGTTGAATCGAGTAATTAGTTTTAAATAGCATTACATTTAACCACTTCGCTGAGTACAAACAAATGGTTACTATTAAACAGTGTTTGATAGCTATAATTCAAACCATTTAATTGGGTAGAAACTAAAACAATACGTAATTGTGCGTAAGTAAATTAGTTCTAACTACTTTAAAAATAAAATCACTTTCAAACTATCCACTTAAAAACCATATTTAAATATGTGCTAACAAATGACTGGTGTTAAATTACATTGTTACTGTTACATAGCAATAGTTGAAACCATTTTACTGTGTAAAAAAATGAGCTCCGCTTTGTTTAAAAATGATATCAACAAAACGTGTTTATCAATCATTTATATTAATATACATATATAAACAGGATTTGGTATTAAATAATCTACAAGGATTGACATTTCATAGAACCCAAACAAACAAGAATTATAAGTGCTGAATAGCAATACATGAAACCATTTATCTGTGTGTAAACAATTGCAATACATGTGTGTAAACAATTTAGATCTAATTCATTTAAAATTACGATTACATACAAACTATTCCCTTATAAATCATATATGTATAAACGTTTAACTGTATGCAAACAAATGACTAATGTTAAATTCAATATTGTCTCATGTTACCAAGAAACTATTTCTTTATAAATCATATATATTTGATTTATGTATAAACAGATTTCGCATTGAGTTACCTACAAGGGTTGATATGCCATAAAACCCAACAAAGCAAACCAAACTATGTTAAGATTTACTGGTATCGAACTTGCAATGTGAAAATCCAACAGAATATCCCGGGAAAAAAAGCGCGAATTTTCGATCAGACCTTTAAGAATAACCTGATTTCTATCGCCAACTGTAAAGAATGGAAATCATCTGATATCAAAGTATAAACAGATGGACCGCTTTTCTTCCATACAAAATTCGTCAGTAAATATGAAATTCCCAAAATTCCTTGTAACTGTAACAGAGAAATCTTATTCGTTACAGTGAGAAGGAGCTGGATAGATTTTCATCTGAAATCAATTGCGGGGACACAGATTTGCGAGCATCTTTATTAACCCGATAAGTGACTCAGTCAGCTGGAAAACTTTCATAGGGTGCTCAAATGTAATATTGATATTTCTTAATGGCTCAGCGAATCAGAACCAATTGTTGCTTGTCGACATCAATGTGAATCAAACAACACAATCTTCTTTATTGCCCTGTCGGCGGTACTTTGAATACGATGATTGTATTCCCTGCTGAGGGATAATACCCCTATCCCAAAGGGTGCCTTAGGTAAGACTCTAAACTGACGGTGAGGTTCTAGTTCTGGATATTCGGGGAGTGTACAGTACCTCTTCATTTCGATTACTTTTAGGTCCATGGTTATACCGAGTGACAGTAATTGTAAGGGTCTCATATATAGGCCAGATAGATCTGTTTGCAAATTATTTGTATTATATAGTAATATTTGATATCATCTAAGTAGCTGCAAAAATAGATAAATAAAAATCTTAAGAAACTACCCAAAAACTGTAATTATAAATATAGAATAAATGCAATGGTCTAAATCTCTTGACATAAAATAAACCTGGACCGATTGACATGATGTTAAAATCAACCAATTAACAATCTCCTTTTGCATATGCCAATATAAAAAGATGTATGTCGTCTTCTGTAAATTTTAAATTTTGATAAGTTAATTTTCCCTAGTTATGCTATTCTAAACGGATGACTTTGGCATCAAATAACCCACGAAGAATGATATACCAAACACAAAGAAACCTGAAACTTGATAAGTTAATTTTTTAAAACTAGAGTATATTTGAGTTTTCCATGACTTTTGCGGGATTCCTGTTCATTATTATCCTGTAACTACAACCTCTGCAGATATCATATGTGTTCCACTTAACTAACACAAGGGAAAAGTATATGAAAATGCAGAACACAGTGTATTGTTTATTCTGTATCTTGTGCCATATATATAATGCTAGATAGCGCGAGATCATTTTAGAGATTCAAAATTCCACCAATGATGAGCAAACTATAGTAACTACCATGAATGACGGTGTATTAGTCTACCTTTCAAGTCTAAAAAGATCTCTATAAAACTAGAAGTCGATTTAAACGGTAGGGCACTGGTTGACTACACTGGGGCAAAGTTTTAGATTTTAAAGATAATGAATTACGAATATAAAAATTAAGTGAACGACAGTTAAGCGTCACTCTAAAATAAGTTTGCTCAGTCTCAAACAGATGTAGAACATCTTTGTAAAAACGCAAAATACAAAGATATTTTTTTTAACAATTCATTTACCGTCCCTTCCAGGACAAGATATGATACAATGTCGTTTTAAGACTACGAGAATTTAACTTTTACCATCCACTTATTGAAATCTTTACGCTGGATTCTAATGAATCAATTTTCTTTCAATCTCTTTGAAATCCTCCGTTAGTGTAATGGTTAGCAAGATTGACTAGCAAACCTGCAAGAGTGAGGTCGAGTCTCATTGGGTGCCCCATTTATTCGGCCTTGTGCCATATCTAAGCAAAACACCTTGTAAATTACTACTTTTAATCTCTTTTGTTTAATTTCGAATATCTTCTGATCTTGTCTCATTGAAAACGCTCAGAATGCTTCTTTTATCTGACTCGAACTAAACCAATTAGTATTCAAAATTCTTGGAAATTTCCCGTTGAATTTTCATGTTCCAAAGTTTCTTTTACTCTCTGACACGGTCGAGGTATTTATACAGTTTTTGTTATCTTTTACTTTATTTTTCCATTTCATTCGTTCTGCTTCCTTTCTCTTTTCCCCTTATTTGTTTTTTCTTCTTTTCTTTCTTCGTTTTTTCTTTTTTCTTTCTTTATTTTCATTTTCTTCCCCTTTCTTTCTTTATTTTTCTTTTCTTTCCCTTTCTTTCTTTATCTTTCTTTTCTTTCCCTTTCTTTTTTTCTTTTCCTTTTCTTCCTATTTATTTCTTTATTTTCCTTTTCTTCCTCCTTTCTCAAATTTCATTTTCTTCCCCTTTCTTTCTATCTGAGTATATAGCAAAAAAGAAAAAAACAAAACAGCAACATTGAAATATAAAAAAAGGAACTACATTTTTCTCGTTCGTAAATCAGATTTTGATAAACGTCATGAATATTTTTCAAAGTAACTTTCATCTGGCGAACAATCATGTGTTCATCAGGTCCAATGTGTTTGCATGACTGAATGAGTGCACGTATGCGAATTCCATATTTCCTATAAGCACTGGCGAATATTAAAATTCTTCCCCAAAAGAAGATTTCCTGTGGTAGCAAAGATGATGCAATTTCCGTCAAAGATTTCCTCCTTCTACTACAACGCTATTAATGAGATAAATTAATCGGCCTACTGACATAATTAATTTCACAATCTCAAACCTGAGGAATGTTCAGCGTACCCCACCTCCATCAGAAGTAACCCACCCCTGACTTGGAACTCATTGAAATAGGGTGTGTAAAGGAAATGTACGCTGTTTTCACTTGCTGGTTTAATTTACCAAGCTTACTTTAGTAAAAAGCCCGAAATACGAAGAATCAAGTGAGAACCGAACTCGCTCACAGTGAGGCTGCTATTCTAGCTCGCTAATCATTGCACATCACGCAGTTCACCGGATTAACTTAAAAGTAACATTGAATGACTTTTAGCGGTAAAAAAAAGATTTGTCTTCATATATGAATTAATATGAATATAGATATATGAATTAATTGTAAATAATTACACGATTAATTATAAACAAGCCTCGTCGGCTGGGGTTGAAGAATACAGTCACTGTATTTCTGCAGAGGAGTAAGACTCCTCCCCCTCCAACGAGTATCCTGGATATGACATTAAACAACCTGATGGTGAGGCTCTAGATTTGGGGAATACGAAGTACCCCTTCATTGCCATCACTCCTAGGTACTGTCTGGCTCAGAAAAGTAGAACCTATTATCTATGGGTCAAATAGAAAAGTAGAACCTTATTATCTATGGGTCAAATAGGTAGAAAGGTAGAACCTTATTATCTATGGGTCAAATAGAACTGTTTAACCCAGGTAGAAAGGTAGAACCTTATTATCTATGGGTCAAATAGAACTGTTTAACATAGAAAGGTAGAACATTATTATATATGGGTCAAATAGAACTGTTTAACCTAGGTAGAAAGGTAGAACCTTATTATCTATGGGTCAAATAGAACTGTTTAAAATTTAAACTGTGTGCAAACAAATGACTTATGCTGAATTGAATTGTCAGAAATAGAACTGTTTGATCATTTAAGTGTGTGTAAATAAAAGACTGATGTTTAATTGAATTGCTTGTGATACAGAACAATGCTTTTAATCACTTCACTATGTGCAAACAAATGATTTATAATGAACAGAATTATAGGTGTTAGATTGCAATAATTGTAATTACTTCACTGTACGTAACAAATAATTAATATTGAACAGAATTATAAGTGTTAGATAGCAATAATTGAAGCTATTTAACTGTGTAGGTACAACAGCAATACCAGTGTGCAAACAAATTAGTTCTAATTAAAAATAAAATTACCTACAAACTATTTACTTACAAATCGTATATGTATATTTATTCAATTATGTGCAAACAAATAACTGATGTTAAAATGTTACAGTTACATTTCAATACTTGAAAGCATTTAACTGTGCACCAAAAATAGGTTCAGGCTCATTAAAAATGTTATCACAGAATGTGTTAACAAATCATGTATTTAATAGAGATGAATAAAAAGGATTTGCCTTAAATAACCTACAATGGTTGATATGTTATAAAACCTAAACAAACCAAATCATATGTATCTAATATATATGCGTAAAGAGAATTTGGCATTAAATATTTTCCTTTTCTTTCCTTTTCTTTCTCTATTTTCCTTTTCTTATTCTTTCTTTATTTTCTTTTTCTTCCCCTTCATTCTATATTTTCATTTTCTTCCCCTTTCTTTCTATCTGCGTATATAGCAAATAAAAAACGAAAAAACAACAACAGCAAGATTGAAATATAAAAAAAAAAGGAACTACATTTTTCTCGTTCGTAAATCAGATTTTGATAAACGTCATAAAAACAAAACCAAATCAAACCAAACCCAACTAATGATAGAAATTATGAATAAACTTTATAAAAGTCAAATTGTTTATTTATTTTGAAATTCATACGCTTGTTCCAATATAATAATAATGAAAGCAGATAGCAGTTCTACCTGTTCGAGGAGCAAATAATCTAACGTTTGTTTAAATATTTCAGTGTATTTGAGCTTATATCTTCATGTTAAAAGAACTGGACAGTGCACTGAGATTTCTGCCTTTTATATTTTTTATGGAAACGGGCATTTTTAATACAGTCACAAAATTTACCGTTTAATCAGTTCGGTGAGAACACATTGAATTAACTTTATGCGACACATTTATTTATTTATATCTAAATGCTATTAGATGGTTTCGAGAATACATTGGATTTCTCTTGAAAAGGCTGTCCATGATTATACTAATACTTCTATTTAGGACACAGTGACTAATTCTTATTGGTTTGCTTTATTTGTTTAAATGTCAAACAGTTCTATTTGATCCATAGATAGGACCCTATCAGGTCCTACAACACTGGGCCAGAGTGGGCCTGGGAGCAATAGTATTGAAGGGGTACCTCACATTCGCCAAAGTTCAAGGGCTGGAGCCTTGCTATCAGATGGTTTAGAGTCATTCAGGACATTCGCTGGGTGAGTCTTACTCCTCTGCAGAAATCCAGTCGATGCATACTACAGCCTCAGCCGACTGGTATAGCTCGGAGAGGATATAAGCACTGTTAATTAACTCTTCTTAACAAGGTGAAATATTGTTTTATGGAGTTATAGGCAATCACATTGAGAATTCTCCTCTGTAGCGGTTGTCTTGTAACCTAGTATGAACTGTCCCTTGTTACTTGGAGATAATATGTACATTGCTAATGAACGACTTTTGACAAGTGAAATGCAAAGAAGAGTAAGATGTTAAGATTTGGAAGTCCAGTACAGCCTTAAATTCTGATGACATTCTTTGACCACTGAAAGGATATAACTTTTAAGTGATGAAAAAGCAAGAAAGGTAAAAACCAAATTAACAGAGAATATAAATCCATTATCATATGCTACTCAGAGTAGAATTTGATTGATTCTACAATCCATTTAAAGTATTGACAAACATCACTGTATGCTCACAAAATGTGTTAATTTCCATATATTCTCTCTCTCTCGCTCTCTCTCTCTCTCTCTCTCTCTCTCTCTATCTATCTATCTATATCTATCTATATATATATATATAAATTATAAATGGAGGAATTGATATATCAAGTAAGAAATAACCATGACAAGAAAACCTGTTACACACCCACACGTGACATACGGAGCACTGAACAGCTGTTTCGACCTTATTAGGTCTTCTCAGCAGTGCACACCGTGATCTCCACCACTGGAGATCGAACCAACAACCACAATATACAGAAGCCAAAACTCTACCACTGGGTCACGCCACCTATAAGCGATACCGAATTAACAAGTCATGGTAAATTGCGCGACCACTTGACCTAATATATCTTTTTTATAGGTACGTATTCCCTACAGCGGACACAGCCACCTCCGGGGCTACGTCTTCCCAAGTCGGAGTTACGAGTCCACGTAGCAGGAAATATAACTCTAAATGGAGGAATTGATATATTAAGTTAGAAATTAACATGACAAGAAAATCCGGTACACACCCGCTCGTGACATACGGAGCACTGAACAGCTGTTTTGACCTTATTAGGTCTTCTCAGCAGTGCACACCATTATCTCCACCACTGGAGATCGAACCAACAACCACAGTATGCAGATACCGAAACTCTACCACTGGGCCACTGGTTCATGCCACGTATAAGCGATACCGATTTAACAAGTCATGGTATATATAAATATATATAAATATATATATAGGTGTGTTTGTTTGTTTTGTTTATTTGTTTAATACCCAAAACATTCTATTAAAATTATTTTGAGTGTGAGAAATAAAATAATCATAATAGATAAATCTTCATATAAAATGGAAGTTATCATCAGGACAAAAATGTTTATGAAAATAAAATAACACAGGGTAATATGATCGAAATTTATTACGTCATGAAGTGGAATTTTTTCAAAGAGGATCGTTGCGTTTATACACACACACACACACACACACACACACACACATATATATATATATATATATATACATTTATCTCAATAAGTCTACGAATGAAAGAACCATTCATTTCACATAACATGTTTTTCTATATAATCTATCGATAATTTCTTTTTTGTCAATGCATGTTATCAAGTCATGAATATTAGGCACCTAAGTCAAACAATATATATTAAACATTTTAACTAATACCTACATATCAGGATAGAGAGCTTATGGGCTTCTTGATCCACTCAAATCCTCTTATATATATATATATATATATATATATATATATATATATAAAGGTTAATAGGTTCACAAATCATTTCAAATTTGTTTATTAACTATTTATTATTATTTTATATATGTAATTGATTATTTTTATCATTACGGGTTTTCGGACTATTCTCTTCATCTTTATTGTTGTTTCCACAACGTTTCGGCCGAACTCGGGAACCTTCATGGAACTTCGAACTACGTCCTTTATTAAATCCACAGGGGTCACCTGTTCTGATTCCGTTAGCCATAAACGGGTACAAGTGTTAAGTATTCCTGTATTGTTACTCGCCTGCAGTCAGGGATGAACATGCAACCACCAGATGGTTGTCTCCTTCAAAAGCTTAGGGAACCAATGCCTATAACCGTTATGCTATGTGTCCTGCTGGACAATTCAGATGGAATTTGGGGGGCTTATAAACTTAATGTTCTTACTTGACTAGGATTACTACTATGTATGATTTTTTACCCGTGCTCATATTCAGATTTTTTTGTAACAATACAATGAAGACAATAGTCCGAAAACCCTTAATGATAAAAATCATTTAGAGAACTTTTTTATATACGCTATTCTGACTAAAATCAAAATAGCCACATTATCACAGATATTTACTACAAACTCATAAAAACCCAACAATACTTCCATTTTAAGAGCCATCACTCTAAAAGTTGCATAAAATCAATCTCTTACACACAAGCATGTGGGATTTGCACCATGCTCACAAAGAACCCCCCCACGACGCAGAAAATATACACGTAACCCTTAATTAGGAGGGTCATCCGCAACACTAATAAATAAGAGATTTGAATAAGCAGAAAAATACAATTAGAAAAACTACGAACCGCTCAAAATATAGCGATGAACAACCCTGAGTATACGTCTCAAAACTTATCACAAACAACCCGGCGCTATTTACATAAATATAAAAGAATCTAGATCGACTTAAGAACAATGATAAGATTGTAAACATTTTAGACACAACAAAAATCATTACAAGCAAACGACAAACAAAACAAAGAAAAATTCAACTCACACATTAATTATCTTAAACACGCAACGCATTGAGTCTTAAAATGCAAAAATTGAAGTTGAAGAGCATGTAATAGATTAACAGAAGGAAAATTCCGTACCTTCGAAAACACAAAAATAACAAAACATGAAGTCTACATAATTAAATGCACAAACTTCAACGAGATATACATTGGCTGCACTGAAGCATTGAACAATAGAGTGTTTTTACATAAAAGCAATGTCTAATTTTCAGAAGATAGAAAACTTTATGCATAAAACAACTTTATGAATTTAGCAAGGGAGACTTTAAAACCATACCAAGATACCTGGCCAATGACAACACATTACACTAAAATAAAAGAAAGAATTTCATTGGTAGACTTAAACTAACATTTAAAAAAACTAACAACAAATACACCCTCCCACACACACAGACAAGCTTAAACAAGTCTATGCATTGGGTCAAATGCAGTCTCATATATTTTGAATCCACCCAATTTGCTTAAAAATATATAAGTGTACATAAACATATACGTATGTTCGCACACACAGAGAACACATACACAGAGAACACACACACACACACACACACACACATATATATATATATATATATGAATGTAGATTAGAGGTAAAAGGAATATAAAGAACAAAGAAGATCAAAATCCACCCAATACACTTGGAAAATATATGCGTACGAGCGTATATTTACATGATATACGAGCGTATATTTACATGTATATACATCTATACATGTGCGCGCAAACAAGCAGAATACATACTTATATATATATATATATATATATATATATATATATATATATGAATATTTGGATAATCTAGATGTCATCATGGATAATAAACTCCAATGGAACATTCTCAGACATAAAATCTGGGATTAAACAAAATCAAAGCAACCTATTAAAACAATCTTTACTAGGAAAGAAAACAGCTGGAATTTAGCCGCGACTTGCCAGGCAAATCGCCTGAAAGGAAGGTAAAATTCCGAAACAGGTTTAGTGCCCATCCATATGAAATGATTTTAAAAGATGCAGCCAAATACTAAATTTGAAAGGATTTGTAGATCTATCCATTTTAAAATATTTTCTTTTCTCTTATTGAACCGATAACAATACATCCATCCATCTATCGATACATAGATACGTGTATTTACCAACCCCTCCGTCCGGGTAGGATGTGACACAAGGTCAATTTCTGAGCGGAGTTTAACGGGTTTGAGTTCAGAGTTTTCCTTCTCCTAGACTGGTTGCATAATCAATGCTAAAGAACACAGTCTGTCCTACTGTTTACCCATAGCTTGAAGCAAAATAATTGGATTCATACCTAGGGTATAAGTACTATGTGAAATGCAATCAGCCTCGTCCTGGATTTGAACTCATGTCGCCGTGTCCATTTCCTACGACGATAACCATTATACCACAGGCACCCCCAAATACATATGAATATACGTACATGTGTGTGTGTGTGTGTGTGTGTGTAAGTTGGTCTGATGATCACATAGGCAAGAAAATAACAGTCACTAAGCACTGTTAACGTTATCTTAATCGGATATATATGCTTTATCATTGATATATACTATTTTTATGAATAAATAAGTACTCTTTATTTATAAATATTTCAAACTACTTTATTATTAACATTATATATATATATATCAGTGGCGACTCTAGCCTATTTTTGCTACTCGTGCCCCCCCCCGCCCTCTGTCAACTTCAGTTCCCAACCCGTGGTCCGTGGACCCAAAGTAAGTCATCATAGTTGCTATTGCGTGATTCTCCATTGTATAGCACAGATTGACAAACGTACCTTGCATGGTGTTTTTTTTGTAAACAATCAAGATACTATATAATTTGTAGTCTTGTTAATACAGTAGATAAGATAATTTTTTTCCTTTCAAAAGTATAGAAGAAAAGAGAAGATGTTCATTACTATGACGAGAAAAATATGTTTATTAGAATAAAGAAACTGATGACAATATACACAGACACAGCTAGTAGTTTCAATTTCACTTAAAATAAAGATTATTTGTTGAAAATGTATTCAAATTAACAAATTTTAGCTACAGAATGTAATATATGCAACATTCATTAAAGAAATAGAGATCTGTTAGTGAAAAAACGAATTAAAACACGCCGTTTAACCAACATTTATCATAGCGATGATGATAACGTCGGGGACGGCTATAATCTGCTATCCCCTCTCTCTCTCTCTCTCTCTCTCTCTCTCTATCTCTCTCGGTCCCTCTCCCTCTTCCCAAGACAGCTGTCAGCAGTCAGAATGTGCTAATATTTTTGAGCATGGTGTTTGGGTTGCTCTTGCTATTGGCTACAGCCAAAAGCAGATTTCTCTAACATTACTGTTATTATAAGGGTCTAGTGCTCGGCACGGATTTGCGCGTGTTCAACATTATAGCCGATTTTATGGGATGTTCAATGAGTCTGACGGTGGCCGGACAAAGACCGTCCGTTCAAAACAGCATCGTTGTATTATTCCCAGATATATCTATGAACTTTTGGCTACTTAGTTATCGAAACTTGAATAGATACGTAATTTAATTGAGATCAGACAAAGTATGTTTGCTTGAAATTAATGGATGATTTTTAACCCATTTTGAATAACATTGACCGAGTTATTGGTCGTGCCGGGCACGAGTAGCACTAGTCCCGTCTCTGCCCCTGATATATATATATATATATATATGTGTGTGTGTGTGTGTGTGTGTTCTCGTATTTCAAAATATTCAATGAACTGAATGTCTATACTATCTTAATTTAGATATATATATGCGCAACCACTCATATATACTTTTCATTTATATTTCATTTATTTCATTTATTTATTTCTAAATATAGCAAACGACATTAGTAATGTTATATAAATATATATATATATATATATATATATATATATATATATATGTGTGTGTGTGTGTGTATGTGTGTGTTCCTATATTCTAAGATATTCATTGGATTCAGTGCCCGTGGTGTAATGGTTATCGTCGTAGGAAATGGACACAGCGACACGAGTACAAATCCTGGATGAGATTGATTGCGTTCCACATACCACTAATACCATTGGGAAAGGTATGAATCCAATTATTCTCCCTCCAGCTATGGGTAAATAGTTGGATAGACTAGTTTCTTCAGCCTTGGTGAGGCAACTAGTCTAGGAGAAGGAAAACTCTGAATTGAAACCTGTTAAACTCCGCTTAAAAAATTGACCTTGTGTCATATCCTACCCGAGCAGAGGGGTTGGTAAATAGGATTCATTGGATTCAACATATATATTTACTGTAAATAACAGTTTCGAGGTTTTTTATTCTGGCGAACTGATTTTTTCTGTATATATTTGTATCTAATTGATACAATAAACTTTTGTTTAATGGAACCGTAACACTGATCTTCCAAAATTGAAAGCAATTCAAATTTGTCTTTTTGATTAGGAATAGAAAAAGTAAGTAAAGTTGGTGACCTTAGTCGAGAGTGACTCGAAGGCTCCCTTCTCGATAGCTACTACACTGAGGTGTAGGGGACGGCGGTACTCCTTTCCTAGGATAGCTCCACTTTACCCTTGATACGTACCTTATATTGCTGAGTGTTAAGCATGGAGGTATCAAGTACCATTTTAAAGTCTTTGGTATTACGCGACCTGGGATTAAACCCAGGTCTCCCGGACCATTGGCGAACACTCTACCCACTAGGTCAATGAGCCAGTTTATGAATAGAAAAAGTAAAAAAAAACAAAAAAACAAAGACAAAAAAACAAAAAAAAAAACAGTTGCGGTCATAATTTATAAAAAAAAGGATTAATTTTGCATTTATTTTCTCTCCAAAACATTGGATCTTTATCGTTTTATGTCACTTTGGATCTTTATCGTTTTATGTCACAACATTGGATCTTTATCGTTTTATGTCACAACAAAACATTGGATCTTTAACGTTATATGTCACAACAAAATTTTGAATCTTTATCATTATCCCTTACAAAAAAAAAACATTGGATATTTAACGTTATATGTCACAACAAAATTTTGAATCTTTATCATTATCCCTTACAAAAAAACATTGGATATTTAACGTTATATGTCACAACAAAATGTTGAATCTTTATCATTATCCCTTACAACAAAATATTGTATATTTGTTATTATTTCTCTCAACGAACTGAAAAACGCTACCCTTACTCTGTAGTTTTTTTTAACTCTGTGGATGACGAAGACTGACAAAATAAACTCAATTTCCTGTGGTTATGAAGTCTTTGGTTTGGTAATGACTAACGAAATTTCCGAATGTTCTTCCTGATAGTGATTTGTTTTTATTTCAATATCTTTGATAGCATTAATTTCTTCTAAGGAAAATCAGCAAAATTCTGATGACTAGACTAATTAATGTAGAATCCAATTAAAATATTTAAAGACTCACCGTTGTGAGAAAGGTTGAAATGTTTTGATTCACCAAGATTAAGTTGCTGCTAATTTTCTTTATTTCAATTTAACACCACAAATTGAATTTCAAGTTGATGAGAAAAAAGAAATACAATTTTCCCCCTCTGAAATTAGTATCCCCGTTTACATACCTAGCTAGCAATATCTCATCTACTGAAAGCGATGTTAAAATATATACAGGGGAACATGTGGATTGCTATTGACAGGTTTTCGAGAATTTGCGAATCTGATCTTTCAGATAAAAACGAACCAGGATTTCTTCCAAGTTGTAGCCGTGTCAATACTACTGTGCGGTTGCACCACCAAAACTCTTACAAAACGCTTCGAGAAAAATCTAAATGAGAACTACACAAGAATACTATGCGATTTTTTGAAAAATTCCTGGAAGCAGCAACTGACAAAGCAGCTACTGTACGGCCACATGGCTCCCATCTCACAAACTATCCAAGTAAGATGAAAGAGACATGTAGGACACTTATGGAGAAGTAAAGACGAATTCATAAGCCAAATTCTCTTATGGACTCCTGCACATGGACCTGCCAGTGCTAGCCGACCAAGAAAGACTCGTAGATGTCAACTCTGTTAGGATACCAGATGATGTCTAGATGATCTGCCAGGAGCGATGAATGATAGGGACGGTTAGAGAGAGAGAGAGAGAGAGGGGGGGGGGAAGATAGATAGATAGATAGATAGATAGATAGATAGATAGATAGATAGAGTCAAGGCACTCCGTTATATCAGTGCAATAATGATGATGACCATAGAAATAAACATTTGATAAAGGTTGCAACTTCAGAAAAAGGACATTTTGTGTATGAGTGTAAATAACTAATTGGGTGTTCATGACCGAACTGCTTGAGGCGGTATCTATGTAAGACGAGATCTGTAAATATGAAATGCAAATGTAGATGAGCATTAGTTGTTGCCCGTGGTGTAATGGTTATCGTCGTAGGAAATGGACACGGCGACACGAGTTCAAATCCTGGACGAGACTGATTGCATTTTCACATGCATTTTCACTAATACCCTTGGGAAAGGTATGAATCCAATTATTCTCCCTCCAGCTATGGGTAAATAGTAGGGCAGACTAGGTTCTTCAGCCTTGGTGAGGCAACTAGTCTAGAATTGAAACCTGTTAAACTTCGCTTAAAAATTGACCTTGTGTCATATCCTGCCCGAGCGGAGGGGTTGGTAAATAGGATTAGTTGTTGCTTTATTCAATCGTCGATGAATGGAACAAACCAGAATGTTGTGATAAACTTTATCTATAACATTAAGATATACATCTTAAAACCTAATAATCACACTGGAGTTTTCCTTCTACAACAAATTAACACGTGCTTAAATCCTTGCCATGCTGTACATAGAGGAATCTCTGCAAATACTTAGAAATATATTCATAAATCATGATCAGTACAAGAAGACGAGCAAAACAACGCAAGCAGTATCGTGTGACGTGAAAGACTTTCCAAAAAGTTTTATAACTATTCATCAGCCCACTCTTGAATCGATCATATTCACGCAAACATCTGGAACCAAAACCTTTGCCAGGTGAGTCACGCCACCCTCATCTTTTAAAGTAAACACCGGTTAATAAATATCTGTTCAACAGAAAGAATTTCCCTTTTGTCGTAAGAAACAAATTATGGCGTTGATGTGAGTTCACGGAAGGCAACATGGTCATTTACAGACAAAACACGATTTCTTTCAGGCATTTCTGTTGAGCAGTTCTGTAGCCATAACTGTTGCCGCTGACATCTGCTTTCGAGGCACACTTAATCGCCGTTCTCGGATTCTGGCCAAGTCAATAGGACGCGCGGGAAAATACTGAAGCGTCCATTGTTGTTGCAAAAGCCCACGTTTTATCGATCATACTCGACAGTTGTTGTGACGACAGAGTATAATTACAGGGCTTAATGTTTTATGGGAAATACTGGCTGGGCGATGCTTGAGTTACTTATAGGAGGTTGTGAGGTGATGAGGGGTACACAGACCAATCATCAATGAAGTCAAAGAACAAGAAAATATTATCATAATTGATTACGATAATCGTTAGGGATTTATTATGACAGAGCATCCACCTTTTATTATCTGCCTTTAATATATGTATATATATATATATATATATATATATATATATATATATATATATATATATATATATATATATATTCTCTCAGCGACGCTTTATTGAGTTCTTGACTACCTATGATCCTTTTTTTCCTGATGTCCAATACATTTCTATCGGAAAAATTTTTGAAATGCATTCATATAATATAATCATTAGTATCGGTATTTATATTATACACATAATAGCCATATTTTGTGTGAAATATTTTTCTAACTTCCTGACTTCTGTCAATCCCCTTCTTCCTATTTTGCAATTTATTTCTACCGTAAAATGCATTTACATTATATTGCACTATTCTGTCAGTGACGCTTGTACGAATTCCTGACTTTTGGAAATCCCTTTCTTCCTGATTTACAAGGTGAAGAATTAAGATTTAGTACTAAAGCTATATTGAAACTTTAAAATTTAATTCTTCTTCTAATTATATATATATATATATATATATAGAGAGAGAGAGAGAGAGAAAGAGGGGGGATAGATAAAGAAAGTAATACAAGACGTAGAAGAATTTAATGAGAAAGAAAGTTAGTCGACGTTATAACGTTTCGGTTCTAATGAACCATCATCAGGACTAGGAAGGATAATATCTAGTGATGTTGAATCACCGATGGTTGTTATATAAAATACAAAATAAGGAGGAAATGTTATATATACAGGGATGGGGAAACCGTTAAATCAATAATCAGCGTCGTGTTTTGAATATGTCACATGACTGTTTAGGAATATTTTGTAGAATTATTTGTTCTATTTATTCACCAGGAAAGATTTTGAATCAGAAGAGATGATGAGAAAGAAAGGAAGAGAAAAGAAAAGAAACGAAAGAATGAGAGACGCAGTGAACAAAGGATAATGGGGAAATTGTAATATGCATGGAAAATAATTAATTAAAGATAGAATATATTATAGCTGTGGAACCTTTAATATAA
The DNA here is from genome assembly GCA_963585895.1 of Sepioteuthis lessoniana. NCBI lineage: Eukaryota > Metazoa > Mollusca > Cephalopoda > Myopsida > Loliginidae > Sepioteuthis > Sepioteuthis lessoniana. Next base: position 67,811,775 of record OY757909.1, read on the forward strand.
ATACTAAAATTAGTAATAATTTAATCCTTCATTTGTTGAAATAGTATGCATACGTTTGGAAGTGATTCCGTTTCCAGAATTTTTTTCACAGAGGTCAGTAAATTTATTCTACTAAACTATTCATTTAAAAATGCACATTTGATTTAAAATAGTAATGTCTTAAATCTCAAGCTGTATTATGTGTTGTTTAAATGAAGAATGAAGACTTTTGCGAGTTAATTTTCAGGAAAACTTTACTTTTGGAAGGCGAACTTCTAAATTTGCTAAAGAAAACCCCCAAAATGGCCCCCCCCCTGAAAAGAAAGGAAAAAAAAAAAAAAAAAAAAAAAATCCAAAACACCTCAAATGTAGTCTAACACGTGCTAAAGACGAAAGCCATAAAAGAGTTGACTCCTCCTCTCTCTTTCTTTCTCTCTCTGTGTGTGTGTCTCTCTCTCTCTCTCTCTCTCTCTCTGTCTGTCCACCACCAGTTGACCATGATATAGGAGTGGAACCTCTAATATAAATACTAAAATTAGTAATAATTTAATCCTTCATTTGTTGAAATAGTATGCATACGTTTGGAAGTGATTCCGTTTCCAGAATTTTTTTCACAGAGGTCAGTAAATTTATTCTACTAAACTATTCATTTAAAAATGCACATTTGATTTAAAATAGTAATGTCTTAAATCTCAAGCTGTATTATGTGTTGTTTAAATGAAGAATGAAGACTTTTGCGAGTTAATTTTCAGGAAAACTTTACTTTTGGAAGGCGAACTTCTAAATTTGCTAAAGAAAACCCCCAAAATGGCCCCCCCCCTGAAAAGAAAGGAAAAAAAAAAAAAAAAAAAATCCAAAACACCTCAAATGTAGTCTAACACGTGCTAAAGACGAAAGCCATAAAAGAGTTGACTCCTCCTCTCTCTTTCTTTCTCTCTCTGTGTGTGTGTCTCTCTCTCTCTCTCTCTCTCTCTCTGTCTGTCCACCACCAGTTGACCATGATATAGGAGTGGAACCTTTAATATAAATACTAAAATTAGTAATAATTTAATCCTTCATTTGTTGAAATAGTATGCATACGTTTGGAAGTGATTCCGTTTCCAGAATTTTTTTCACAGAGGTCAGTAAATTTATTCTACTAAACTATTCATTTAAAAATGCACATTTGATTTAAAATAGTAATGTCTTAAATCTCAAGCTGTATTATGTGTTGTTTAAATGAAGAATGAAGACTTTTGCGAGTTAATTTTCAGGAAAACTTTACTTTTGGAAGGCGAACTTCTAAATTTGCTAAAGAAAACCCCCAAAATGGCCCCCCCCCCTGAAAAGAAAGGAAAAAAAAAAAAAAAAAAAAAATCCAAAACACCTCAAATGTAGTCTAACACGTGCTAAAGACGAAAGCCATAAAAGAGTTGACTCCTCCTCTCTCTTTCTTTCTCTCTCTGTGTGTGTGTCTCTCTCTCTCTCTCTCTCTCTCTCTGTCTGTCCACCACCAGTTGACCATGATATAGGAGTGGAACCTCTAATATAAATACTAAAATTAGTAATAATTTAATCCTTCATTTGTTGAAATAGTATGCATACGTTTGGAAGTGATTCCGTTTCCAGAATTTTTTTCACAGAGGTCAGTAAATTTATTCTACTAAACTATTCATTTAAAAATGCACATTTGATTTAAAATAGTAATGTCTTAAATCTCAAGCTGTATTATGTGTTGTTTAAATGAAGAATGAAGACTTTTGCGAGTTAATTTTCAGGAAAACTTTACTTTTGGAAGGCGAACTTCTAAATTTGCTAAAGAAAACCCCCAAAATGGCCCCCCCCCTGAAAAGAAAGGAAAAAAAAAAAAAAAAAAAATCCAAAACACCTCAAATGTAGTCTAACACGTGCTAAAGACGAAAGCCATAAAAGAGTTGACTCCTCCTCTCTCTTTCTTTCTCTCTGTGTGTGTGTGTCTCTCTCTCTCTCTCTCTCTCTCTCTCTCTCTCTCTCTCTCTCTGTCTGTCTGTCCACCACTAGATAACCATGAAATATACCACAAAATTTCTTTGAATTTTAACATCCAGCAGTCCTGGACTTTAACTAAGTTAAAACTTAAGATAAAAAAAAAGTGAATTTTTTTTTTTTTATTTTTATTTTTTTTTTTTTTTTTTTACTACCGCGTACACATGGGAAGCAGCATGCTGTACGTGTGAGTCTTGCGGCTTAACGCTCAAGATTGCCAGTTCGATCGGGGAACTACTGCTGCTCATCTATAAGAGTGGCTTCTATAGATGAGAACAAAAACAGCCACCGAAAGATAACCATGACTAGTACTCAAACCAGATCCATAAACCGCATCGCTCTTCGCGCGGGTAAAAAAGGGGCGCGTCCTGCTGAGGTTGGAGCCCTGGCCTCGGTGTTCGAAAAATCAGCTACAGAGCTCAAACACAAACAAAAACTACTAAAATGCAAACAAACAATACAGATAGCGACATTTAACGTAAGAACCCTAAATAGAATAGGACAACTATCAGAGCTAACTGCATCAGCCGTAGAACATAAGACAGATATAATTTGCATACAAGAGCACCGATACACGCACACCGAAGATATCAAGTATCACGAAACTGGAAATGGATGGATGCTGGTGACTGTATCGGCATGGAAAAACTCGGTCAATGCATCGGTAGGAGGGGTGGGAATACTTCTAGGACCGAGAGCGTTAAAAACACTGAACAGCATTGAGAGAATACAACCTAGGATGATGGCCGCAACGTTTAATGGCAACCCCAAAGCAACAATTATCTCCTGCTACAGCCCTACCAATGTTAGCGAAGAAAACGAAATAGCCACCTTCTACGAAGATCTATCCTCCCTAGTACGTAGCATTCCGAAACACAACCTGCTAGTCATTGGCGGAGATATGAATGCACAAATCGGGAAAAACAGACACAACAAATACAGCCTACACTACGCGTCTAACAGGAATGGACAGCATTTAATAGATTTCATGATAGAAAATAGATTAACCTGCCTCAATACAAACTTTCAAAAAAGGGAGGGGAAATTATGGACCTACACATACGCGAATAAGAGTAAAGCACAGATAGACTACGTCCTTATAAACAGGAAATGGAAGAATAGTGCGATGAATTGCGAGGCATACTCCTCCTTCGAGGGTGTGTCCTCCGATCATCGAATAGTTACGGCCAAAGTACGACTAAGCCTAAGAAAAAACGCCACACGTAAAGCGACGACCAAGCACTATGACTGGGCCCTACTCAACAACAGAGATATTAGAGATAAATATGCATTAGAATTAAGAAACAGATTCGAAGCACTACAAGAGAAGGTAGAAATAGGCACCCCAAATGACGAATATGAAAATTTTGTAGAAGCACACCTGGAGGCGGCAGAAAAGTGTATTCCAACAAAACCTAGAACTAAATATAGAGTCCCTTGGGAAACGCCAGCAGCTAGAGAAAAACGCGCACTCGTGAAGACTGCCTCCAAAAACTATCAACAGAACCCAACAAATACAAATGCACGAGAACTAGAAAAGGCGCAACATCAATTAACAGGAATATACCTAAAAGAACAGGCAGAATACGTACAAAATCAGATAGATAAGATTAGAGACTCGGTGGAAGATAGGCAATCCAGGATAGCCTGGCAAACAATAAACGAAGTAAGTGGAAGGAAGAGCACAGCCAAAGCAAAATTGAAAGCTGCTAGCCAACAAGAAAGAATAAAACTGTGGGAACAGCATTTCAAAAATCTACTAGGAAACCCACCGGAAATAACGGATGAACCCATCACCAGAATTATTAGTAAGCAATTAGACGTAAAACTAGGTCCTTTCACCAAAGAAGAACTCGACACGGTTCTCAGAAGAATTAAAAATAGGAAAGCGGCAGGGCTAGACGAGATCCCCCCAGAAGTGTGGAAGACGAGACAATTCGACGATATACTGCTCCGGCAATGCAACGCAGTCTATAGTCAAAATAGGATAGAACGATGGACGAAGGGATGCATCCTTCCATTCCCTAAAAAAGGCGACCTCGGACTAGCCAAGAACTACCGAGGGATAACACTTACATCCATAGCAGCCAAAATCTACAATGCCCTACTACGAAACCGCATAGAACCCAAAATGGAAAACATCCTTAGGAAAAACCAAAATGGCTTCCGGAGAAACAGATCCACAACCTCACAAATACTGACCATCCGTAGAATCCTGGAAGGCGTTCGGGCAAAAAACTTACAGGCGACATTACTATTTGTCGACTTTACCAAGGCCTTCGATTCCATACACAGAGGGAAGATGGAGCAAATCCTACTAGCTTACGGCCTACCAAAAGAAACCGTAGCAGCGATAATGATTCTCTACAGAAACACCAAAGTAAAAGTACGTTCACCAGATGGAGACACGGAATACTTCGACATTGTTGCAGGAGTACTACAAGGAGACACACTAGCCCCGTACCTCTTTATCATCTGTCTAGACTATGTGCTTAGGACTTCGATAGACAAAATCAGAGAAAATGGCTTTGAGCTGACTAAGAGAAGAAGCAAAAGGTACCCCGCAAAAACAATCACGGACGCCGACTACGCTGATGACTTGGCGCTACTAGCGAATACGCCTAATCAAGCAGAGACACTACTACATAGTCTGGAACGAGCTGCAGCTGGCATTGGCCTACATGTCAATGCAAACAAAACCGAATATATGTGTTACAACCAAACAGGCAACATTGCCACACTAGACGGAGCCTCTCTGAAACTAGTCGACAAATTCACCTACCTAGGAAGCAGCGTCTCATCAACCGAGAAGGACATCGACACACGACTGACGAAGGCATGGACAGCTATCGATAGGCTCTCGATCATATGGAAGTCGGACCTAACAGATAAAATGAAACGCAGTTTCTTCCAGGCAGCGGTTGTGTCGATACTGCTATATGGATGCACCACATGGACGCTTACAAAACGGCTGGAGAGGAGGCTGGACGGAAATTACACAAGAATGTTGAGAGCAGTATTAAACAAGTCCTGGCGACAACACCCCACGAGACTCCAACTATACGGACACTTGCCCCCCATCACAAAAACTATACAAGTTCGACGAACCAGACACGCGGGACACTGCTGGAGAAGCAAGGACGAGCTCATAAGCGATGTACTCCTGTGGACCCCCACTCATGGATGTGCAAGAGTGGGACGACCAGCACGAACTTACATACAGCAGCTATGTGAGGACACGGGTTGTAATCCTGAAGACCTGCCGGAGGCGATGAATGATAGGGAGAAATGGCGAGAGACGGTCAGGGATATCCGCGCAGGCGGCGCGACATGATGATGATGATATTATAGCTATTTGAAATAAGTTTCCCCAAGTTTGGGGATATAATGTAAAAGCCGTATTTGTTGTTGAAAGAGAGATTTAAAAAATTTCATATTTCCTACGGCAATATATATATATATATATTGCTGCAGGAAATATGCAATTTGTTAATGCTAGCTAAGAGCGAAGTAGCAGTGAAGTCGGTGAAAAGTTCGAAATCTTTACATTGTTTTGATTGGTTTATAGGCAAATATTTTCAGATGAATGTTATATGTAATCTACCGAAGATTTTCCAAACAGACTTATAGATTACATTCACGAAGATAATCATAAATGATGAAGATTATAATGATACCTTTCTTAAGGCATGAACTCGCTTATCCCTTTATCCCTTAATATTTACAAACCCTTCCGCACGAACAAGATATGACAGAGGGTCTATTTTTTTATGCGTACTTTAAGTTTGATTTCAGAGTTTTCCTTTCCCCATACCGTTTGCCATACCAAGGCTAAAGAGCCCAGTCTACTCTACTATTCTACCTATTGCTGGAGGGAGAATATTCGGATAAATACCTTTCGCAGGGATATTAGCGCAATATGAAATGTATACAGCCTCATCCAGGATTTGAACTCGAGTCGGCGTTTTAATTTCCTTAAACGATACCCATTGCACAACGAGCCTTTCCCTTTGTGTGTAATGATTCATTTTCTTCAGCCTGATCTCAGAAATTTTAATAACTGTTAATGGTGTTTAGTCGTAGGGTTTCTTGTTTGAAATGGTCACCCACGATAAAATGATTTCTAACCCTTCTGGATCACAAGTAATAACCTTTACTATTGACCAAGTAACAAATTTTTAAAAAAGAAATGGGCATCGAGAATTGATCCTTGAATCAACACACTCAAAGGAAGAGATCAGGGTTAGTTTTTGTGACAGCTGTGTGATTAAACTACCCCAGAGAAGTAATAGTTTTTGTGTTAAAGTTTGTATCGTATGAAGGTGAGAAATAAATCTAAAGACCTTCATCAAATGTTGGCTTTAATTTTAAACCAAACACTTTCATTCAATCAACTAAGAAGAATTAAGTGACGAGATTTCCCCAAGGCAAGCAGCAGAATAATAGTCTACTCTTTGAATTTAATAAAAGACTCTGTTTGAAAATTTGAGAATATTACTGAATATAAAAACCACTTTGAGTAAACTGGAACATAGAACGGCCAAAACGTTTTGACTGTAAGCAGTCAAAACTTCGAACTGATTTGTGCTTAATATAGTGACCGTAAATAGTCAAAGGTTCAAACTTATTTGTGCTTAATAAAGTGGCTGTAAATAGTCAAAAGTTCGAACTGCGTTGTGCTTAATAAATTAGCTGTAAACAGTCAAATGTTTGAACGTATTAGTGTTTAATAAAGTGGCTATAAACAATCAAAAGTTCGAACTTATTAGTGTTTAATAAAGTGGCTGTAAACTGTGAAAAGTTCGAACTGAGTTGTGCTTAATAAATTGGCTATAAACAGTCAAAAGTTAGAACTTATCAGTGTTTAATAAAGTGGCTGTAAACTGTGAAAAGTTCGAACTGAGTTGTGCTTAATAAAGTTGCTGTAAACAGTCAAAAGTCCAAACTTATTAATGTTTAATAAAGTAGATACAGAGTTTGAAGCTACATTTGTTAAGGAAAAGTAAAAAAAAAAATCACGAAACGAAATTATCGTTGAATAATCCGTTGAAAAATAATGTACAAGACTAATTGGTGAATACCAAAACTTCACTCTTAACATAAAAATTAAAATGTTAGAAAAGTTTTTCCATTTCATGTTTCGTTATTGTTTGTCACTTAGATCGTTATCCTCTAATAATTTTGTAGAACTGATTTTATGTCTTGGGTATGACACTAAACTGTATCTAATGCTGAGATTCCAGTTCTTGAGATCTGGGAAGTTTGGAATACCCCTTCATTGTTATTACTCCCTGGTCCTTTCCAAGCCGGAGTGATAGTACTTGTTAGTGTCCCATCCATGGGTCAAATAAAACTGTTTAAAAAACATCGAGAGGTCCGAGCGCCAAAAAACAATCTTTTTAACCACTACAAAAATACAGTGATAAGTTGAACGTAGAATAAAATCGAATACCTAATTTCTAGGAATTAAATAACCCCAGACGGGTTGACATTCCATTAAAATCAATCAATCAATCAATCAATCAATCAATCAATCAAGGAACTGTTTTTGGATTCAGGTGGAAAATGAAATATAAATCTAATGAAAATAGAATCTGTTGACACTTTAAAGTAACTGTTCGGACATACATAAAAAAGTAAAAACGTAATGTGTGTGTGTGTGTGTGTGATTGTTTTTGGTACCAGTTGATGAGAAATTAAAATCTACTTTAGTTACCACCTTCAGTGTTGTCAGCGTTCTTTCTTTCTTTCTTTCTTTTTTGTAGATGTTCGCTAGCTAGGGATGAAATAATGTGAATTCCTCAGAGACTAAAGAGTATAAGCAGAAAGCAGGATTTTTCTCATTAGCGTGTGGAGGACAAAATGAACATATGATATGAGTGACAAAAAAGAAGGCAAAAAAATAAATGTTGATTAACATCATCTGACACTCAACAGGTAAAAAAAATCGAGAACGTTGATTAATTTCTATTGAGCCTGAACGTATCAATGGAATGAGAATCCCTTCTACACACCCAGTTGAAAATCTTATTTAACTTCGAGCCTATCACAAAACAGTAATTATATTCCATTTTCTGCTCTTTTTAACAGATAAGTAATATCTTAAGTAAACTGAAAATATCACCTTAAAAACTATGATTCAGACTCTCGTATAGGGCAGTGAATCATTTATAAAATGTACCTTTTTTTGTACATAATTTTTAGTATGTAATCGCATACGCCACTGAATAATTAAAAGTCACTAGTTGTTCATTTTGAAAATTCTATATTTTTACTCTTTTCTTTGTTACGATTCGGCACACAAAAGAAAGAAAACAAAATACAAATACTTTTTCTACTTATACCTTTTTTGTGCTATTTAATACACTTAATCATGTCTGACAGTTTATCAAATTTATTGATCAAGTTCTGACTTTCAATTTTTGTTTTTCAATTTTAAAAACGCCATAAAAATTAAAACTAAATCATCGCCGAAGTGCTACCCAAAATTTCACTCAAACTGACCATAAAATATACTTAGCATTGTATTTAGTTTCCACCGTTTCCTTCAAAGTACCTCATTTCTTTTGTGAACTAGCTTACAAGAGTACTGATTCCAAAGAGTTGCAGGTACTGGTGTAAATATGTCGCATGATGGTCTGGTCGCATTGTTTTTATGAGTTTGGTTTGGTTTCTTTGTTTAATATCGCATCAACATTCATGGGTTATTTAATGCCAAAGCCATTCTGGTAGAAAAACAGTCATGGTAACATTTAACCTATAGCTTATGGGGATAAGGGGGTTCATTCATTTTAATATTATTAGTCCAAAAGTGAACTTTATAGCACGGCTGGAGTACGAACTTGCTTACTTCAATGTCGGAGTTCAGCACGTTAGCCACTACATGACGGGGACTTTAAATTTCTGAGAGTAAAATCGACAGAAATATGAATTATTTGTCAGGAAGCGAAATAGGCAGTAAGTAGTACTATCCTATGTAATTCCATTTCTCTCTCTCTCTCTCTCTCTCTCTCTCTCTATTTATTTCTATCTTTATTTCTATCACGGTTTCTGCCTCTCTTTCTATTAGTTTCACATGACTAAAATATTTTGGTCAAAAATACGTGAACAACAACAACAACAGCAGCAACAACAAAACAACCCCCCCCAAAAAAAAAACAAACAAACAAATAAACAAACAAGCAAAATAAGATATTAATAGATTAATTGCTGATTCAAGAATTACCTTCATGATTTGATTTACTGATAGAGAAATTAATAAAATATCCACTTGTATGAATATCATCATCATCATCATCATATCGCGCTGGTAGCACGGATATCCCTGACCCTCTCTCGCCACTCCTCCCTATCGTTCATCGCCCTAGGTAGATCTTCAGGACAACATCCCGTATCCTCACATAGCTGCTGAATGTATGTTCGTGCTGGTCGTCCTGCTTTTGCGCGGCCATGTGTGGGGATCCATAAGAGTACATCTCTTATGAGTTCATCTCTGCTTCTCCAGCAGTGTCCTGCATGTCTGGTTCGTCTAACTTGAATAGTTTTCGTGATAGGGGGCAGGTGGCCGTACAGTTGGTGTCTTGTGGGGTGTTGCTGCCAGGACTTGTTCAGGATTGCACGCAGAGCATTTATTTTGAATGCACATAGAAAATACGATACAAAGTCCCACTTAACGTGAATAGTTGACAAAAGAAAAATGCCTTTGTATTTACCGCAAATCTCCGAGCAAATTCGTGATCTAACACCAATTCGTGCGTTGGGGAGTTAATGTCAGAGAGCCAGATCACCAGGAATTAACACAAGAATTAGGGCTAGAACTTGATCGAAATAAAAGCTTACTTATGTCGGAGTTTGGGGAATTTGAACAGAGCATGAGAATATAATGTCGTACGGATTTTTACTGATACTCTGTGAGCAATACCCTTTGAGTTCCAGTAGAAAAGCATAAAGGCTACTTCGAAGGAGACAGTGGAAACTGGGTATTTGGATGAGTCATTGTTTTCATGGTCAACTTCCTCAAACCTTCGTGTTGCACTTCTAATATCGAAACAATAAATTTCCTTTCAGCTTTAATGTTTTCTGATAGCATTAAGGAAACCAGAGAAAGTCAAGATGGTTGATTAAATCTGATAGACTGTCAGACATTAGTAAATAGATTTGATAGCGCCAAGAAAACGATAGATATGTAAATGTGTACACTGGATTGCAGTAATTTGTAAGATGACTTATTTTTCCGTATATTCCCTTACAGGTACGATTACATTCTTAAAATACACACATATGCGGAGAAGCATATATTATATAGAAATATTCACACACACACACACACACACACACACATGTAATTATGTACATGTGTGCTTGCTAATGGTTGGTTGAACTAAAATCTATATTTCCTAAGCTCAATTTAGTTTTGTAGAGTAGTCTTCAACGTTGGTGGTACCATATCCCCAGGGGTCGAATTGCTATTTTAAGGGAGTGGTAGTTTGATTTAAAAATAATTTTTTTTTTACAAATTTCATCAGTTATTTTTGTACTAAATGCTGTGCTGTAGAAATATTTTCAAATTTTTCACAGGAGGAAGAGGTGGTAGGATGCAGTCTTCCTAAAATATGTCGAGATGGTGGGGGGATGAGGGAAAAAAGGGTTGAAAACCATTGCTGGTAGACATTAGACGCCCAGTGAGAATCGAAACCATTACACAAGCAATGGTGTATGATACTTGCTTGCTAGTCTCGTCTTTATGAAGATTGGTTTGGTTTAGTTTCTTTGTTTTTAATAGCGTATCAACCTTTGTAGGTTATTTAATGCCAAAGCTATTCTCCTAGAGGAACAGTAGCGGTACTATCTAACACATAGCCTGGAGGATAAGGGGGTTCATACAAGGGTATTTGCCCGAAAGTGAACATAATAGCGCTTTATGAAGAGGTACATGTCCAAAAAAATCACAAATATTTGGCACCAAGTGAGAAATGAACTAAGTACATTAGTAATAAGTATTACTTGACAACAAGGCGCACGTTGATCAATATCTTAATCACATTTTGATACCTTTTCCGTACCGTTTCCTTGATTTTTGTTGTTGTTGTTGTTGTTATTGTTGAAAGAGAATTCCTTGGCACACAGATGAAGTCATGGAAAGAATTCGTAGATAAATTACCAAAAATGTCTTACAATAAAAACAACAAAAATTAAACTAAAAACAAAACAAAAAAACAACAACAACAACAGTTAGCTTACCCTCGTTTTATACTTTTGGGCATTAATATTTTAAGTTGTTGGAGGCACTCTTGGCATAACGGTTATCATTTTAAGAAGTTGATACGGCAGTTCGAGTTCAAACCCTGGACGAGGCTGTTTATATTTCACATAGTGATAATTCTCTTGGAAAAGATATGTATCCAACTATTCTACCTACAACGATAAGTTGTTGTTCTTTAACTTTAGTATGGCAACCGATCTAGGAGAAGGAAAATTCTGAATTCCAACGTATTGTAGACCTGGAGGGATGAGCTACTTCTGCCCTAGACACACTACACGAGTAGCTCTCCCACGATGAAGCCAGTGAAAAAGTTTGAAACTGAAGAGTAGTAACGAGTAAAGTTAAAGATTTGTGTTCAAATGTGTCTGAAAGCAATGATCCCCACCAAGTCACCAGGTTAAATAACAACAAGCATACTCAATTCTTCCACGAGCCATTAGGATCAGCTTTTATTTGCCCAACACTTGCAGGATGTGACACAAGGTCAATTTTCATGCGGAGTTTGAATTTAGTTTTTCATCTTCTAAACGGCAGCGATACCAAGTTTACAGATCCCAATCTGCCATACTATATACCCATAGCTGGAAGGGGAATTGTGGGATACATACTTTTCCTGGTACATTGTCCGCTTTCGCAGAGTGTTCGCCAATGATCTGGGTGACTGGAGTTCAATCCCAGGTCGACTCATACCAAAGACTCAAAAAATGGTACTTGATGCCGTTTTGCATAACACTCAGCATTATAAGTTATGGATCAAGGATAAGTGGAGCAATACAGGGAAAAGAGCAGCGTTCTCTCCAACATCTCGGTGTAGTAGCTATTGGAAAGGGAGCCTTCGGGTCACCCTCGACAATGATTGGCCAATTAACAAATATTAATACTATGAGAAATACAAACAGCCGTGTCCAGGATTTGAACTCGAGCCATTGTGTCCATTTCCAACGACGATAACCGTTACACCTCCTAAGCACATGAATCCTATATATCTGTCTAAACAAAGATTAGTAAATAACAATAACTAATAAAAGATGTACGTTTTGGAATGGTGTAATCATTAGTAAGTTATTCTCATAGATTATTACTGTTTTGTACTATTTGTTTGCTATACATTATAAGGCATCTCTTCTTTTTACTATCGTCTCACATCAACCTTACGGTCCAGTTTGCCGGAGCTGCAGAATACACCGACTGCATCTTTGTAGAGGGTAAGACTCTCCCAATGAGTGTCCTGATATGACACTTAACATGGAGGTGCCCGTGGTGTAATAGTTATCGTCGTTGGAAATGGACACGGCGACACGAGTTCAAATCATGGACGTGACTGATTGTACTTCACATAGCATTAATACCCTTGGGAAAGGTATGAATCTAGCTATGGGTAAATAGTAGGGCAGACTGGGTTCTTCAACTAGTCTAGGAGAAGGAAAACTCTGAATTCAAACCTGTTAAATTCTGCTTAAAACTGACCTTGTGTCATATATTGCCCGAGCGGAGGGGTTGGTAAATATGGATATGAAACTTAACAATCTGATGGCGAGGCTTCAGTAATGCTGCCATCGTTTTCAGGTCTACACTGGCCTGGAGTGGTAGCACCTGATAGAGTCTTATTTATGGGTCAAATAGAACTAAACTGGGTCATTACGCTAAACTCAGTTGTTTGAAATAGCTATCGAAAACGAGGCCTTTGGGTCACCCTCGACTAAGGTCACCAACTTTACTTTACTTACATTTAACTGTGTGTTTAAACTGCGTACTTATGCTAAACTGAATCGTTTGAAATAGAACTGCTTTGACATGTAACTGTGTTAAACAAAAATCTATACTTTTAGTAAACGGAATTGTTTGAAATATAACTGTTTTTAACATTTAAGCTGTGTACTTATGTTAAACTGAATAGTTTGAAATAGAACTGTTTTTGTCATTTAAAACTGTGCACTTATGCTAAACTGAATTGTTTGAAATAGAACTGTTTGGATATGTTACTGTATTTAACAAAAAATTATTCTTTTAGTGAACGGAATTGTTTGAAATAGAACAGTTTTTGACATTTAAGCTGTGTACTTATGTTAAACTGAATAGTTTGAAATAGAACTGTTTTTATCATTTTAAACTGTGCACTTATGTAAACTGAATTGTTTGAAATAGAACTGCTTGGAAATTTAACCGTGTTTAAACAAAAAAAAACTATATTTATTCTAAACAGAATTGTTTAAAATTTTTATCAAAATAACTTAATTCGGCATTAAATTATCCGAAAAGGGTTGATACGCCTTCAAAATGTTTATCCGATTGTTCTAAAAAATGATCACTTAATTTTTTTTCCTTACCATTTTTTCTGAAATCATCCGACTTAATGTAAAATTATTTTACATTATTGCTGTTTTTGATCTGATTAGGAAATTTTCCCCCAAAATATATTATTCTATGACCAAAAGAATATAACTGGTTTATATAATTAATTTTGAAAATCTCCAATTCGAGGAAAAATATTGAAAAAATATGTAGCATAAACTACCATTCGGTTAATTATTTTTAAAGTTTCAATTAGATCACCTCACATTCTTCTTTTTAGTAATCTAGTAAATTCTAATTTCTCTAATCTCACCCTGTAAATCTTTTTCTCGTTTTAATTATTTTTGTCACTCTTCTTTGTGTACGCCCGGCCCAATCCAAATATTACAATAAAAAAAAAAAAAAGATTCAGGTTCCTCGGTCTGGTAATTGTAAAATTTATGTTGTAGTCAAATTTCTGTAATGACCAATTCAAATGTGCACATATTACTTTACCATTTGTATATTCGGTGATTTTCGTCATATTGGCCTCTAAAAACGCCGCAATGTTAACCATAGAAATGTGGTAACTGATTTAGTCGATGGGCAAACCACTTACCCATAACTAGCCTACCTGCAGTGGTAATAAGAGCAAATACTTATGTAATATAATGGCCGAGGGATTTCGTCTTATATATCTTGCCTTTGGGTTTAGTTAGGCTGAGAACCTTTCGGCTCAGCACATGGGTTAGTTAGGTGCAAACTTGAGCGCAGGTGTTAACGCGCGCACAGGGAGGCTGTATCGTTCACAGATGTCAAAATAAAAATCCCAGGACCAGAGGATGTGAATGACGTCATTTACCGGAAGCGTGCGCGGAGGATTTTAGGGGATTTGAAAAAAGTCAGTTTAGTTGAGAACTAGACACCGAACGAGAAGGGTCGACTTTTGGGGCTCGCAGAGGCCAGACGAATTTGCGCGCTACGGGCGCCGAACGAGATGGGGTGGGGCAGATGGAAAAGCCAAAATAGAAAGAATATGTCGAAGGGCCTTTAAACTCAAAGGTAATAAAAAGTTTCGTACCTGAACTAAGAAGTCGTAAGTGTTTTTCGTGTTTCGGGATTCCTATGTTCTATGTATATATGTTATATACATTCTATGTACGTTTCCCAAATCCGTATCTGGCTATGGTACACTTACTCTATGCATTGCCAACCTTAACAAATGATTGTCAGCACAGTGTTAATAGAGCATTGGACAAATGTGAGCGTTTTCCTTCTTTCAAATAAAAGTACTAAATCTGCCTGATCGAAAATCAACACAGATCTGATTACTAAAGCTTGAACTTCATTTTCTTTTTTGTTTTCAACATATTTTGAAAGATTTTGACAATATTTTATTATAGAAATTACAGATTTTGATGCCTGAAAAGTAAATATATCAATTAATTTTATATTATAAAACACGACATAAAATATCGAAAACTATAATCAGTAAATTAATAACACTGGCCCGTGATGATTTCGAGGTCGGATTTATAATAGCTGATTTTTAACCAGTTTTTTCTCTTGAATCCAAAAATCATACTCATTTTTTCTGATCAAATTAAATTTTTAAGGTAGAGGCTCTTACTTAAATGTATTGAACAGTATTATAACTCCATTTTCTGGTTGAATTAAAGAAATAATACTAAATTTAGGGTTGATATATTCTCAGAAAGCTCATATTGTGCCATAGTAAACTGAAAAATGCACAAAAAAAACTATTCATGGGTGACAGGTCTTTTCAGAAACTTCCTCCTGTGCTCGACAGCCACCGCATCCCGTTTCAAACACTAGCAATAGTCCGCAAGAAAGTTTACACCCCAGCGGTCTTGGTAGTGCTTTTCCATAACGCAAATGTCTTGGGGAAAGCGCTCAACCTGCTCTTCACTCAAATCTCCACGGTTCTTTGGAAAATAGTCCGTGAGTGCAGAAAATACAGTTTGACTGACATTCGTGCCCTGAGTTAGCGGAAGCTCTTCAGTAGCTCTTCAATTTCTTTCTCATATTCACCACTCCGGTGATTTCCCAGAAAATTTATAACTACTGACTTTAGTGTCTGCCAGGCGGACAGTTCAGTTTCACTCAGTGCTTCGTCAAATATTGAGTCTTTCATGAGTTCTCTTATTTAAGGGTCGTCAAATATACCAGCCTCGAGTTTCTCCATGCTTATCCATGGGGAACTCTCCTGGAGGAAAGCAAACCTGCTGCCTTCCCTGTCCATTGCCTTCACAATTTTCATTACTCTTAACTTGATATGTAAGGGTGGAAGCAGTATTTTGTTCGGTTCAACGAGAGGGTGAAACTGAACGTTATGCAAACCGGTTTTAACCTTTGTCTTAACGTCCACCGGTCTTGGTTGTGCTTTTCCATAATGCGAATGTCTTGGAGAAAGCGCTCAACCTGCTCTTCACTCAAATCTCCACAGTTCTTTGGAAAATAGTCCGTGAGTGCAGAAAGTACAGTTTGACTGACTATCTCAGAGATACAGAAAACAAAGATATTTTGTGTACCAATCTTTAACCCCTAGAATAATTTCAACCATCTTAAGATCGCCACAAATCAACCATTTGTGCACCTGGTAGTTAACAGCAGTCAGCAAATGATCCATTCTGTTGTAAGTTTCTTTCATTTGTACTGAATGCCCAATAGGGATAGCTGAAAAACTATTCCTATTATGCAGAAGAACTGACTTGAGACTTATGCTGAATGAGTCAATAAAAAGTCTCTATTCCGTAACATCATATTCTAAGCCCATTAATTGGATCAATCCAGAAATTGTTGTAAAAAAACAAAGATGACTTATCTTAGAACATGAAAGACAATCAATTTTCTCTCACAGTCTCGATACTAGTAGAACGTTTTTCCTGGCGCCAACAGTTGTCTCTCTTTGAGACGTGAACCCAGCAGCAAAGCAGACAACTTTGAAAGGTTCAGATATCGTGTCAAGTCGTTGTGTTCTGCTTGAGTCAAGGTTACTAGCTGGTCGTTCTCTTCTAGCTTTTATGGGTTATCTCCACTTAAAACAGTCATGTCAATATGTTCGGAATCAGAGCTATATTCCATGTTACCATCTGGCTCAGGAGCCAGAAGGTCTAAGCCATCAGGTATTGGTCTTATAGAAGAAAGAATATCGAGGTACTGGAAATGGTGCGCGTTTTTGCTATTATTCCTTTTAGATTTAACATGCAGTCCATAATGTGATCTTTTCCTTCCCCCCACCAGACCATTGGAATGGCAAATGGTATATTCTTCCTTTTACCATTCCTCCGACCCCTCAAGTTCCCCCCTCATGTTTTACAGTAGATGTGGGGAGTTAATGACTGATCCTAATCCCATCAGTTAACTCCAAAGTAATCGTAATATGCCTTCCTCACAACGCCAGTGATTTTTGCTTGACGGTTAGGACGAACTACATTACCGCAAATATAACAGAACCTATCAGGATTATTCTTACACTTGCAATCCATTCTTACAGGAATACAAATGTCAAACGAAAAGAGAAAATACAAATCAGCACTCTGCTCATCGTTGACACTTGACTCAGTACATTAAAATCATTTTAACATGAGAGATAAACCCCACCCCTTCTAGGTATGTGGATGTGAGCGAGTAGAGTGGTACACTGTAGTTAGGTACACATAGAACAATCTATGCAATACAAACCATTAGGTGACCACAATCAGCTGGGACAAGTAGAGTCTACAGGCTTTTGAATAAGTATTATTATTCTGTACAACTTGTGAAGTATTTAAGTACATCTTAAAAATCAGACCTGATCTAACACTGTGAATGGTATTTTTGAATTCAGCATAAAATGTCGATCATATATCACTTGATAAACCTTTGATATTTGGAAAAAAAATGTTAACGCTGGCCAGTGTAATTAATCTATTCATTTTCATGTATGTACCTGCATAGATAAAGATTAAAGAAATGCCTATCCCCCCCAAAAAAAATCAATCAGTTAATAATACTCAAAAGATGTCTTCATGTTCTAGTAAGATTGCTGATCTCATAATTTCTTTGCAATAATTCCTTGTGTTTTATTCAGCCTGACAATGAAAGATGGCGAGGTTCAATAAATAGACACATGTTTTCCATCATATTGTATTTAATATAAATATGGCCTACATTCAAGTGATTTTTAAAAGAAACTGTGATTATTAGCATAGAGCATAAGAGATGAATATGTCATAAGCTTAGCTTATAATGGGTTATGGAAATGGAGTACGAATTTAATTAATTGCAACAGCAACAAGGAGAGTTTGCTAAATGCCGCTCTTCTTATGGTATCCTACCAGTATATAATAAACTTATTATTCTGTATTTAATTAACTTATATTATTCTCAGTTTGATAAGTTTATATTATTCTAGATTTGATTAGCTATTATTTTTCTATTGTAGTTGTACAATAGTTCTACATCCAGAAAGGAGGCAAGCTTAGAGTAATGGTTATCGTCGTAGAAATTGGAACCAGTGACTCAAGTTCAATCCTGGACGAATTGTGTTTCACTTTGTGCCAATGTCCTCGAGAAAGCATGGATCCATCTCTCTTCACTCAGGTATAGGCAAATAGAACATACTGAGTTCTCTAGCCTTGGTTTAGCAACCGGTATAGGAGAAGGGAAAGTCCCCGTGACAGAGGGATGATCATGCTGGACTGCGATATAGTAATAAGCGAGATCGAACTCCTGTTGCGCTATCGCGTTAATTTTCGGACTAATACCCTTGGGAAAGGTATGAAGCTCTTTATCCCTGCCAACTATCGGTGAAATAGTACCTCAACTGTTCTACAAGGGTTGCTATGGCATTAAATAAATCATGAATGTTGATATGCCGTTAAACAAAGAAACCAAACCAAGCCGGTATTGGAGAAGGAAACTTTCGAATTAAAATCAACTTTGCTAAAAATTGACTTTGTGTCATACCCTACTCGTAGGCTAAATACATTTGTCCACTGAGGTTTGAAGTCAGTATTCTAGCAATGATGAATACAATAGATTGGTACAAGGCCACAATATTAGAGCCCCTATTGAGGATAAAGTGCTTGTAATTTTAACCAATTAACAGTCCCTCTCGCGTAACTGCTGCAAAGAAGTATTTACATTTGCTAAACAGTTAGGTATCCAATAAGGATCAAAATTATTAGCAAAAGCATTTGGAAACCAGTTTGCTTGCTGTGGACTGTCTTAGAATATCTCAGATAAAAGTCTTTGGTATAATTGGACTTGGACAAAAATGTAAAAAGAAATTATAATAGAAAAATGCAAAAACGGTGAGGGTTTGTGTGTGCAACACCACTGATGAGCATGTTGAGTTTAGTTAGATACATACGATCAACTCATGTTGTGAGCACTGTGACCTGTGACTTGTTTTCCAGATTAAACAAAGCTTAGTAAATAAGATTACCAAAGTAACAATGAACCTGTTCAGTACTTAGATTGGAGACCAGTTAGTAAGAGAAGCCACTGTAAGTACCAAGTACCCTGTGTACCAAACAAAGCAAAGATTAGAAAATAAATTACCAAAGTTAGGTAGCAATAAGTTAGTTTAGTATTTTGATGGACAACAACTTGGTAACTATCATCAAAGTTAAGAGCTATAAGCCTTTTGGATATTGAGATGGGCGACCACTTAGTAACCGCAAATAGTGTAAATAACCTGTGACCTGTGTGTCAGACTTAGGTAATATTAGTAAATAAATTACCAAATTTAAGTAGCAACAATCCTGTTCAGTATTTAGATGGGCGACTCTTAGTAACAACACTTAAGTAAGTAACCTTTGATCCGTTAGTCAGACTTAGATAATATTAGTAAATAAATTACCAAAGTTAACTAGCAATAACCTGTTCCATATTTAGATGGGCGACCACTTAGTAACTGCAAGTAGCGTAAGTAACCTTTTAAGTTAGACGAAGTTAGAAGTGAACTATGACCTTTAGATTAGACGAAGCAAACATTACTAAATAAGACTAATAAAGTTAAGTAGCAATAATTCTTTTCAGTACTTAGATGGGCGACCTCTTAGTAACAGCAAGTAGCGTAAGTAACCTTTGACATGTATGCCAGACTAAGCAAAGATTAGTAAATAAGATTACCAAAATTAAGTAGTTATAAACCTGTTCAGTACTTAGAAAACCAATAAGTAACAGCAGTTACCGTCAGTAACCCGTGATCTTTATGCAAGAATTTGCAACGATTAGTAAATAATAACTTTTGAGTATAGATACTTTAGCATAAATTAATCGCAGGAAAATATTCTTGCATGGCTTCATTAATTGGTTCTATTTTAACTGAATGCCTCGTAATTGCAGCGTTATACAAAAGCGAAGCTGCATAGTTACATGCTCATTTGTCCTGTTAATAATGTGCCATGTTGATTCCTACTACGTGCCTAGAGCGCGTAGTAGGAATCAACCTTACAAGAAATGTCTTTGGTTAAACGACAAAAATTGGTCTCTTGTAGATAATCGCGAAAAATATCCGATATAAATCATTTGATATATGTCTTATGGCCGGGGGTTAGAATGCTCAGAATTATTTGGGTTCGAACATCGTGTTTTGGTACTCTTTGAAAATACTCAAATACAAGGCGCAATATTTTCTATATTAATTTCTATAATTCATTGTATTTTATTTTGTTTAGCTTTTCTTAAAACGTCACGAGGCCAAACTGAGAAAAACGGAACAACAAACTTATTTGGTTTCGTTTCGTTTCGTTTTATGGCATATTTACCATTATAGATTATTTAATGCCAAATCCTCTGTACATACATATTAAATATGTATGTTTATGAAAACATTTTTTATAACATTCTAAAACTAGTTTTAGCTCATTTGTTTGCACACAGTTAAATGCTTTCAAGTATTGCTATTTAACAGTAACAATTTAGCATCAGTCATTTGTTTATACTCATTTGAATAGATATACCTGATATATAAAGGATTAGTTTGTCGGAATTTTTCATTTTTAAATGAGTTAGAAATATTTTTTAAAATTCTGGTTTCAATTATTGCTATTTAACACTTACAATTCTGTTCAATATTCATCATTTGTTTGCTGACATTGAAGAAATTACAAGTATAGCTGTTTAACACTAACAATTTAATAAGGCACCAGTCTTTTGTTTACACACAGGTAAATGATCAAACAGTTCTATTTCTAACCATTCAATTTAGCATGAGTCATTTGTTTGTACACAGGTTAATGAAAAAACAGTTTTATTTGATCCCCAAAAGACCCTTTCATGTATTACCATTCTGGATCAGAGTGGACCAGGGAGCGACGGCAGTGAAGGGGTACAAAGTTCCAGCATTACAGGAGCCTCGCCATCAGATTGTTTAGTGTCATATATAGGACACTCGTTGGGTGTGGGGTTCGTTCTACTTCACTGCAGAGATGCAGTTGGTGTATTTTAGAGCTCCAATCGACTCGGCCAACAAATATTGTATTACAGCAATTCTAAGATTAGTACTGCCTTTCATTCCAGAAATGATATAAATTATAATTATTACGATAGTGAGTCAAAAGTTTTGCAATATTTCGGTAACGTGATTTATAATTCGGTTTCTGGAGATGCATTTGGCGAGGTTGTGAAGGTGGTGGTGCCCGGCTCACCTGATACTCTCCAATTGCTACTTTCCAGATTTGCTCATATGGCTTGGTGGTCGGTCTTAAAATCTACGGTTTTAGGGTTACTTGGGCTTGTCTGATCGTCACGGTTCTTGTAACCAGAGCGAAATTTACTCAACCATCTTACTGGTAAGTGATAAAGTGCACCTTTAACCCTTCACATTTCGCACAACAAATGTTTTTGTTTGTTTCGACGGATTTATGACCCAGTTTGAACTCGTAAACCACGAATTTCCGAAGTAGAATACGTTTGACGTTTATCTGCGTGGCTTTCAAATCACATTCAAAGTGAAGCAATGTACAACGTGTCTGGTACCAACTACCACGATGTATCTAATCACGGCGGGTGCCCATTCCACTGGTCGAACGGCTTCAGTCACGTGATATACGCGTTGTAAACTGGCACGTACCCAAAGACTGCAAAATTGTTGACTCACCGAAATATAATTTGTTTTGAATTATAACCAAAAAGCTTAGTACATAAAAAGTATGCTCCTTGTTTTAAAAAGGAATGAAAATGTCTTTATAATAAATCGTATTTAAAATATTAAAAAAAACTATTAAAGACTGTATCCTGGTATGACTGTATCTGATGGTGAGGCTCCAGTTCCTGATTTCTTGAGAGTGTACATTATCACATTATTGCCATTATTCCCAGGTCCACTCTGACCCGGAGTGATGATTTGGTTTGGTTTGTTTTTTTCTGATTAATGGTATATCATCCTATGTAATAATTTTCAAATTCTGATATATATATATATATATATATATATATATATATATATATATATATATGCAAATGAATATTAATTGTAAATCAATAGTCCTGAATTAGTGTTTTAAAATAGGTCAAAACTTTTTGTTTGTATAAACTTGTTGGTAACATAGTCTATATCTTTAATAGGAGGCCAATTATTTTTAAGAAGATGATTATGTTTTTGAGAGCATTTTTTTAAATAGTTCCTTCATGCTGTTCGCCATATAAAACTTATATATTGTATGCATAAAACCCAACCATCACCAACCTAAAAATATGCGTTTACAAATCATATATATTATATATGTGAAAAAAAGGTTGTGGCATTAAATAACCTATAGAGGTTGATATGCCATTAAATCCAACCAACAACAACAATAGTTTTCGAATTGATTTGTATAAAAATTATTTGTATTCCATTGGACTGTGTACAAAAACTTCCAAAAGAATCAACATAAAAAATGTAAATATGAACGTACAATGAATTCGATTCCCTAACTTTTTGGTATAAAATAACTATAAACGTGTTGACATGCCGTTAAAATGAATAAATCCTTTGATACGATGTGAATATAATTGCATAATGCACGTAGAAATTATTTAGAAAGAGCGAGTGTTGGTGGATGCAAGTAGACCAAGCATTGGTCACTTTTTTCGAGAAACATGCCACATAAGACACGTCTTATCTTATCATCAGGCGGATCACACAAGTAAGAAAATCAGAGATAATTTTTTGTCGAAGTTACCAAAAAAAAAAAAAAAAAAAATTCACTTCGGAAGACCATACACGTAGGTATCTGTCTTTAAAATAGGGAAAAGTTTTGGTTCTTTTTATTATTTATTTATTTTTTATTTTCGGTAAAAATATCTTTTCTTAGGCGAGTCATTCAGAAAGCATTACGCACCGCATGTAGCCCATGAGCCGTAGTTTGCCCAGAACTGACCTAGACTGATAAGGGAACATCGGGTGGTTAAGGGTTAACGGTTGACCGCCTACGCTAGGAAATTATTATTAATGAGTTCTGATCTAACTAGGCGCCCTACATTTCTAGTCTTGTGTTACATCTAAGATCAGCTTAGTAAACAACAATACTGAATAATATTTATGAAGTGGTATTAATTTTTATGCACATATCAGTAATAAATTTTTTGTAGTACACTTGCAACGTGTTTGTAACGATTGTTAGCTTACTAAGTAACCAGACATTCGACCCTAATTAGGTACACGTTTTCTCTATCAAAGCCTTGTTCTAAACTAAACTAAGCCTGATAAATAAGAGGGATTTCCCGCTGTGAAGTGGCTAACGTACAGGACTGTGACATCGGAGTAAGGGAATTCGAACTCTGGTCACGCTGTTACGTTCACTTTTGGACTAATGCCCTAAAGAAAAGTATAAACTTGTTTATCATATTTACCCAACCCCTCTGCTCGGGTAGGATATGACACAAGGTCAATTTTTTAAGCGGAGTTTAACAGGTTTGAATTCAAAGTTTTCCTTCTCCTAGACTAGTTGCCTCACCAAGGCTGAAGAACCTAGTCTATCCTACTATTTACCCATAGCTGGAGGGAGATTAATTGGATTCATACCTTTCCCAAGGGTATTAGTGCTATGTGAAATGCAATCAGTCCAGGATTTGAACTCGTGTCGCCGTGTCCAATTCCTGCGACGATAACCATAACACCTCCAGTTATGGGTTAAATAGTACCATTACTTTCCTTCTGCAAATATGGCTTTGGTATCAGATAATCTATGAAGGTTGATATGCCATTAAATAAAAAAACCAAAGTAATCAATGAATTTACTATAATATCTCAACTTTAGTTTAATGACTAGCATACCATTCTTTCATAGAATACACTTCTACGAGAGTCAGTTGAAAAGTTCATAGGTTGACCAAAATACTCTCACGGAATGTGATCAAATGAGGTTTATTTTTCAACGTAGTCTCCCTTGTGGTACACACACCTCTTCCATCACTGTTGCATGGCATGGATCCGATTGGTAAAAAAAGTTGTCAACAGCAGATATGACGTCATCATATGAACTTTTCAACCAATGAACTTTTCAACCTAACCTCGTATATTCTAAAGTAAACCTTTAGTTGAGTATAACGCACTTTTTGATGCGCACCCATTGACACACGGCAACACGCTGCAAAAATACCTTCAGCTGCTCCATTAAAATAATCCCATAACACTGTGCATTCAATACCCAATAAGTGAACAACAACATCTTCACCACAAATATTGATTGTTTATTCAGAACATTATCGAATGATTGGCTTCAATGGTGCAAGCTGGTAAGCAAGTTTTAGGACAGTTTTTTTTATAACAATTTTGTTTTATATTCATTTTAGTGATACGTCTTGACATGTATAC
The DNA here is from genome assembly GCA_963585895.1 of Sepioteuthis lessoniana. Classification (NCBI taxonomy): domain Eukaryota; kingdom Metazoa; phylum Mollusca; class Cephalopoda; order Myopsida; family Loliginidae; genus Sepioteuthis; species Sepioteuthis lessoniana. The sequence continues at coordinate 67,836,104 of OY757909.1, forward strand.
TCACGCAATAAACGGGGAAAAGACTTAACATCTTTATAACATACTGAGTTGAAGATAAAAATGAAATTTGATGACACGATATCGTTATTTTTAAGATGTTTATTTTATATATATATATATATATATATATGTACATACATATATACGTATGCGTACATATATATACATATATGTATATAGTATTTGTCATGATCTGTTAAAGAAAATAATTTGCAAAAAAATTTGCAGGACATATACAATTTATATAATTTGGCAGCCATATTCAACATGACTGATAAAATGAACAAAAATAAAAAACGAAAAAAAAATGGATAAGTATATCCAATATAGTAATAAATATACTAGCAACAAAAAACTGTTAACATGAACACATAAATAGCATGTTCTTTGTTTTTATTAGCTCTTATCTTAGTCATAAAATCAACTAAGCTTTAACGAAACAAAAGAAAATGATAAAACAATTGACGAGGGAAAGGACCGTCATGACGTGGCTAACAAGTTGTCTCTCTTTTAGCGATTATAGATTGTAGACTGTTTGGTTTGGTTAAAGTTGGTGAAGTGTTGGCCGGCATCGAGGGTTCTGTATGCATTCGTGTATCATGCGAGTTAATTCAGCTTCCTTCATCTGGGTAGCGATCTTATTGAGTAGATAACGATAACCATGCGTGGGTGGGTTGTAGAAAAATCCGCCCCTGCAAAAAGATAGAAATTACAACAAAGTTATTACAATCAGATAAGATAAAAAAAAATGCATAAAGCCAACAACTTTACATTATTCATTGCAATTTCTCCTTTTCTTTTTAATTTTTTTTTTCTTTTTTTTGAATATTCTTACTGTTTGAAAAATACGACAGATAACTCTTAACCCTTATTATGACATCTCAGAAAATGGCTACATTCTTTATTTACACAGGCTAGTAAAAAGCATTAAAAGTAACTTTGAAATATGCACACACACACACACACACACACACACACACACACACATATATATATATATATATATATATATATATATATATATATATATATATATATACATATGTGTGTGTGAGTGCGCGTATGTGTGTGTGTGTGTGTTAGGTCACTCCTAGCAGTAATAATACTACGTAACAACCTGTTTTATATTCGGGTCACTGAGGACTAAACCGATACCCCCAAGTGAGTTTGTTTGGTGCAGTGGGTGGCAAGACACTCTGCTGGAAGAAAAACAAGACCTGTCATCGGGTAAAGGGAGCATTTTTGCTCAACGGACATTTAGCTCTTTTTTTCCCCCGTAGTATTGGACCTCTTATTCTTTGTCAAGTTAATCAACTAGGATTAGGACAACTCTGATATAACACCTGCGGTTGAGGTTATTACTGCTTATCTTGCTTCGGCTTGTCACTGGATAATAACCAGAAGGATTTACAGAGTGGTATTCGTAATGTACAAGCAGTGGCCACAACAATACTTTGATTTACAAATGTTTCTTTACGATTTTTTTATCCACAAACATTTCCCTCGAAAAAGTGAGGTAACGTATGCAGACTCGATCTGTTAATTACGAAGCACCGACAACGTCACCAGCAAGAAGAGGTTTCGATTTCTTTGTTTAATGGCATATCAGCCTTCGTGGGTTATTTAATACCCGGAGCATAGTGGTTAATATCCCGGACTGCGACATCGTAGTGAAGGAATTCAAACTCTCGTTGCGCTTTTACGTTTACTTTCGGTCTAATACCCTTGGGAAAGGAATGAACCTCCTTATACCCTCTAACTATGAGTTAAATTGTACCAGAACTGTCCTTCTGCAATGATTCTTTTAGCATTAAATAACCAACGAAGATTGAAATGCCATTAAACAAAGACATCACACTCAAACCAAAAATAAATGAATAAATAAATAAACAAATATTGTGTCCCACTTAATATGAATTTAACAAGAGTTCAGTGACTCTAAGCCTCTGATGCCCATTCAGCTGTGATTGTAGAATGCACCGACTGTATCTCTGCAGAGGGGTAAGACTCTCCCTCACCAAGTGTCCTGTAATGACTTTAAGCCATCAGATAGTGAGGCTCCAGTAATGCTGGAGCTTTAGAGAATGAGGAGTACCACTTCATTGCCGTCGCTCCCAGGTCCACTCTGACCCGGAGTGGCAGCATCTGACCGGGTCCTATCTATGAACCAAATAGAACTGTTTGACTTTTAAACTGAGTGCAAACAAATGACTTATGCTAAATTGAATTGTTTTAAAAAGAATTGTTTGATTATTCAACTATGTGTAAATAAATGACTGAAGTTTAATTGCATTGTTAGTGATACATAGCAATACTTTGAACCTAAGTTGTGTGAGATAAACCTTTTTTATCATTTAACTGTGTATAAAATGTTTGATGCTTACTGGATTTGACAGTAAATAACCTACAATGGTTGATATTGTTATATATTGACCCTCGACCGAGCCGTCAGTCAAGAGATGCACCTGTGTAAATAAGCGGAAGAACAGAGGAAGCAGGTGAACGTTAGACAATGATATAACCAGGTGCCCGACTCGAGTCAGTTGGAGAGAGGATGCCAGCGTGAGAACCAGCTTGCAGACTGAGGGCCTTGCAGCCCTCAGTGACCCACGGCTGAGCAACCCATCCAAGATGAGAAAGAAGTACTGCTATGGTCGAAGAAGAACTTAGGGTCAATATAGCAGTCTGTCCCCGTCTCCAGCTCATCTCTCACACACAAGAAATATCACCCTATTGAGAATAAAGTGTGAGAGATATATTTTTATAAAGAAGCGTGTTCGTTTGTTCATTGAAGTTCGTCATTATTGTTGACTATGTCTCTGCTTATATTTATAGTTGTATATGTATTATGGTATACAACAATATGTCATAGAACCAAATCAAAACAGACTAATCTAAGCCTTTATCTATTTTGGATTAACTGTTAATAATATTCGTAATAAATATATTAGTAATAAATAATTAAAGTGATCAATCATCAATGAAGCGAGAGATTCCTCTGAAGTGTGCAGTATTTACCAATCTCTAATAAAGTAAGTAAAGTTGGCGACTGTAGTCGAGGACGACAAGAAGGCTCCCTTTTCAATAGCTACAATACCAAGGTATAGGGGAGGGTGCTACCCCTTTCCCTGTATTGCTCCACTAGCCTTGATACGTCCCTTATATTGCTGAGTGTTAAGCAAGGAGGTATCAAGTACCATTTTTAATGTCTTTGGTATCACAGGACCTGGGATTGAACCCAGGTCTCCCGGACCATTGGCGAACACTCTACCCACTAGGCCAACGAGCCTAGGTCTTTTTAATTCTCTAATGCCGACATATAACTTTGCTACTAGCTGTCACTGAATCCGATGATGACATTCTGATTTTTTTAATTTTTTTTTATTTTTGGACAAGTATTGCCAATTGTCTTAAGGGATGTTCCGGACCTCTTGATTTCTTTGGATGATGTCGTTACACCTAAGTTTTTGTCTACCTGTTTTACGTCACTCTTCTCCAAGTTTATTATATATAGAACTGTTTTGGCATTTAACTGTGTGTAAACAAAATTAGCTGAATTAGAACTGCTTGAATAAACTGAATAGTTTGAAATAGAAATATTTTTGACAATTCAACTGTGTACTCATACTTGACTGAATTATATGAAATAGAATTGACTATTTGTATAAAAATGGATTTGGCGTTAAATAACCTACAAAGTGTTTCAAAATGTACCATAGCCAGATACGGCCATGTGCGAAATGGACATCGAATGTTGGTAACATATATACATAGAACATAGGAATCTCGAAATTCGAAAACACGTAACGACTTCTTTGTTCAGGTACGAAACCTTTTTATTACTTTTGAGTTAAAGGTTTCGATATAAGGAGAGAGACACAATCTTTTTATGCTGGCTTCTTCATCTGGCCCCTATCTCGTGCGGTACCCATGGCGCGCAAATTCGTCTCGCCTCAGCGAGCCCCAAAAGTCGAACCTGCTCGTTCAGCGTCTAGTTTCAACTCTCCTGACTTTTCTTCGAAATCCCCAAAATCCTCCGCGCGCTTCCGGTGCGTGACGTCATTCGCACTCCGTCACCCTGTTCTTCATCTCGGACTATTGTGACATCTATGAGTGATACGTCCGCTCTGCACGTGCACGCGTTAACACCTGCATCAAGTTTGCACCTAACTAACCCATGTGCTGAGCCGAAAGGTTCTCAGCCTAACTAAACCCAAAGGCATGAACCTAATTCCTTCGGCCATTATATTACAAAAGGTTGATAAGCCATAAAACCCAACAAACCAACCAACTATGTTTAGATTACAGGAGCTATTCTGGAAGTCTTCTATCCTCAAGTCAGTTCGAGTGGCCAACTCAACTTAGGTTGCGTTGGACGGGTATATCGTTCATGCTGGGTGTTTAGATTTCTCCAGAATGAATTTATTTAGGGTATGCTGCTACCACTCGACATTTAGTATTTTGCATAAGTGATGCATCATAGAGACGTGAAGTCTTTAGGTATTCGCTTTGTATACCATCCATGTTTCTGCATGGTACAGGAGGTATGAAAGAACTATGGCGCAGTACAGTGCACATTTAGTTTTTATGGAGAGATCTTTGTTGAGTCAGACTCTTTTCCTCAACCCACCAAGAGCCTTAGACGTATTTAACGTTCGTGTATTTAATTCCGCATCGTCTGTTGTCAGCGACTGTGGAGCCAAGATATTTGAATTTTATCACGCAGTGGAATAGTTTAGAATTCAATTACTATTCTTGTGATAGTCTCAAAAGTTCCCAATTGCTTCATATAATTCTGCTAGACGAGAATAAGTTTAAAGATAGCAACACGCCTCTTCAAAATATTTACATAATTACACTCACATTACTATATCTTCCTTACTGCACAACAAAACATGCATATCTCAAATTGTTTATACACAAGACAAATTCGCAAACTACTCATACGTATACACTTAACCACAAACGGGCATTTTGCTGTTTTTCACATTGGGGCATTTTTACTTTTCTGCTAATGGTCTGATCAATTACAGACACAAAGGTCATCTTAATAGAATATATAGTGGATTTGTATGCAAAACGTTAACTTGACCGGAGGTACATTTATGGACACGTTTTTAAACGTTGCTTTTAGGAAATTAAGAGGTTACTGATTCCGGTTCCATGTACCAAGTTTGTTGAAGTTGAATGGATCAAAACTACAAAACTAACTAATTCATTTTCCGCAATAACACTTATGGTAGAGGTAATCGTATATATATATATATATATATATATATATATATTGTAGTATGCGCTCCATGTATCAATATTATTATCATATATATGCATATATATTTATTGATGTATGGGATTCAAGTTATTTACATTATTTTCGTATATAGGCCATATCCTTTTTACCATATATATATATATATATATATATATGTGTGTGTGTGTGTGTGTGTGTGTGCATATGTTACTTTCTCATTATTATTTTACTCTTTTGAGAGTTTTTCTCACCAGCATCAGCTAATATTTTTCAACTGAAGTCTGAGTGGCAGCAATTCTCCTCAAGTCTCCCGGACTATTCTTAGTATTCTGGCCGATCTCAACAAATCTGTGGTTCGTATGGTCTCCACTTGTCCTTTTATTTCGAAGTCCTTCTGTCCCTGTATCCATTTGTATCAATTAGTAACTGTACCTAGTGCACCAATTACAATTGGTATCATGGTCACTTTCAAATTCCAATGTTTTTCAGTTCTCTGGAAATGTCTGAATGCTTTTCTCTCTTTAAGTTTTCCTTCAGTATTACCTTGTGATCAACCAAAACGGCGAAGTCCACAATTAGGAAGATTATCTTATTTTTTTTGTTGGGTATCAATTAGGTTTGATCGTCTGGGCGAGATAAGATTATCCATTGGTATCTTAAAATCCTAAAGAATTTTGTGCATCTCATTTTCTAGGACGGATTCTGGATCATCATTTGTTCGTATCTTCAGATTTATGCTTCTTTCACAATTCTCAGTGGATCACCTTACCCACTCAGTCGTGACAAGCCTAAAACTCTCTTTGTGCTAATTTACTGCATTCGCTTATAATGTGATTGATCGTTCCGTCTCTATCACCACATAACCTACATTTGCTATTTTATTGCGTCGTGTCTATTTTTTGCTTTGACATAGTCCTTATAGCGTTGTTTGTGCTGCTATCAGATGAGATTCAGTTTCTCTGTTAAGGTTTCCCTTTCTTAGCCATATCTTAGTCTTCTCGTGTAAGATTTTAATTGTTTGTCGCTTGAAGTGTCTAAGCAGTTTTTTTTTCTTTTCCCTTTTGTTTTCTGATTATTTTTATTCTGTTGATGCTTGCGTTGTTTATATTATTTCTGGTGGCTGTAATCAGTCTTCCTCTGCGCTTTTTATTTAGTATTCTAGTCGTTATTGCCGGCAAGTCCTCTTCCTCCTTCTTTTCTTGACACATACAATATGTCTACGTCGTCACTGGGATGTAAGGCCTTATGCATCGTCATGAGTTTTCTTGTTCTCTGGTCCATTTGTTGAAGTTCTTCTCTCGCCCACTTAAGAAAGGTCCTAAGTATTTTACGGAAAGTACAGTCCAGGTATTTATTCCTTTGATGAAATTTCTGCAATGTAGTTAGGTTTCGAGTAGTTTTCTCGTTCTCCTGAGGTATTCTTTTTTAAAAGTTTTTTCCTCTCCGCATGTTTGATGATTTTCGCTTTCAATATTCTCAAGGATTTGTAAGTTTCCTTTTCTCCGAGCGTTCTGAATTTTTCTTGATTTGGCAATTTCATACCTTCCATTATTTATTGCTTTCTGTTTTTCATTACTAGCATGGTACATTTTTATGCTAAATTTCATCCCTATATCTTCACTGTATATCTCCACTACCTGTATTAGAGTTTCCAATTCTTGTTCATTTATGGCAAACAGTCGTCTATGTACATTAGGTGATTTATTTTTTCTTGCTATTTGTGGCGTTTGTATCCACCTGTGCATTTTCTAAGTATGTGGTTGAGTGGCATCATTGCTATCACATATAGTAATTGTGATAGCGCATCTCCCTGGAAGATTTCTTTCTGGATTTTCTCTTCAGCTTAGTTTTTCCTCCTGCAGTAAATTCCACTCTCCAGCGTCAGCTGATGGTCCTTCACTTGAGTCTGACAGCGATTCTTCTCAGATCTAAAGGATTCTTTTCAGAAATCAAGACAATATCAACAATGCTGTGGTCTGTATAGTTTTGATTCTTCGTCTCATTTTGAATTCCTACAGTAATATTCTAGTAATATTTGGAAGAATAATGTAGGAAGACAAGAAAAATCAAATTAACTACAACTAGCTCAATTGACTAAAAATCCCTTAGAGGAACTTGGCTGCCAAAAATTGATTCATGCTTCATATTCTCCCGAGTTTACTCCTGATTATCACTTATTTTGAAAATACAGAATCATTTGGATGGTTTTAGGTTGACATCAAGAGAAGCGGTTGAACACAACTTAATCTCTAATGTGACATAAAAACTTAAAGAATTTTTCAAGCATGGTATCTATAAGATTGTTGACTGAAATAATGAGATTCTAGAAACCAATAGAGATTATGTTAATTATTGAATATTTCTATAAATTGAGTTTTTACTTTTATTTATCATATATACTCTAAAGTAGGGTATTCAATTCATTACAACCTGATGCATACATACGTGGTGTCTTCAATAAGTTTCCAGACTTTTTTTGTACAGGTATTTAAAATTGTTGTAGACTCTTGAAAATTCAGTATGTTATTGCTATACATCTTATGAGATGATTGATCAATTTTTATGATTTCAGGTTCAAATGAACAGCTACAGCATCAATTGGAATACACCCTACTAAAGCCTGATTGTCGCAGCTGGTGAATTTCAAAAATGCAATCTGACACTTTAGAAGAACGATATGCAATAAAATTCTGTTTTAAACTTAGAAAAAATGCCATGCAATGAAAGCTGGATCTACTGCTATGAGGCAGACACCAAGAGATAGAGTTCTCAGTGGAAGCATGCTGGCTCTCCCATACCCAAGAAGGCCAGACAGAATAAATCCACCCACAAACTTTTGATGATCCCTTTTTTTGATAGCACTGGCATTATCTACATGCACTGGGTTCCCACTGGTCACACAGTCAACAAGGAATACTATGTTGAGGTTTTAAGGGAGTTCAGGGAGAGATTCCGTCGGAAGAGGCCAGCACTCTTCAAATCGGGTCAGTGGTATTTCCACCAGGACAATGCACCAGTCTACAACTCCATCGTTGTCACAGACTATTTGACAAAGATGGGGATTAAGACAGTTCTTCAGTCTCCCTATAGTCCAGACCTTGCTCCCTGTGACTTTTGGTTATTCTCTTAAAGCTCAAGGAAAAAACATAGAGGCTGTTGTTACAAGACAATTGAGGAGATGAAAGAGGCTGTGACGAAGCTCATTGACACGTTCACACAAGAGGACTTCCATGGGGCCTTCTAGATGTTGTTGGAACAGTACAGCAAGTGCATAGCAGCTGGAGGAGATTACTTCGAAGGGGACTGAAGTTTCATGTGTGTACTATCAATAAAAGTGCCCATACGAAAAAAGTCTGGAAACTTATTTAATGATCATCATATATATATATATATATATATATATATATATATATATATATATAATTTATTTCAATCAGTCGCTTTATCTATCTGCCATAATGTCTTCAGTTGCTTACCTCAGTCTGTTCATGTGTACCACTCAATGTTTCTACTTTCTCAGAGAGATGCCACTTAATTTGCCTTAAGCAGCAGTAATAAACACTCAACTCTAACTGAAAGCTAGAATTTCAAATGCCAATTGAAATGAAACTCTTAATATTCTTTCAGTTTCTTTTCCAGCGAAAATTCAATATTCACAAAGTCTCTGATGTCGACGAATATCTTTATCATGAACAATTCAATCTATCAGTGTAATTCATACATAACGTTCTTATAACAACATTTCATTGAATAATAACAACAGTTTGTATCAGAACGTCAGACATTGTTTATTCGTCTATTGCCATTTATTTCTCATCTTCTGCTTTTATTTGGTTTTACTTATTTATTTTGTATCGAGTAAAAGATTCTTCTATTCACATTAAATATAAACTGCGTTTTCGCAGTTTTCTTCTATTATTTCATTTATTTAGTAAATAAAGAAACGACTTTTCCCTTCGACTATGGTGTACGGGCTTAGTTTCCATTTCTCCGCTCAACAATGTCTACTGTTCAACTCATAGTATCAAAACAAAGAAGGTTTTATATCATGGCTTACTTGCATATGAATAACATAAATATTAATAAGAGAATTGGTCATTTTCTTGTATTACATATTTCAATCGCTATGAGCAACTTCTTAAGCGTTCAATATCACAAAGCGATGGTCACTAAAGCAGATAAATAAACCCATGTTTCATTTAACTAGTGGTATATGCAGGTATCTTATATATATATATATATATAGAGAGAGAGAGAGAATACTTAGTCCAGTTAAACCGGAGTTAGGAGTAATTCCATCAGGACAAGAAATTATTCGTGAATGAATATTTAAATCTTCCTGGTAAAGAGCTCAATGTACCAATTATACAGAGCAATAATTTCTTTAAGAAAAAAACAACGAAACCAATCACAAAGGATTATAAATTTATTTCCATCCTGTTACGCATTTTTGAAATTTTCAAAAACACGAAAAAAATTAACAGGACTTCATCAGATATATATATATCATAATTATTACTATTATTATTATTATTAATAAGGTTTTTTGTTGCGCACTCGATCCCTAAAAGCCCTATACTTGAAGTCTTGTGCAAAAGTTAAGCAAGGTTCAGGAAGGAATTATATATATTGTACAGGGGTAGTATACTTCTCAAAGACCCAATCAAGAACATAATCAAAGATAAAGAACGAACTTCAATGAACGAAGGAAACACACTTCTTTATGAGAATATAACTCTCTCATTTTATTTTTGAAAGGGGCACACAGTTTGTTGGAGTTTGAGAGAGAGTTGGAGAGACATATACTCAGAGAGGGGACTTCTTCTTGACCCATATCTTCTTCCTGGAGCCAGGGGGTGCCAACGCTTGCACCCCCTTTGCAAGCCGCATCGTCAGAGACGACCTAACGCCTCTGATCGGTTACGTATCCCTAGCTCGACTCTCGATTCTGAATGGATCCTAAATCTGACCGCGTGTTTCTCATATCATGTGGACCCCTTCCGGTTACACACCTGTTCGACCGGCCGACCCTGACGTGCTTCCACTCCCCTGTTTACAAATCACAACGTGACAGCTTGTCAAAGTACATGGGGTCATCTGGAACGACCAAAAATCCATGTCAACAGCCATTATATAACACAGGGTGATGCAAAAGTTACATAACCATTTTAAACATTGAAAAACTTTTGAATGAAAAAGCTATATGAATTTTTGCTTCAGTTATATCTCTTCAAAAAGTTGTTAAAAGTTGAAAATCGTAGTCGAAGGTGACCCGAAGGCTCCCTTTTCAATAGCTACTGCACTAAGGTGTAGGGGAAGGGCGCTAGTCCTTCCCCTAGATTGCTCCACTTAATCCTTGATACGTACCTGATAATGCTGAGTGTTAAGCAAGGAGGTATCAAGTACCATTTTTAAAGTATTTGGTATGACCCGACCTGGGATTGAACCCCGGTCTCCCGAACCATTAGCGAAAACTTTACCCAGTAGACCAATGAGTTTAAAATGTCTCTTCTAACTCTTGTAAATTACTTTGAACTGATTGTGGAATATAGACTCTCCGTTTTTAATCTCACAGAACTTTCTTTTTCTTCTTTCCTCTTTGCATTATGGCATATCAACCACAGTGGGTTATTTTATGCGAAATCTTCCTTGGAGAAGAATAGTCGGGGTATCATTTAACATATAGTTAGGAGTTGAGATAAAGCGGTTTTAGTTGGGAAAAGAACGTCATAGTGCGGCTGAAGTTCGAACTCGCTTACTATATAATGGTAATCCAGCACTTTAGCCACTACACCATATGTACTCCTCCTGAACTTTTACAAACCTTATTGTTGGTCTCTCTTGAGATAGTACGAATATAAAAGATAATGAATGATTATAAAAAAAAACAAAGAAGAAATGGAATTTTTGCTTGTTGCTAATTATTGGCGTTAATTATATATTAGTCGTAAACTAGCGAACATTGGCTGCTTTTCAAAAACATATTGAAAGCTGTCGGAAGTCCTTTCAATAGTCCAACTGGAAGTGCCAACCTCTCCACCCACCGATCAATATAGCAAAAGCATATCAATAATCATCCGGCTTCCAGGACGAACGCATAAGATAAAAAATTGGCTAAAGAAATATTTTCAAACCGAATTAGCCACCTTTCAGCAAACCGATTTGAGCCTTCCCTACACTATATAAGAAGACCTTATTTGACCTATTGTTGGGAGATAAAGCAGTTTCTACCATTCCAACAGTATTAGTCCGAAACTGAACGCAATTGCAAAATTGGTGTTCGAAGAACTCGCTTACTCTGATATCACAGTTCAAAAAAGTTAGCTACTTCGCCAGGGGATTCCCCAGTAACTTTATGCCATCCTATCGTATAGCCAATGAAGAAATCACTATATTTTTTTTATATAGATATATAGCAGCCTTCTTTATTGTCACGAAAGAATCGAAATAGCTGCAAGTGAGAGAGAGAAACAGACAGACTTAGAGACGGACACAGGACTGCTATCATTAACACCATATCTTCTTAACCCAGGTTCATGCCACCATACCATGAGGGGTGTCCTCGTGGTGTAATGGATGGACTGCGGAATCATAGTAAGCGAGTTCGTATTCCAGACGCGATATTACGTTCACTTTCGAGCAAATACCATTGGGAAAGGTATGAACCCCCTTATCCTCCCAGCTATGGGTTAAATTGTATCACTACTGTTCTTCTCGGAGAATGGCTTTGGCATTAAATAACCTACAAAGGTTGATATGCGATTAAACAAAGAAACCAAACCATAGTATGTTTTTTGACGGCTTCCACAAGATCCACTGAAAATGCAACATTTGTAGTACATTATTCAAATGAGAGGGAATACAATGTACGAGCTGGTGGATTTATGATTAAATTACCTCCACTTATAAGTTGAGATATTCATTCTGTAAAATTACAGTATGTGACAACATAGCAAATAATGGAGTTTGTCTTATGTTAATTATTCTAAAATTTACCAAATACTTTCGTGACGCATGCCAACATCATTGTTCCCAGCACCAAAAGGACATCATAAACACTGATATCTCAAGAAAACCAATTTTGCTTTCTCGTTTTCAAAACAACTATTAGTAACCTGCTGTAATTCTTTCCGATGCATCTATTTAGCGAGTAGACTATTGTTTGTTTGTTAATAGTGACAGAACAATGTTCATCCATTTGATTCTCTTCTTCAAATAATTGTATGTAAATTTCCCAAGGAAGTGTAATAGTGAAATGGTTAAAGTAATGGATCGCGGAATCGTAGTAAGCGAGTTCGAGGTCCAATCGCGCTATTACGTTCACTTTCGGACAAATACCATTGGGAAAGGTATGAACCCCCTCCTAGCTATGGGTTAAGTAATACACCTGATGTTCTTCTAGAAAGATAGATTTGGCATTAAATAAACCAATAAGGTTGATATGCCTTTAAAAACAAGGTAGAGTAAGATACCAACAATATGAAACTTTCACTTTTAGATTATCGACCATTTATATCCCTTCCTGATCATATTCCTGGAAATACATGAACCAAAATCTCTTGTCTGCCTCGATGGAATCAAACAACTGATATCAAAAAAGTGAAAACGAGCCAGATAATTTTTTCTAATAGTTAATCACTTCAACAAAGAAACATTTATAATTACATGAGAGTATATATAATGTGATGATGTAAAATAATAGAGGATATTGGTTGGTTGGTTGGTCGTTGGGTTTTATGGCATATCAACCCTTGTAGGTTATTTAAAGCCAAATCCATTTTTATGCAGATATTCAGTTCTATGTTAAGCAATGCAGTTTAACATGAGCACACAGTTTAATTGTCAAAATCATTTCTATTTCAGGCTATTCTGTTTAGTCAAACAGTTCTATTTCAAACAATTCAGTTCACCTTAAGTATGCAGTTTCGATATCAAAACAGTTCTATTTCAAGCAGTTCAGTTTCTCACAAGTACACAGTGTAGAGGTAAAAAAAAATTCTATTTCGAACAATTCAATTTAGCATAAATACGCAGTTTAAATGTCAAAACAGTTCCGTTTTTTAAACAATTCAATTTAGCGTAAATGCGCATTTTAGATACCAAAAATAGTAAACTCAAACCACGGTTTAGTTCTATTTAACCCATAGATAGGACCCTCATCAGGTGCTACCAGTCCGGGACAGAGTGGACCTGGGAGCAATGGCAATGAAAGGGTACTCCGCATTCTCCAAACCTCCAACATTACTGGAACCTCACCATCAGATAGTTTTGTGTCTCATTAGGGGGTCTTACCCCTCTGCAGAGGTGCAGACGGTGTATTCTACAGCCCTAGCCGACTGGACAAAGTAATAGAGGAGTTGAGTCAATTATTTGAAAGGTACTGTAGAATCTCAAAAAGGAAATTAGAAATTGTACCCAGAGATGTTGTGTCAGCTGGGTATGAATGAAAGGATGACGCCGAGATCATCCTGAGAGCCTGGTGGAGTCTCGATCATGCGATAAAAAAGTCCTAGAATTTAGAAAAATAGTTAAAAATTTAATCAGTTAGTTTCTTGGCGTTGACGAGCACACATGTGTGAATATAGTGTCCACATATGTTTTCATCCTTGGACAACAGACCCACTTTCCTTAGTAATTGGGTTATATGTAAAAAAAAAAGATGTCTTAGATAAGGAAGTAATAAACTAAGTAAGTAAGTAAATATACAGAATTTCTTTTTGTATTCATTCTTCCCAAAAGAGATGTTTCTATATTTGAACGTCACTGCAAAGCAAGGAGGAAGTTGGCAGCAATCAAAGAAGAAGCAAGTAAAGGAAAGATAGAAGATTGTCCAAATAGGAGAGTCGAACTCTGCCCGAAGAAAAAACCCGAGTATTCAACAAAGGAAATAAATTCAAAACTTCTGACAATTATTACTAGAAATTTTCAAATATTGATCATAGAATGTAATTCATTTTGTTACATTAGAAATATGAATGAAGAATTGAAATATGAAATCAATTTTTAGCTTTTCACTTTTAAAAATTCACGCAGGTCGAAGGCGGAAAATATGAATATTTTAAGGAGGGGTTGCGGAACCAGTGACACTTTTTTTTTAAAGTTTTATATTTTTATGGAATCTGCGATATCTTTTTAAAAATGTACTTGTTGTATAGTAGGAAAAGTAATTAAATGTACCTTGTTCTTGAAGTTTTATCAAGACCAAAACTGAGTCAACTCAATTGGAGAAAAGTATATTCTTTAAATGAAAAACTAAAGGGATTTCCAGAAATGATAGTCCATCCTTCGTTGAAGTTTAATTTCAAAATAATTCTATTTAGTTTGATTAGAAGTGGATAATTTATGTAATTACCCTAATGCTTTAATGGTATCAAAAAATTTGAATTAAAAAAACTTTGTATTTTATGATGAAATAATTTTTATCTTGGCTTTTTTAGATTGTTTATACGAGAGCTTTACATAGATATTTCAAATTTTTTAGATCTTTACCATCTTTATAGTGTTTATTTGCAGTAAGTAAGTAAATTAAAGTTGATGACCGTAGTCGAGGGTGACACAGAGTCTCCCTTTTCGATAGCTACTACACCAAGGTGTAGGGGAGGGCGCTACTCCTTTTCCTAGATTGCTCCACTTTACCCTTGATCTGCACCTTAGTATGCTGAATGTTAAGCAAGGAGGCATCAAGTACCATTTTTTGAGTCTTTGGTATGACTCGACCTGGGATTGAACTCAGGTCTCGGGGGGCATTGGCGAACACTCTAACCATCATTCAGTACGTAGATAATATAGGTTTGGTTTCTTAGTTTTAATTGCATCTCAATCATCAAGAGTTATTTAATGCTAAAGTCATCCTTGTAGAAGAACATCAGTGGTACTATTTAACCCATGGAAGAGGGTATTAGAGGGTTCATACCTTTTCAAGGGTATTAGTCCGAAAGTGAATGTTATTGAGCGACTGGAGTTCGAACTTACTCACTATGGTGTCGCTATTCAACATGTTAGCCACGATGTTACAGGAACTTCCCCTGTAGATGACATATGTCTTCAATGTAAGGACATTTTTGTAAAAAAAAAAAATGATTATTTCCATTCAATGTTTTGGCTCACTGTTGTATTGCAATGAATTTTGCCAATCCCTTGGAAGAGAGAGAGAGAGAGAGAGAGAGAGAGAGAGAGAGAGAGAGAGAAATACTTGCTCTATCTCTTGTCACTTATGACAGTCATAAGCACAAAGCAATCAGGTTATTGAATTTTGGAACTGACTGCAAGTCCCCGAATTCATTCTGGCATAAATGATTGTAGACAGCTATCATGTCTACGTGAATATCAAAACTTCGGAAAATATTTTATGTAAAAATGAATAAAGAAAATTTTCTTTGCTGTTGTTGTTGTTGTTGTTTTAGTTGCAATTTTTGAAATTTTCTTTCTTTCTTTCTTTCTTTCTTTTTCAAATTATGTCTATTCCAGCTGTCATTACTTCTTTTTCTTCTTAGTTTCTTTCTTTTTCTTTCTTTCCTTCTTTATTTAACCCTTTCTTTCTTCCTTCTATACTCAATTTTTTCTATTCCTTTATCAATTTTGTTTTATATTCTTTCTATTTTGGTGTATTCTTTCTACATTTGTTAATTTCATTTTAGTTTCGAGAACAGAAATAATATCCGATCAATATAACATTAGATTGTTTCCTTGCTGCTTGAATTTGCTATAGAAGGTTAATTTTCTTGCCGTCTCCAAACCGTTTGTTCAGCTTTTCTAACTGCGACGAAATTCAATCAAGTTAAAAACAAAAAATTGATAAAACTATAAACAACTATTGATTTTTTCTTTTATCTTATTTTTAAAAAATTTTTTTATGTTTTTGATAAAGTGGATTTCGCTTCTTAAACATAATGGGACCATGAATTTAGATTCACGGGTCGTTTATTTTAACTGTTTTGCAGAAAATCGACAAAATATTACATCACGTTTGATTCTGTTCTGGTAAAATTAATCTTACCAACTAATTTTCCATTAATTCGTAATTCACTGTTTATCTCTGGCTGGCCCCGTGACCTGGTTTCGTCATGGTGATGTTACTTCTGTAGCGTTTCTTGGACACGAATAACAGGTGTCCATTCCTCTACGGATCTACAACTGATTTTAATTCAGAATCTTCCTTCTCTTAGACTGGTTACCGTATCAAAGTTAAAGAGCCCAGTCTGCCATATATTTATCCATACTTGCAGGAAGAATAGTTGGAGTCATACCTTTCCCTAGTATATCTATTATGGTTATGTGAAATGCAAGAAGTTTCGTACAGAATTTGAACTCGGGTCGATGAGTCCACTTCCTACGACGATAACTGTAACTCTACTAGCACGTTCAATATATATATATATATATATATATATACATAGAATGATATAAAGACAAAAGATTTAAGGTTAGGTTATTAGTTTTAATTGCATATAAACCCTCGTGGGTTATTAAATGCCAAATCCTGTTCACACACACACACACACACACACACAAATATATATATATATATATATATATATATATATATATATATATATATATATAGGATTGAGAAAAAATGAGTGGAAAAGTGGATAAATCAAGTACTGACAACGGATTCAAAAATAATTTGTTAACCAGTGCTTGATTTATTCACTTTTTCACTCATTTTTCTCATCTTGTCAGATTTACAGAAAATCTGCCGTTTCTCCATATAAAGGATTGTAATTTAATACAATTTCAAAGCAAATAGATCTAATGTTAGGTTGTTTGATTTCATGGCATATCAACCCTTGTGGGTTATTAAATGCCAAATCTTGTTAACACACACACACACACACACACACACACATATATATATATATGTGTGTGTGTGTGTGTGTGTGTGTGTGTGAACAGGATTTGGCATTTAATAACCCACGAGGGCTTATATGCAATTAAAACTAATAACCTAACCTTAAATCTTTTGTCTTTATATCATTCTATATATATATATGAGTGTGTGTGTGTGTGTGTGTGTGTGTGTGTGTGTGTGTGTGTGTGTGTGTGTGTGTGTGTGTGTGATTTGCAAGTGAATTGTTTGAAGGTAAATACATTTTTCGGAGAGTTAGGGCTCATTTGTTTCCACACTGTTAAGTGGTTTCAAGTATTGCTATTTATTGTTTTCACACAGTTAAATGGTTTCAAGTATTGCAAATACTAATAATTCTATTTGATATTAATCATTTGTTTACAAACAAGTGAATGGTTTTAAGGATAGTAAATGATTAAATCTTTCGATTTGATCCATAAGTGGGGCACAAACACGTACTACCACGCCGGGTAAAAGTGGGCCTGGGAGTAATGGCAATGAAGAGGTACTACATATTCCCCAAAACTCCTTGACTGTAGCCTCACGATCAGATTGTTTAGAGTCATACTCAGGATACTTGTTGGTGAAGGTTCTTACCCATCTGTACTGGGGTAGTCAACGTATTCTACCGCCCCAGCCAATAAGGTGGATAGATTTAAAACCAAACTGTAACAGTTGATCTCATGATACTCTTTTCCATTATTTTATGTTTTTAAAGTAGAAATAAATAAACCAGGTAAAAATAAACTAGGTATGATATTTAATTCAAACTACACCAAAATCTGATTGGTTTCTTTAGAATGACGTCACAATCCAATTCGTTAGTCACTACGCCACGGGGCCTTCCTCCGAAATCTGAGTAAAAATGATCTCGAGACAGTATGCATGTAGGATTCTATACTGATATATGACAGTTTCACGATGACGTTTCTGTTTGCATTTCTCTTGATGCTAATGCGCTTGAGATAAGCATAAATCCCTCTCTTCACTCTTCACTCACCACTCAACTAGGAGTGAATAGTAGGGCAGACTGGGTTCTTTAGAATTGACTAGACCAACTAGTCAAGGTGTAAGAAAGTTCTGAATTTAAGCCAGCTTTACTCCGCTTAAAATTGATATTGTGTCACATCCTACCCGTGGAGGTGGCACTGGGTAAATGCAATATATACCAGTTAGGAAGCATCAGTTTTTATGCATCTAGATAATTTCTAAACTCTGGATTCCTTAAACCCCTTCTTTAGACGACAATGAATATCTTAAAGTCAAATGAGCTGAAATATTCGTCTAAATTCGTTATGATTAACCATATTTACCAACCCCTCCGCTCGGGCAGGATCTTACACAGGGTCAATTTTTAAGCGGAATTTAACAGGTTTGAATTCAGAGTTTTCCTTCTCCTAGACTAGTTGCCTTACCAAGTTGCCTTAAGCCTTACCAAGGCTTAAGAACCTAGTCTGTCCTACTATTTACCCATAGCTGGAGGGAGAATAAATGGACTCATACCTTTCCCAAGAGTATTAGTGCTATGTGAAATGCAATCAGTCTCGTCCAGGATTTGAACTCGTAACGCTGTGTCCATTTCCTACGACGATAACCATTACACCGCGATTAACGTGTCGGACAACAGTCACGAAGTAAGCTAGTTCGAACTCCAGTCGCACAATTACGTTCACTTTCGGACTAATACTCTTGAGAAAAGTATGAAGCTCTTAATTCTCCCTGCAGATATGAACTAAAAAATATATCTACTGTTTTTCTACGAGTATGGCATTGGCATTGGTTTGGTTTGGTTTCTTTGTTTAATGGCATATCAACCTTTGTAGGTTATTCAATGCTAAAGCCATTCTCCTAGAAGAACTGTAGTGATACTATTTAACCCATAGCTGGGAGGATAAGGGGGTTCATACCTTTCCCAAGGGTATTTGCCCGAAAGTGAACGTAATAGCGCGACTGGAGTACGAACTCGCTTAGTACGATGGCGTTGGCATTAAATAACCCATGAAGTTTGATATGCCATTAAACAACCAAACCCATTTAAATTTGTCATTCCAATAAATAATCATCCTCACCACAAATATTGGATGTTGTCTGAATTTTTTAAGTGGGTCATAGTTATATATTTGTGATTTGTTTTTCATACGAGTCGTTTTTTTTTTTTTTTTGTTGCTTTTGATCGCAAATGCGCTGATCATTTTCAGATTCGGGAAAATAAAATCCTGATCAAAATATGAAAACGACATTCAATAAAAAGTGTTAAAATAACATTAGAAGAAAAATAAATGGAAAATTTCTACATCAAAGAAATTCAGTTAAAATTATCAGATATATCATAGTGTCCTCACAATATTGATAGACTAAAAACCAGATTATGGAGAATGTAACTATAAGACTAAATTTGAATGTCTGCATATGAGCTTCCATAGCTTAATCAGTAAGATGCATCCTTAGTCAGACACTTGGTTGGTTGGTGTTTTACGGCGTATCGACCCTTGTTGGCTATTTAATGCCAAATATTGTATATATATATATATATATATATATATATATATATATATATATATATATTAGGTTGCAGAACAATATTTTCCATGGATTAAATATATATAATATATATTTATTTATCATTATTATATATATATATATATATATATATATATATATAAGCGAAAATTTTGTCAGCAGCTTTATCTTTAAAAGAGAGCCCATTTGTTTGCAAACAGTTAAATGTTTTCAAGTAACGGTAGCACTAATGATACTGATATTAATCATTTGTTGGCACACATTTAAATGGTTTCAAGTATTGCTATCTAACACTAATAATTCTATTTGATATCAATAATTTATTGGCACACATTTAGATAGTTTCAAGTATTGCTATTAAACACTAATAATTCTATTCTATATTAATCATTGTTTGTTTTCTGAAATTATTTTCAAAGAATAACTACAATGATTTATGTTAAAGATAATTTAATGTCTTTCAACAAAACTAAAGAAGTCTTTGTTCCTAAAGCTGAAATCTGCTCCGAAAGGTCATCAATTTCAGACTATTGAAGGTATAAAAACTACGCCACGAGACCTTCCCACTATTCCTTTAAACAATTTTCAGAAACCCTTTTAAAAGTAAGGGTTCCCTATGATCTATCAATCAATAATGAATGGGGTTTATTTTGAAAGAGACAAATCTCATTAAATAGTAGATAAACAGACATGTTCGGTAAAAAGTTCGTTTTTTATGCATCTTGTATATATTTATATTATGTCAGGTGTCTGCAATGTTCCCAATTTCAAACATTGAAAGCGAATACTCAGTTAAAAAGAGGCTTTTGGCAGTAGACATTTGGACACATACCACTACACTCCCCCATATATATATATATATATATATATATATGGACTTTTTATTTTATTTAAGAACGAGTATGTTCTCAAGATGCAGTGATTGGTTTAGTTTGATTTTTTGGCATATAAACCATTGTAGGTCATTTAACGTCAAATTCTTTTAATACATATATATTAAATATATGATTTGCAAACATATTTTGGAGATAAAATTCTTAAACGAGCCCGAGCTCTTTCTTTTTCTTTTTCTTTTCTTTTTTTTTTTTTTTTTTTGCTCACAGTTAATTAGTTTCACTTATTTCTATCGAATACAAATAATTCTATTTACTTTTAATCATTTGTTTGCACACAGTTAAATGCTTTCGAGTATTGCAGTCTAACACTAACAATTTAATTAAACATCAGTTATTTGTTTACACACCGTTAAAGGATTAAATAGTTCAATTTCAAACAATTCATTTTAGCACGTCAACAAAGTTAAATAGTTCAAGTATTACTATGAATCACTAACAATTCAATTAAACATCAATCATTTGTTTACACATATTTAAATAATCAAACAGTTCTACTTCAATTAATTCAGTTTTTCAAGTCATTTTTGGCACTCAGTTTAAATGTCGCAATTTGAAGTACGCAATTTGAATATAAAAGTTCTATTTGACATAGATAGGACTCTATCAGGTGTTACCACTCAAGGCCAGAGTGAACCTTGGAGCGACGGCAATGCAAAGGTACTCTAAATTTCCCAAAGCTCCAGCATTACTGGAGCCACACAATCAGATTTTTCTTAGAGTCATATACAGTATATTCGTTGGGGAAGTCTTACCCTTCAGCAGACAGGCAGTCGGTGTATTCTACAGCTTCAGCCAACTGGGCCACTATATACAGTGAAGATTCTTTTCGTTATGATATAATTATATTTGCTCTAAATTTTTCTTTTTCATTGAATATACTTTTAATGCATTGAATACTTTTATTTCTAAATGTATTTATTGCTGTTTAAGGTTTCATTGAACGCTGGTAATTCTAATATCTATCTATTTGTCTCATTTGTCTCTCTCTCTCTCTCTCTCTCTCTCTCTCTCTCTCTCTCTCTCTCTCTCTCTCTCTCTCTCTCTCTTTATATATATATATATATATATTGTGAACGCAGATATCAACGTTATCTTAAAATGTACACAAGAATATATATTCAATAGTAGGTAGAGAATTCCCTAAACTGACCGATGTAGCTGAATTTTTCACATTATAATGTTCAATCTATGGAATTGATATGCGAATCACTATTGAGGAAGGACATTATGTTCAAAATATTTTTATATAATATACATACTTCTTACCGTCAAGTTTATTAGTGCATCTATGAATATGAAAAAGCTTAAAAGTGAACCTAAGTATATGAGGACGAAGTCCCTTTTTCGTAGCGGTTAACGTGCTGGACTGTGACATCGCTGTAAGCGAGTTCGAACTCCTGTTGCACTTTTATGTTCACTTTCTGACAAATACTCTTAGGAAATGTATAAACTCTCTTATTCTCACAGCTATATGTTAAGTAGTATCAATGCTGTTCTTCTGCAGGGATGGCTTTGGCATTAAATAACCCATGAAGTTCGATATGTCATTAAACAAAGAAACTAAACGAAAGTTAAACATAATAATAAAAATCAACTCGCATAATATCTTATTTCCAACGTAGAAATGCATAGATATAAATGTCTATTTCATCCCCGAAGAGGCAGAAGCTATTCTTTAAAGACTGGTACTCATGAATCCACCCTCATAAAGCCTGAACCTTCCCAAAACACTAAGGGAGGTTGGGTCAGTAGCTTGTAATGTCCTCAATAATGGTCTGTGGAATGATGACCTACCTTAAATTGCAACTTTCTTTTGAGTCTTGCACCCTATTCGTTCGGGATACAGATTACCCAACACTAATATAAACCACATGACAAATTTTGATTTCGTGGGAGAGACATAAAAGTCTATGAACATTCCTTTAAAAACAGTGGCAGATGGACTATTGCAAGCTGCACGTGTGTTCCTGCAAACACACACACACACACACACACACATACACACACATACGCACACATACGCACACGCGTAAACGTAAGCATAAGCACAAATACTCACGCAGAGAGAGAGAGAGAGAGAGAGAGAGAGAGAAAACTGAGTGAGAGATTCAGACTGACAGATAGACAGAGACAAACTCGCCACAGCATATCTAGTAGAAATACGCGTAAATTGTTGATATACGCATTTGAACTATCTGTATGAATCTCTTAATATTTCCTTGTTTATTCTATATTCATCTATCGCTATATAAATATGTGTGCGTGTGTGTGTGTGCAGGAGTGCCACGAAATCTACAACACATACAGAAAGTATAATCATACAATGGGATAGAGCAAAGCTCGGCCCCAAAACATGTGTGTCTTTTTGACAGTCCACTAAACTTGTGGTTTTCAAAATTTTGGGAACCGGGACTCCTTTGGTTTTTCAGGGTCTGTCTCGTAGACCTCTATATAATGAAAGTGAAATCTTAAGGACCCCATATAATCAAAAATAAAATCCATCAAAAATATTTTTAAAAATCGTATTCAATATTTAAACTGAAAAATGACTTATAGTGAGAGGAATTCGCTTGCCTTGCTTGGCACAAATTATCAATTCTTGGTGATATTTTTAACGAAGATACAAGCAATTAACTTTCCACAAAAAGTCTAGATCTTTATTTGGTCATTTTGTTGGTAAGTGCTGAAAATTCTGTTTCGCATAAATGTGTTGTTGTAGAAGATAGCAGCATTTTGACCGCCTTTTGAGACAGTGGATATTTAGAAGCCATACTAAGCCAAAATTTTGGGAGTAGTTGCTTTTTAAATTGAATTTTTATTGGTGTGTACAAGTAAGTAAAGTAAGTAAAGTAAATTTGGCGACCATAGTCGAGGGCGACCCGAAGGCTCCCTTTTCGATAGCTACTACACCAAGGTGTAGGGGAGGACGCTGCTCCTTTCCCTGGATTGCTCCACTTTACCCTTGACCCATACCTTATAATGCTGAGTGTTAAGCAAGAAGGCATCAAGTACCATTTTTTGAGTCTTTGGTATGACTCGACCTGAGATTGAACCCAGGTCTTCCGGGCCATTGGCGAACACTCTAACCGCTAGGCCAATGTTCGGTTTTTCAACGAATTTGCGGTTAAATCACTAACCGGATAATAGAAAATTTCAAGACACCCTTGCAGCGTTGACATTGCGAACGCCTGTGGACCCTGGACCACAGTTTGAAAACCACTGCTCAGCACGATGTTCATTTCATTCGTTGATAGTTGTGTTAGATTTCTTTGTTTAAGGAGGTTCAAACCCTTCCAAGGGTTGTCCAAAAATTAACATAATAACGTGACTGGAGTTCGAACTCGATTACTTCGACGCCGCACACCAACACTTCCGCCGTGACACTGGATAGTTGTGTTGAATATGGCTTATCGCACATATTGATGTCACTACTACTAAAATGTATTACCAACAACCAAACAGAGATCATATTCGTTGATAGGTTTCTGTAAACGTTCACAAGCGTCGATGATGAAAGTCAGTGGGTACAATTCTTTCTCGCATTGATAAATTCAATGATACACGCTTGATTTTATATCGGACTGCATTTTTCCGATTCTCACTTCCCAGTTATTTGTAACAAGGCAAAACAAAATTATGGGTTATGGGCGGTCCGGTCCCAAACAACATATCCCTCTGTTATTGAACAAAAAACGAATAGAATAATAGGCATTATTTTCAACGCGAACACTTTAACGAGCCCGCCATGCAAACTCTTGTTCATTGAAGACAAGCATGCGTAATTAGTGACGGTGACTGTACGGAGAAACAGTGAGGCTAGCTGAAAAACTTCTCTATCCTATGAAGATATTGTGCTTCTTAGATCTATTGCAGTTTCCGCGGAAATACATTAGAGGCTTTATAGTATATATATATATATATATATATATATATATATATATATATATATATATATAAAATTAACTTAAATCGCGATTTAAGTTAATTTTATAATTGGCTCCACTTGTGTTGAGCACTTTTGTAATTGTAGCATTCCAGGATTCGCGGAAGGTTTTAGTTTTCTTTTGACCAACTGACTGCGTATCCCTTGATTTTTTCTTTCTTTTTGACCTATAATTTTTTCTTTTTCCCCCGGGCGGTGATTCGAGATACTTTTATCTCTTGTTCCTGGCGGGTTTTTTTTTCGTTCTTTTTCTGGTACCGTGAATGCTGGTAGATATTAGATTAGTATATATATATATATATGGAGAGAGAGAGAGAGAGAGAGAGAGAGAGAGAGAGAGAGAGAGAGAGAGAGAGAGAGAGAGAAACTGTCGAAAAAGTCTGAAGTGGTATCAAAATGTAAACATGAGGACAAATACCTTTTAGGATATTTACTTCCGATTAATAAAACTTTCCACGGTTTTTATTTTGATTCATTTTTTTAATCATTATGTTACTCGATGCAAGTTTTCCTATCAGCTATAACAGGTGATTTTCACAGGAGTCTAAGTTTCTTTAGTTGAAATAAAATTGTTTTTGTATTTAACTGTGCGTAAACTAAAAACTGTACTTAAGCTAAACTGAACAGTTTGATCATTTAAATGTGTGTAAACAAATGACTGATATTTAACTGAATTGTTCGTGATACATAGCAATACTTAGAACCATTTAACTTTGTTGACATGCTAAACTGAATTGTAAGAAATAGAACTGTTGATATTTACTTACGCTAAATTGAATTGTTTAAAAAAGAATAAAACTGTTTTTACATTTAACTGTGTGTAAATAAAAAAAAACTCTATTTAAACTAACGATTGTGTAATAACAAAAAACTGTGTACTTATGCTAAACTGAATTGTTTGAAATTAAGTGAAACCATTTAAGTGTAAGGAAAAAAAAAATGAGCTCAAGCTTGTTTAAAAATGTTATCAAGGAAATGTGTTCAAAAATCATATACTTAATATATATTTATAAAAAGGATTTGGCATTAAATGATCAACAATGGTTGATATGCAATGAAACCCAACCCAACCAAACCAAACCAAACCTTTTGGTAAGGTCCCTGTATTGGTTCATCTTTTCACTTTTTATTTTTGGTCTATCGTCCACTGGAACAGCAAAATCCAAATGAAAAGAAATTTTTTCTTCTTGTCATTTGACACGAATCCTGGTCTTCTGGCTGAAATTTAGTAGTTCGTTTGTATCTCAGTGACTCAGAGTATTTTATGCATCTCATTTTCAAAGACAGATTCTCGTTTGTGTATATACCACTTCTCATGGTGTCCAAGCTTTAATTTCTGGGATAATTCGCAGTGGATCACCTTTCCTACCCAGTCCTGCCTACTTTTGTATTCCTTTTGTGCCTGTTTGTTGCATTTGTACATAATGTGATTTATGTTTCATCTATCAGCATATAACCAACACTTATATTTCATTTTGGCATAATTAATTTTTTTTTTGTTTTTGCTATTAACAGAAAGATTTAGTTTCTCTCTTCAAGTTTCTCTTTCTTAGTCATAACCAGATCATTTCGTTAGCAATTTTCTTAGCTTGCTACTTGAAGTATCCGTACAGCTGTTTTTTAAATCCATTTTTGATTTCTAGATTTTTTTGTTATTGTTTTCTTGTTCATAGTTAAGTTATTTCTGCTCAAAACTTACAAAGTAGTTATGTACATCCAAAGGTCACATCGCTTTTGCGATATACACACCCCTGATGACGGCCCAAAATCAGACAGAAAGTACTTGGAAACCAATTAATTATGAGAGGTTTATAAACCAATTCCCGCCGGATACCATAAAATCGATGTTGTGAGTCGAAAAGATAAATACTAAAATATGTAGACAAAGGATGTCTGTATTGTTTAATCAAATATGTATTAACGAAGAAATGCTGCCCAAATACACACACACACACAAACACACACACACACACACACACACACACACACACACACACACACACACACACAAACACACATATATATATATATATATATATATGGTATGGAAAGTCTATGTAATAGATGCATAATAACTGCACGAATTTAAGCTAAAAATAACATTTGGTTGACTTTTATCTTTATTTTGGTTTGGTGACGGTGTTTAATGGCATATAAACCTTCGTAGGCTATTAAACGCAAAAAAGAAAAAAATGAATGAAAAAATTGATTTTGTATTGTAGTTCACTTTTTTTAATAAGTTAACTTCTTGGTCGGTGGTTTACAATGAGGCTAACGTTACCAGTTATCAACATTGATTAAAAAATCACTACCGTTGCAATAAATGATCATAAAAGTGTGTGTGTGTGTGTGTGTGTGTGTGTGTGTGTGTGTGTGTGTGTGTGTGTGTGTGTGTGTGTGTGTGTGTGTGATCGAAGTAATTAATTGATGGAAAATAGATTAGATATTTTCTTCAAAGATATAAAATTAGTGCTGATAGATAGATAGATAGATAGATAGATAGAAAAGCGTCACCAGACTAGACTAGATATAATCAGAGAGAGAGAGAGAGAGAGAGAGAGAGAGAGAGAGCAATGAACAGCATAATATGAACAGATTAGATTAGAACAGTCCAGATAGATAGATAGATTGGAATTTTTTTTTAATCGAGTAAGCAGGTCCAAAATATTGAAAGAGAGTCAATAATATGGCTATTAATCTACTAGCAACAAAAAAACTATTAACCTTAACAAATGAAAAAATCTTATTAGTTTTCATTTTCGTTAAAAAACAACACAACTTTCACCAATCAAAAGATTAAAATAATTGACGAAGCAAAAGACCTTCATACTCAGTGAATTTTATCGCCCTCTGATTATGTAAATTATTCAATTAGATAAAAAGAATATTGACATTTTTTCTCAGTATTCATGTTCAGTTGTATAGATTATTTTTATCGTTACAGCTGAGCGTGATATCTTACGATTTTTATGCATATTTACAAAAAAAAAAAAGTCAAATTGTAAACTAAGAGGATTTGGTTTGGTTCGGTTGTGTTTTATGGCATATCAACCGTCATTAGTTATTTAATGCCGAATCATGTTTATGCATATATATTATATACATAGGATTAGTAAGCGAATATTTTGAAGGTAACATTATTTTTAAACGAGCCATAGCTAATTTGTTTACACACCGCTAAAGGATTTAAAGTATTGCCATCTAACACAAATAATTCTATCTAATATTAATCGTTTGTTTGCATAAATTTGAACAGTTTTAAGTATTGCTACGTAATACTGATAATTCTATTTGCCCATAGTTAAATGGTTTCAATTGTTGCTATTAAACACTAATAATTCTATTTAATATTAATCTTTTGTTTGCCCACAATTAAATGGTTTCAAGTATTGCTATAAAACAATAATATTTCTATTAATAGTAATCCTTTGTTTGCCCACAGTTAAATGGTTTCAAGTAGAGTAAATAATAGAATAATTCTATTTAATCCATAGATAGGACCCTAACAGGTACCACCTCTCCAGGTCAAATTGGACCTGAGGATAAAGGCAATGAAAATGTACTCCACATTTCCAAGTACTCCAGGATTTAAGCCTCCCAATGAGATGGTTTAGTGTCATATCTGGACATTCGTCGGGGAAAGTCTTACCCCTTAGCAGATGTGCATATTCTACAGTC
The DNA here is from genome assembly GCA_963585895.1 of Sepioteuthis lessoniana. Lineage (NCBI taxonomy): Eukaryota > Metazoa > Mollusca > Cephalopoda > Myopsida > Loliginidae > Sepioteuthis > Sepioteuthis lessoniana. The sequence continues at coordinate 67,864,240 of OY757909.1, forward strand.
ACAGTTGACTGCACGGAAACTGAGAAGAATATTATCACTTAAAGAGATTGAAATTATGACAGACTTATATCAGTGGAATCAGATAAAATTTCCTTTGAGCTTTGTACAATTCATAACAATTTAGTCACCATTCTTTGTTGATTATTCTTTGGTGGATGATCAGATATGAGAAGATCTATTCGGAAAGTAGACAATCATTTCGAATATCCTGAGAGTCGGTTTCGTCGCCTTAATATAACTTGACAATCAATCAGACATAACCTTCTTGTTCGTGCGTGAATACATGCTTTTTACAGTCTATCAAAAGATGGTTTGGCTTTGTTATGTATTTGTTTTAAGACATATCAACCATTGTAGGTTAGTCAATGCCAAATTCGGTTTATTCATATGTATATTAGATATATATGATTTGTAAACTTAAGTCAAAAAAGTAAAATGGTTCCAAGTATTGCTATGTATCACTAACAATTCAATTAAAAATCAGTAATTTGTTTATACACACTTAAATGATCAGTTTTATTCAAACAATTCAATTTAGCATAAGTCATTTGTTTGCACACAGTTTAAATGTCAATCAGTTCAATTCGACCCATAGATAAGACCCTATCAAGTCCTACCACTCCAGGTCAGAGTGGACCTGGGAGAGATGGTAATGAAGGGGTACCCTTCATTACCCAAAGCTTCAGCATAACAAGAGCCTTACCATCAGATTGTTTAATATCATATCCATTACATTCGTTGGTGGGGCATTAAGGTATTGCAAAGATGTAGTCGGTATATTCTACAGCCTCAGCTTACTCGGCTGAGTCTCAACAGAGATAACAATAGTTATACAATAGTTTTACAATAGTTAATCAGTTCAACAAGCAAATATTTACGAAAGAGGGTCGAAGAAGCCTGGGAAGTAGTGGCTAATGTGTCGGACGATAACATAAACAAAAAAATATATCAAAGTGTATATTTATATATGAATATATGCAAGTTTTTGAAATCTTTGTTTCTTTTTAGACGAAGTTGTTATCGTTTTGAAGTTAGATAATTAATTTAGACGTGACTGTGTTGTTTAACCAGTTGACGTTTATAGTTTTATAGCCATTTGATCTATTTAGAAGTCAATAATTTACAGGATACTAATAGTATTTAAACTTCAAAAAGACTGAATATAAAAAAGAATTGAATTTTAAATCTGAAATCATTTTAACGTCGTATTTCTTAGATTGTTTATATTTTTTGAATTTTTTTATTGTGTAAGTCTTGTATATCAAATTGTGGGATAGGATCGAAAGGGTTGTGGCATCAACAACTTAAAGGTTGGTCTTCGTATATTTGTCGTATCTGGGTACTAAAAACTTACCGCCACAATTATGAGAGAATGAGGAACACAATTAAGCCGCTTGTAACTGAGGAAATGTTTTAAGGTTTAACATTTCCTCGTACCAAACAATATAAAACAATTCACGAGTAATTAACAATGAAACGTTTTCTATCTGAACAAACTTCATAGAAAGGATACTGAAATTACATGAAATCCAAAGAGTACATTATAGAAAAAAATCCTATCTAGAAGTTGAAGCTTCCTTTATAGAATGGAAATTGTTATATGAAGACTTGTGTCAAAGCATGGTACTGTACCAGGCACAATACGGGGTTTGTTCGAACGAGAGTCTCCTATGTCGGGAGACGCACACACTTGTGTGTGCTTTTTTGGGGTTATCGAGACGGAAACGCAGAGAGAGAGAGAGAGAGAGAGCGATAGTTTCGACAGTTTTATATTGCTGCTTCAGTCACGCCATCGAGCAGCTATTAGAAGTACTATTTTGGAAAATAAGGGATGTAATCCCAACAATATATACTTTCAAAGTATCACTACTTTCAAAGAAGTGATAATTCTAAGTAAATGTTTCGACTAATTGTTTTATCGCTATGAATTTTTTGAATATGGTATTCATAGTAAATCACCTGTGAGTTTGATGAGAGAGAGGAGGGGGGAGAGAAACCTTCGTTATTTATTGGCTGGTAGTAAAAGTCGAATACTTGCTATGTCTATGTCATTAATGACAGTTGTAAGCGCAAGACCATCACACTTGGAGTAGAAAGCAAGCAATGAACTTATTCCGGCATAAATAACTAAAGACAGCCAGTGCGCACGCGTGTGTGTGTGTGTGTATGAATCCACGGACAACCTTTACGAAAAAAGGACTAAGGAACTTTTTCTTTCTTTTTTATTTCATTGGCATTTCTTTTCCCTCTACCCATTATTTATTAATTAATTTATCAAATCTTACTTATATTTCTAAGGATTTTTAAAAATATTTCTTGTATTTTTTGTTTGTTCTTTCTTTTTTTCTTCGAATTCAAGCCGCTTCGCGATATTTTCACTTCCTTTCTTTCTTTCTTTCTTTCTTTCTTTCTTTCTTTCTTTCCATTCCTTTTTTATTTGCTGACTTTTATTTACATTAACCCTTTCTTTTTTGTTCGCTTGTATTTCTTTTCTTTACTTTTTCTTTTCTCCCCCCCCCATAAATTCTTTCTTTCCTTTCTTAGTTCCATATTATTCTAACAATTTTCTTTTTTCCACTGACAAATTTTACAAAATTAATTTTATCTCAGAACATTTTCTTCTTTCTCTTTCTCTCTCTCTCCTCATTTCATCCAATTAAAGAATAAATATCAAGATGCAAAAGTATCAAAATTCTCTCACTGCACAAAAAACAACCATCGACTTTTATTATACAATATATAAAACGGAAACAGTGTAAACTAGGGCTGTAGATTACACCGCCTACATCTCTGTAAGAACCCACCCCAATGAGAATCCTAAATATGACACTTAACTATCTACTGGCGAGAATGTGGGTACCCCTTTATTGCCATTGCTCCCAGGTCCACTCTGAACCCGGAGAGGTAGCACCTGATAGGGTGAAATAGAAAAAACTATGTGTGCAAACAATTGACTGATGTTAAATTGTGACATATATAAAAATATCTGAAATCATTTTACTGTGCAAAAAAAAAAGACACAAGAAAACACAGGCTCGTTTAAGAATGTTATCTACAAAATGTGTTTTCAAATCATATATATATATATATATATATATATATATATATATATATATATATATATATATATATTTCATATATATATGTATTGGCATTAAATAACCTATTATTTTTGATATGCAATAAAACCAAACCAAACCAAAGCCAAACAAATGATCTTTAAACAGATCCACGTGTGAAAAGAAAAATCTCTTACAAAACAATTACATAAAAACTGTAAATATGAACGTACAATGAAGATGATTCCCAAAACCTTTGGTATAAAATAACCGTAGATGGGCTGACATGCAATTAAAATCAAACAGTAAATCATAAACGTCAGTTTAATTTGCAAGGAAAGTGATATATCTAAAGTTAGCGTCAATTGTACGCTGCTCGACTGAACTCAATCAGAAAAAGCCGTTTGTATTTCACATAAGCTTCGGTTATAATAAGCTAAGCTTCTTTCTTAGAGCTGGCACAAAGCCGTATGAATGGAGCACCTAATAAGACTCGAACTCACTCGTGAAAGTTTACTATTCTAGCTCGCTAACCATTACACCACACGAGACGCCTGCATAGGTTTCAGTATGTCCTACATGGGGTGGGAAACAAAGAACAACAAAAGAAAAGAAAAGAAAACAATTTCGTATTAGTCGTTTTGACTGAGTCTCTAAGGTGTGACTCAAGTAGTTGAAAAAAAGACCAACTATTGAGAGGACTGAAGTTTTGTAGTGGGTTCTATAGTAATGTGACATTTTTTCAACATAACTGGTGACACGACAGAGAGTAGGGAGAAATAGGTCCACGCCTTTCCTGAGAGTATTAGTGTAAAGTGGTACTTGTTGGTCTCACGAATACGTTTTACAGATTACTGTTAGAGTGTTGGTAAGGACTGCCTCTACATCACTGTAGTTCTGTTTGAAGTTCAACAAATTCCCAAATTCCCTTTCGTTTCATACTTGTGCGCGCCGCACGCGTATAGGTATGTGGGTGATAAAAAATATTAGGTATGCACAAAATTTCCCATTTTTCTCTTTTTTCGAAAAAAAATACATTGAATCTATAGTTTGAAACTGGTTTTTAAAATCAGGTAACTTTTAGAGGCGCTTGTGGAGTTATTGTTATCGTCGTAGGAAATGGCATTCGTCGGCCCGATTTCAAATTCTGGACGAGGCTGTTTGCATTTCACATAGTGCTAATACTCACGATAAAGGTTTATATCCAACTATTCTTTTTACAACTGAGGGTAAACAGTAGGTCAGACTGTTTTTTTTAACCTTGATATGGCAACTGGTCAAGGAGAAGGAAAACTGAACTCAAGCCAGTTGTACAGCTGAAAAAGGATGGACTCCCCAAGCTAAACGTGCCCAAGACGTAGTATATGAGTAGTGCCTCCGAGATTAAACCAGTATTAAATATAGAGAAGCTACCAGACCCTTAATTGGTTACTCTGAACTTTTCCTACAATTACAAAGTTATCATATCAAAGTACCGAGTGAGAATGAATTTCAAGAGTTCGTTAACCATCACTTTGTACCAGATGCCCTACTTTATTGGCCAGTAGGAAAACGATTTATTCATATATGTACTCCTTCAGAGGTCTGATATCACTGACTCATAATGAAGTGGCCGTGGACAAGAGAAAAATGAACTAGACACAGAAAAGAAAGGAAGCAGTACTAAAGCTGAAGACTCAAAACTTTAGTTAATCTCTAGATAAATATGAATTCATATACATTATATATATATATATATATATATATATATGTGTGTGTGTGTGTGTGTGTGTGTGTGTGTGTGTGTGTGTGTGTGAGTTAAGGATTAATACAAATATATCATATATGGGATGCAATATTTATTTTATTTTAATAAAAAATGCAAAAGGGAAAATTAATCGATTGAGTAAATGGCTCATCACATTCTTTGTTATTTTTAAAGTATTGTTGTTAAAACCCATCATGAAATATCCAATTCTAAAATATTGATGAGCCTTTCTAAACATTTGGCTAATTTTCATACTTCAGTTATGATTATTATTACTAACCGAATACTCGTTTTGCTTTTGCCCAGTTGACTCGAGCTATAGAATATACTGACTCCATCTCTGCAGAGAGAATACCACCCACCAATGAGTGTCCTGTTATGACACTAAACTATTTGATGGTCAAGCTCTAGTCAAAGAACTTTAAGGAATGTAGGGTATCCCTTTCTTAATATTACACGCAAGTCTAACCCTATTAGTGTTTGATAACAATGCTTGAAACAGTGTTAAACAGATGAGCCCTGACTGGTGTAGAAATTGTTACCTACAAAGAATTCGTTTACAGATCATATATATATATATATATATATATATATATATATATATATATATATATATATATATATATATATAAACAGGATTTAGCATTCAATAACCAACAAGAGCTGATATGCCATAAGACACAACCAAGTAGTTAACCAACCATCCGTTCCGCTTACTGAGAAAATTGAGTTAAAAGAAATAAAATATAATAACCATAACAAAATTATGTTCATTTTAACTTAATCGATGATATTACTTTTTTTCTTTTTCTTTTTGATAAATTTAAAATTGAATCAATATGGAAAATACTGATACAGAAAAAACTGATACAGCGAATGATCAAAATTTGAATTATCTGCCCTTTACGTGATAAGATTTCTCGGCCATAATTTTATATTAATCTATTTATTCATTGATTGATTAATTCATTGCGATGCAACAAAATTCCTTTCAAGAGACGACATTTTCTCAAAAATTAAATCAGTATCGTTAAGATAATGAACTCTGAAAACAACTTGGGTTGTTAAAATAATTTCCGCCTTTTCATCTTATCATTAAACTTGTTAAAAACTGCTTTTTTATTTCTTCTTGTACAGGGTATTTCAAGCAGTAGTTTTTCAGATCTTCCCCATTGACATTATTCTCTTTCTATTTTCAAACTATTCCAGGGAAATAGTTAACATTTTCATATATATAGTTATGCAGGAAAAATATAAACTATGTACACTTAGTGTACAAAAATCAAATGAAATGTTTTTGTTTTAAGTTTGTTAAAAACAACAAAAAAAATTGAATCTATAGCAAAATATATGCTGTGAATGCACATGAAATTAATTTTCTATTTTCTTCAGATAATGGTGCAGTAAATGACTCGGTTCTCAGAAAAATTAAAAATAGGAAAGCTGCAGGGCTGGACGAAATTCCCCCGGAAGTATGGAAGACCAGACAATTGGACGACATACTGCTCCGACACTGCAACGCAGTATACAATCAAAATCCGATAGATAGATGGACGAAGGGATGCATACTCCCCTTCCCTAAAAAGGGGGACCTCGGATTAGCCAAAAACTACCGAGGCATAACACTTACATCCATAGCTGCCAAAATCTACAATGCCCTACTACGAAACCGAATAGAACCCAAAATCGACAACATACTTAGAAAAAACCAAAATGGCTTCCGAAGAAATAGATCTACGACCTCACAAATATTAACCATCCGCAGAATCCTTGAAGGTGTACGGGCAAAGAACCTACAAGCGACATTAATATTTGTCGACTTTACCAAGGCTTTCGACTCCATTCACAGAGGAAAGATGGAACAAATCCTACTAGCGTACGGCATACCTAAAGAAACCGTAGCGGCAATAACGATTCTCTATAGAAACACTAAAGTAAAAGTACGATCACCAGATGGAGACACAGAATACTTCGACATTGTAGCAGGAGTACTACAAGGGGACACGCTGGCTCCGTATCTCTTTATCGTTTGTCTAGACTACGTACTTAGAACATCGATTGACAAAATCAAAGAGAATGGCTTCGAACTGACGAAGAAAAGAAGCAGAAGATACCCCGCAACAACAATTACCGACGCCGACTACGCCGATGACATAGCGATACTGGCAAATACACCTGACCAAGCCGAAACACTTCTGCATAGTTTGGAACGAGCAGCAGCAAGCATAGGCCTCTATGTTAATGCACACAAAACGGAATATATGTGCTATAACCAAACGGGGGACATCTCCACTCTAAAAGGAACCCCTCTTAAACTAGTAGACAAATTCACGTACCTAGGAAGCAGCGTCGAATCAACCGAAAAGGACATCGAAACGAGGTTAACGAAAGCATGGACAGCTATCAATAGGCTATCGACTATATGGAAATCAGACCTAACCGATAAAATGAAACGCAGTTTCTTCCAGGCAGCGGTCACATCGATACTGCTATATGGATGCACTACATGGACGCTAACAAAACGGCTGGAGAAGAAACTAGATGGCAATTACACAAGAATGCTGCGTGCAATCCTGAACAAGTCCTGGCAGCAACACCCCACAAGACACCAACTGTACGGCCACCTGCCCCCTATCACGAAAACTATTCAAGTTAGGCGAACCAGACATGCAGGACACTGCTGGAGAAGCAGAGATGAACTCATAAGAGATGTACTCTTATGGATCCCCACACACGGCCGCGCAAAAGCAGGACGACCAGCACGAACGTACATTCAGCAGCTATGTGAGGATACAGGTTGTTGTCCTGAAGACCTACCTAGGGCGATGAACGATAGGGAGGAGTGGCGAGAGAGGGTCAGGGATATCCGTGCTGCCAGCACGATATGATGATGATGAAATGTAATACACAGAGTTTTAACAAATGCGAAGTTAGCACAGCCGACTAGGGCTGCATCTCTGCCGAGGGGTTAGACCCCTCCATGAACGAGTGTCCTAGATATGACACTAAACTATCTCATGGCGAGGCTCCAGCCCAACAGTTTTGGTGAATATTGAGTACCCTTTCATAGTCATTGCTCTCCGATCTATGGGTCGAATATAACTGTTTGACATTTAAATTGTGTGCAAACAAATGACTTAAGTTTAATCAAATAGTAAGAAATTGAGCTCTCTAAACATTTAGCTGTGAGTAAATAGATGATTGATGTTAAATTAAATTGTTTGTGGTACATAACAATATTTCGAACAATTTAACTGCGTGCAAATGAGGTTATTTGTATGGAATACTTGGAACTATTTAATTGTGTGCAAACGAATAGGTAATGTTGAAAAGAATTATTAGTGTTCAATAGCAATACTCGAAACTCTTTAACTGTGCGCTTAAATTGAATTATTGATATTACATAGCAATACTTGGAACCATTTGACTGTGTGTAATGAATGAATAGTGTTGAATAGAATAATTAGTATTAAAGAGCAATACTTGTAACCACTTCACTGCCTGCAAACAAATGATTAATATTGAAGAGAACTATTTGTGTTAGATATCAATAATTAAAACCATTTATTAGTGTAAGAACAATAGCAATATTAGTGTGCAAATAAATTAGTTCAAACACATTAATAAATGAAATTACCAATAAAATGTTTACTAACAAATCATATATGTATATCTGTTTAAATGTGTGCAAACAAATAACTGATGTTAAATTGTTACAGTTACAGATCAATATTAAAAAAACATTTAACTACGTGCAAACAAATCATTAATAGTTGATAGATTTATTCGAATTAGATAGAAATAAGTGAAAACTTTTAACTCAGTGAAAAAATGAGCTCAGGCTCTTTTGAAAATGTTATCAACAAAATATGTTTAAAAATCATATATATATATATATATATATATATATATATATATTAAACAGCAAAAGCTGCTTGGTAGCGCCAGGAGTGGCAGTACCGCCTTGAGCTACTGAAACTGTGTTATCACCCTGGTTGGCGGCTGATGAGGTTAGGGTATCGCACGTGCTTTCACACGTTGTATGATGAAATATATATATATATATAATATATATATATATTAAACAGGATTTAGCATTAAATAACTTACGGGGGTTGATATGCTATAAACTCCAACCAAACCAAACCAAATCATATATATTTAATATATATGTATGAATAAGATTTGGCATTGAATAACTTACAAGGGTTGATATGCCATAAAACCCAGACAAACCAAATCATATAGATTTAATATCTATGTATAAAGAGGATTTGGCATTAAATAACGTACAAGGGTTAATATGCCATAAACCCAAACAAACCAACCAAACCAGACCATTGCAAAGTTACGTTTAAATAAACAAATGATTAAGAAGACTTAAGAAGGCACGATTATTTTTTCATGCTTAAACCACGATAATTGTTTTTATAAAAGTTATCCATAAAGTGGTTACACAGGAATTTTTTAAAAAGTGAATCAAGGGAAATATCCGTGGCGTTATGGCTAAAGTTCTGGACTATAACCTCAAAGAAAGCAATTTTGAACCCCAGTCGTGCTATTATGTTCCCTTTTGGATAATTACCCTGGGAAAGATATGAATCTCATTATAATTACTGGGAATACGGTTACAAGACTCAGCATTCCTATCCGAGGTCACAATAAAATCACCTGAAGAAGGCCAGAGGTGAAATTTCACGTAGTGAAAGAAGAAACAACATAAAAAAAAAAACTAAAAAAAAAAAAAAACTACAAAGATGAGGAAATAAAAAATGAATAAATAAAAATTAATTCTCAGATTGGTTTTCTTTGTTTAATGGCATATCAAATTTTGTGGGTTATTTAGTACCAAAATTTGTTGAAGAACAGTAGTGGTACTATTTAACCCATTGCTGGAGGGGATAAGGGAGTTCATACCTTGCCAAAAGGTATTATTTCGAAATTGAATACAGTAGCGTGACTTGTGTTCGAAATCACTTATTACAATGTCACATTCTAACTTGTTAAGCACTACGCCATACGGGCTCCTCTACATGTTAAAAAACAAAGTATTGAGGAGTATAATTTTGTATAAAAAACGTACACTGTTTTTGTCCTCGACGATAGAAAGTGGTTAGGGATACGCAAATTTTTAATAGAAGAACGTCTCACCATATGTAAGACATAAAAAAGAAAAGAAAACAGAAGTAACTTTGCGCATGACATTTCGTTCTCTTCTCTTTTTACGTCACATTTCTGATGCGTACATACAACGTCAATTATGCCATCTCTTTAAAGTCTGAGTTTATGGTTTCACCATTGTCAAAATTGTGTGTATGGGTGTTCATTTTCAAACAAGTGGCCACTTTGATTGTTAGGATTTCCTTGCTTTCAAATTCTCCAAACTCTGTCACAGAATACGATTATTTCCTGTCATATATTTAAGAGAATCTGAGCGCAAATGGTACGTTAAGTATTCTGTCTCACTTACAGTCGTGACCGACTGATTCAACCAAAATCTTGACGTAGATAATGAACACAAATAACGCAATGTTGTCAGCTTGGACATTCATGTGCACAACAAACTTCACTAATTTGATCAAATACGATCAGTGTGCTCGACCATTTTGTGATAGACGGGTGCAAAAATGTTTTGCTCAATGTATAAAATGTTCTGATATTATCCATTACAAAAATAACCTCACAGTTTATATATATATATATATATATATATATATATATATATATATATATATATATATATATAAGTTTCGTCGGGAAAGATTATTGGCTGACAATGATATTCTTTTTCAACACTACCTTCTATGGCGATCCGCAGACTCTTTCCTTTTCATTGGTATTGCTGTGTTTGCATTCCAGCGGTAAATAAAATCATCAACAGCAATGATCTCATCATATAAACTTTACAGCCCTTGAGTTTTTTAAACCATTCTTATATATATATATATATATATATATATATATATATATATATATATATATATATACTTTTGATATAAAAAGAAAAAGAAAAAATACTTCTTTGTTGTCATTATAAATTTATTTCTGGTTGGATGACCATCATCAGATGTTCAAAAACTTTCTATTTGGGTGTTCTCATATTGCTTCCGGCGATTATAGGATTTGAAAAAATCTGTTTTGATTTTTTAATTAAAATAATTTTTTAATCAAAATGATCTTTTAATATATTCTTTATCATATTTTTAATCAAGAAATTTTTTTTAGGGCGGAGATATTATATCTGTTATTTTTATTTATTTATTCAATGTTTTTATATTCCTGTTAAAAAAACAAAAAAAAGGTTCCCCTAATTTAAATAAAACTGAAAATTAAAAAAAATATTTTAGGAAAAATAAAATTCGGAAAAATTAAATAGTTGCATGTAACTTTTTTCAAATTATAGATAAAATATGTATTCTCACTTTCGTTGAAATTATTGTTTTATAAATATTACAGAGTATAATTCTTGTTATCAGGAAATGATAATTCAATGCTGATATTAATTTACAAAATTCTACTTCTAATCATTAAAATTATCATAAAAATTCATGCTATTTATGTAAGGAATAAATTAACATATCGAATTTTAAGTTAATCGGAATAAGTAAAGAATAATCATATTTACCAACCCCTCCGCTCGGGAAGGATATGACACAAGGTCAATTTTTAAGCGGAGTTTAACAGGTTTGAATTCAGAGTTTTCCTTCTCCTAGACTAGTTGCCTCCCCAAGGCTGAAGAACCTAGTCTGTCCTACTATTTACCCATAGCTGGAGGGAGAATAATTGGATTCATACCTTTCCCAAGGGTATTAGTGCTATGTGAAATGCAATCAGTCTCATCCAGGTTTTGAACTCGTGTCGCCGTGTCCATTTCCTACGACGATAACCATTACACCACGGGCACCTCCCAGAATTAATATGTAATTAATATGTAATAGGCATTTTAATTAATATGTAATAGGCATTTTATCAATGTAATTATTTCCTCACTTATAACATAAATAAATTGAAAATTAGCTTTCAAAATTTTTGTTTCATACAGGGATAGTTCCTTCTTATTATAAGGGTATATTAATCTTTTTTTTTTTCATTTTTTATTTTATCATTTTTAATTTTTATTTTTCATTTTATTATCTTATTATAGAAACATATTTATACTTTATCCTTTAAATTTAATTGTATTCTTTATATCAAAAATCTATTTAAAATTATTCAATTTATTTTTAAAATTCCAATAGATATAATTAAAAATATATAAATCAATTAATTAGAGGTAGTTAAAATATTCAATATTATCAATATATCGAGTTAATTTATACTAAGTACTTACTTCAATGTCTACATGCAGAAATCATTTCTTTTCTGGTATTTAGTAAATTCCCATTCACATATTTCAATATACATATTGAAATATTGCATAAATTACACTTACCATATAAACTGTTTGTTGTGGAGGATCTTCTTATTATTTTCCAATTTATAATAAGTGTTAGTCTTAGTTCTATCAGATACCAGTAATATCTAATTTGATTTCTTAATGTTGGAATTTTAAATGATTGTAGGTGGTTTTAATATCTAAATTTCCAGTTTAAGCTTGTCATACCTATGTTAGAATCATTTTCTTCATTTGATATATAGACTTTGTCACATACTGCACAAATAAACACACACACACACACACACACACATATATATATATATATGATTATTTGATTTGGTATGTTTACAAACAAAGAGTGCTCAATATGGGTGGTAGAGTATATGTTGATATGTTAGAATAACGTAGACGAAGAGTCAATGTCGCTTGGTGAGAGTCAGATTCTTACCCATGTAATCATTAAACTAAGAGATGTTGGTCTGATGATCTATCTGTGCTATTATTAGGCTCTATCCTTCTCTCTCTATACACACACACACACACACACACACACACATAGTGGTACACATTCTATGAGAAATAAATATCACTTCTTTCATTATTAGTAGATTTAATTGAAAGCACAAAAAGCTTTAAGTACGCGAGTTCGTACTTCAGTCGCGCTATTACGTTCACTTCCGGGCAAATACCCTTGGGAAAGGTATGAACCCCCTTATCCTCCCAGCTATGGGTTAAATAGTACCACTACTGTTCTATGAGAATGGCTTTGGCATTAAATAACCTAAAAAGAGTTGATATGCCATTAAACAAAGAAACCAAACCAAACCAAACCAAACCAAAAAGCTTTACATAACTATATGACGAGGTTAATGCAGAATTTAAAAACAATATGATGACTAGTTGGGAAGAGTAAGATCGTTTGTTGTGAATAATTCGTTTGAAGACATGATACTTTGAAAATCAATATTTGGAATTTTATATTTAAACCTCTGGTATTAAAAAAAAAACATTTGCGTTAAAAATGTCCTTAAAAAGAGAAAAAAAAGGGTCTCTTCAGAAGTTTTTGTTTTCTTTTTTTCAAGATTTGTCTTCGAGTCATAGCAAAATCTGGTAATCATGAACGGAGTTTTGAGCAATAGAGCCGGCAGGGTTGCTTTTAACAAACGATATGTGGATGTTCATCATTGTTTAATTATTCGTTTTTACTCATTACAGCAAAGTGATAACTTAAGAAACGTCTTTGTCATAGATTAATTACACACGTTTATTTATTTATTTTGTGGACAAAATTATTTGCTGCTCAAAGCAAAATGAGATAATTTCAGAAGTCAAATACGCGGATATTTTGCGACCCAAGCAAAGGGCTATGATTAAGGTGCTGTAAGCTAAAAAAACTAACATTCTTTCAATGAGTCCCAACATGAAACTGAGAGCGATTGGAAAGTAACAAAATACTGGAATCTTACTCTATGTGGTTGGTTGGTTGGTTGGTTGGTTGATGTTTTATACCATGTCAATCCTCTTGTGGGTTTATTAATGACGAATCCTGTTTATATATATATATATATATATATATATATCAGTGGTTACTCTAGCCTATTTTTGCTACTCGTGCCCCGCCCTCTGTCAACTTCAGTTCCCAACCCGTGGTCCGTGGACCCAAAGTAAGTCATCATAGTTGCTATTGCGTGATTCTCCATTGTATAGCACAGATTCACAAACGTACCTTGCATGGTGTTTTTTTTTTGTAAACAATCAGGATACTACATAATTTGTAGTCTTGTTAATACTATCCCCCCCTTTGTCTGTCTCTCTGTCTCTCTGTCTCTCTCCCTCTTCCCAAGACAGCTGTCAGCAGTCACAATGTGCTAATATTTTTGAGCACGGTGTTTTGAGTTGCTCTTGCTATTGGCTACAGCCAAAAGCGGATTTCTCTAACATTACTGTTATTATAAGGGTCTAGTGCCTGGCACAGATTGCGCGTGTTCAACATTATAGCCGATTTTATGGGATGTTCAATGAATCTGACGGTGGCCGGACAAAGACCATCCGTTCAAAACAGCATCGTTGTATTATTCCCAGATATATTTATGAACTTTTGGCTACTTAGTTATCGAAACTTGAATAGATACGTAATTTAACTGAGATCAGACTAAGTAGGTTTGCTTGAAATTAATGGATGATTTTTTTTTTTAATAACATTGACCGAGTTATTGGTCGTGCCGGGCACGAGTAGCACTAGTCCCGTCTCTGCCCCTGATATATATATATATAATTTGTAAGTGAATAGTTTACTGAAAACTTTATTTTAAGCGACTTGTTAGAACTCACTTTTTTGCCCACAGTTTAATTTTTCAAGTATTCCAATCTAACTCTAAAAACACAAATATTAATCATTTATTTGCATACAGTTAAAGGGTTACAAGGATGGCCTATTTGACATTAGTAATTGTATTTACCAAGTATTCCAATGTAAAATGAATAAATTACATACAGCTGTATGGTTTCAAATATCTAATTATAATTCTTAGTAAATCATTGGGCAGTTCTATTTGACTCATACATGGAATCTCAAAAGGTTCTACTAATGTGGGTTAGACGATCTGGCTCAGGATCCGTTTTGAAATATGGCTCTGAAAACAGATAAAGTTGTCAGTAGAGCACTCTGATGACAATCGTAACTGACAAAATGAAAATTCCGAAAGACGACGCTGTTTTGTTGACACTTGGGTCCCAAACGATGAAACGCAGAAACTTCTTGTGTAATAATTGAAAATATTGTAAAAATTGACAAAGGACATAACATTTTTTTTCAATCACAGGAGAGTTTGCTCAAATATTCTGAGTTTTTTTTTCTGCCGAACATCGAGAAACGCAAGCAAGAAGACGTTTTTATCCAGATATCTGGTGATGGTACCAAGCGCAGGGATAGAGATTAATACTTTTTCGAAAGATATTGGGAGTGAAATAAGCTTAAGTAAACACGACCTAAATTCGAATTCGTTTTCCCGACTAGTTTATCATGACGATAGCTGTCATACTAACTCGCACCTTTAACGCAGTTTTCATTTTTATCCTATATATTATGGAGGAGTTTCACGATGTAGTGGTGAACATGCTGGACTGAGACATTAGAGTAAGCGATTTCGAACTCCAGTCGTATTATGGTGTTCACTTTCGGACTAATTTCCTGGGGAAAGGTATGTATACCATGTTCTCACCTAGCTATGAGTTAAATAGTATCACGGTTGTTCTTCTATATGGATGGCTTTGGCATTGAATTACGCACGAACGTTGATGTGCCATTAAACAAACAAACCAAAATCAACTTATTTTAAGCCAACTTAACATGCTTGAATACAAAGGGAAATTAACTTGAAAATATTGAAATTTTTATTTTTGCATTGTTATTCTAATTTTTAATTATTTGAATTTGTCACTCCTATTTCTTTTTATACCGGCCCATTGGCAAGAGGGTATAGTGTTCGCCAATGGCCCGGGAGACCAGGGTTCAGTCCCAGCTCACGTCATACCAAAGACTTAAAAAAATGGTACTTGATATCTCCTTGCTCAACACTCAGCAATATATGGTACGTATCAAGGATAGAGTGGAGCAATCCCCTACAACTCGGTATAGTAGCTATTGAAAAGGGAGCCTTCGGGTCGCCCTCGACTACGGTTGTCAATTTTACTTATTTCTTTTTATGGGAGTCCGCATTGCATAAGAGTTAAAGAGCTGTAGTGATTGAGTTCGAACTCCAGTTACGCTCACTTGGGCACCTCGGGTGGTGTAATGGTTAGCAAGGTAGACTAGCAAACCTACACGAGTGAGTTCGATTCTCATTGGGTGCCCAATTCATGCAGCCTTGTGCTACATCTAAGCAAAAAAGCTTAGTAAATTACCTCCAGTTACGCTCACTTTTGAGTATAATACCCTTGCGAAAGATATGAACCCCTTTCACCGCTATGGGTTGAATAGTATCGCAGCTATTTCTCTACAAAAATGGTTTTGTCATTATTTAACCCATGAAGGTTGATATGTAATTAGACAAAGAAACCAAACCAATCTATTTTTGTCATATAATATTGATGCGTTACTTTTGATTACTTTTCTTGGCAAATAGTCACGCTATGCTTATCGAAATCAGAAATAGATAATGTTCTACAGACTGTGGTTGCTCAAACAGTAGAATGCCCAGTCGGCTGGGGCTGTAGAATACCCCGACTGCTTCTCTGCAGAGGGGTAAGACCCTCCCCCCCACGAGTGTCATGGATATAACACTAAACAATCTGATGGTGAGGTTCCAGCAGTGCTAGAGCTTTGGGGAATGCGGAGTACCCCTTCATTGCCATTGCTCCCAGGTTCACTCTGGCCCGGAGTAGTAGCACCTGATAGGGCCCTATCTATGGGTTAAATAGAACTAACAGCATACTTATGCTAAAATGAATTGAGTAAACTGAATAGCTTGAAATAGAAACGTTTTTGACAATTAAACAGTATCATGCTTAACTGAATTATTTCAAATAGAACTGTTTTTCGACATTAAAACTGTATTTACACTTAACCGAATTATTACATATAACTGCTTGAATAGTTTGAAATGAAAATGTTTTTGACAATTAAACTGTGCGCTTGTGCTAAACTGAACTGTTTTCAATAGAACAGATTATTTACATAAAAATGGATTTGGCGTTAAATAACCTATATAGGTTGATATGCCATAAAACCAAACCAAACCAAACCAAACCAATCAAACAGTAGAGCAAACGGTGTACATCGACATTAAAAAAAACCATGAAGGTTGATATATAATTAAACAAAGAAACCAAACCAATCTATTTTTTCGTATAATATTGATGCGTTACTTTTGATTACTTTTCTTGGCAAATAGTCACTCTATGCTTATCGAGATCAGAAATAGATAATATTCTACAGATTGTAGTTTCTCAAACAGTAGAGCAAACGGTGTACATGGACAGTCTTTATGAGATCAAAGGAATGCGAGTTCATGCATTTGTTGATTGTTCTTTATTTCCGATCCACACTGTCAACTGATTGTAGAATGAGTTGGAGTAAGCGTTTTTCCAATCCCTCTGCCACGGACAGGATGTCACACAAGGTCAATTTTTCAGCGGACAACTAGTGGTTTGAAATTCAGAGTCTGCCTTCTCCCAGACTGGTTGTCATATCAAAGCTAAAGAGATTGCTTGCCCCGTTATTTACCCATAGCTGGGTGAAGAAGAGATGGATTCATGCCTTTCATAAAGGCAATAGTGTGAAGTGAAACGCAAATGGTTTTATTCAAGATTTGAACTCTGATTTCCTTCGACGATAACCGTTATACTGTGCGCCTAAGAGTAGTTACAGCAAAAAAGAACTAAACTCAAAAAGTGGTATTCGTGGAAAACTGGTACTAATTGCTGTTCTTTATTCTAGCTCCCATCAATCTTTTGTATTCCACTTGGTTTAGTTTCCATAGCCCTGAGGTCCCTTGTAATACTGCTGAAAACCATAATAGATACTGATTGTCGTTCTGCAGAAGTGCCCATTAAGCTTACTGAAACAACTAGCTCTATAACTCATTCTTTCCATGCGCAGTTCAGCATCAATATTCACAATTTCCAAGAGCATCACGTTAGTTTAGATCTATCTGATCTCAATGAGTGTTCGCTAATCAACTGCTCTAAGATTTGTTGTAATTTTCACCGGCAGAGCTAATTAATCTCCTGTTCGTATTTGTAAAATTTGATTGCAAATTACAATCTTATCTTCAAATGCATTGTACTAACTATTTCCTGCGTTTAACCCCAGTACTTCTTACTGTGTTTAATCTATAACAACCAATCCAATAAAGATTCAGTAAATTTCTGATAATCAACCACTCTAAGGCTATTTACTTAACCACATCCACACCAGTCACATTTCCAACCGAACACTATGTATTCTTAAGTCTGAGCCACCACTTTTAATTAACACTCAATCCATGTTAATGGTGCACTTTTAATTAACATTCTATTCATGTTAATGATGTCACGGAAAGAGTGACACCTACCAATGTTCATACGTCTCATTTTGAGAGATTTACTACATATCAATAAATGAAAACAAAATTATTTATTCTATTAATCAAGCTTTTATATCACGGAAGGAATATTTATCTAACCCTTGTGTTTTTCTTGGAACCAACGATGGTATTTATATTATGTAAGTCCAACTCCCAAAAGAAGCAATAGCGCTCGCCCAAAAGATCTGAAAAATATTTTCATACGATTATTGATACTATTTGAACTGCTTTTTATCTCAATAGATAATTTATCATATGAGATTTATCATATGAGATTTTAACTTACATGTCCTATTCTTAAAAGTTAGCCAGATATCGACAACGCCTCACCAAATTGACTACGGAGACCCATCAACAGACAAAATCCAAATTTAGTCACATGACTACATTCGTTTTCATTCAATTTTATGGCTTGGATTTGGTTTCTTTATTTAATGGCATATCAACATTTATGGGTTATTCAATGCCAAAGCCAGTTTTGTAGAAGGACAATAATGGTACAATTTAATCTATAGCTGGAATGGATTAGTGAGTTCATATCTTTCCTGAGGGTGTTAGTCTGAAAATGGACGTAATTACGCAATGGAAGTTCGAACTCGCTTACTACAATGTCGCAGTCCAGCACATAAGGCATTACACCACGAGGACCCCCCCGACCATCTTCAATTTTCTTTGCACTATATTGCTTGCTCGCACCTAATAGTAGGAAATGTGACAGTATTTTCGTTATTATCAATTTTAGACTTACAAAGGATGGAGATCCTTTCACTGTTATTGTGTTGTCAATGATCAAGATCTTACTTTCGGAAGAATCGAACAGTTAGCTCATACAAGATTAGAACTCGTATCCCCTATTCTTGAACATGTGTCTGACATGAACGGCATTTTAATAATTTAGTCACAGAGACATATCAAAAGACTAATGGAATTCGTGGGCCGCTTTTATGTTGGAATATTGACTAGTTTAACCAGACATTGGCATAATGGTTATAGTGTTCACCAATGGCCCGGGAGACCTGGGTTCAATCCCAGGTCGAGTCATACCAAAGACTCAAAAAATGGTACTTGATGCCTCCTTGCTTAACACTCAGCATAATAAGGTGCGGATATAGGGTAAAGTGGGTCAATCCTGGGAAAGGAGTAGCACCTTTCCCTACACCTTGGTGTAATAGCTATCGAAAAGGGAGACTTCGAGACACCCTCGACTACGGTCGCCAACTTTATTTTACTTTACTTTATTGTCTAGTTATTCTTATTGGTTAGTAAAGTCAATCCTAAACCATACGCTTAAAAACTGATGAGACTATACCGGTTAATTTCATTTTCTCTTCGATGGTAGTATTAATCGTCAAAAAGTAACAAAGAAGCACTTTGAATGTTTTCATATACATCAAGTATTTTTTTCAAAAACGACAAAATAAAAAAGAAACTCAGTTGGTTAGGGCTGTAGAATGCATCGACAGCACCTCCGTCCAGGATCTGACACTTGACTGCATCTGATGATTCTGTCCTGAAGCTTTGAGAAATGTGGAGTACTACGTTATTATCATTACTCTCGGGTTCCACCTGACACATAGTAGTCATACCTGTTAGGGTCTCATCTAAGGTCAAACAGAATTGTTTAATTCTTTACTACACTTGAAATTATAATACTGTTTCCAAGTAAATGATTAATATTAAATATCTGATTGTACATTTTGAAACTGCTTGTGTCCAAACAAACGAGCACTGGCTCGTTAAAACATGTTATCTACAAATCATATATATATATATATATATATATATATATATATATATATATATATATATAGGGTTTGGGATTAAATAACGTACAAGGGTTGATATGCCATAAAAGCTAACCAACTAATCAACCAATCAAAACAAAAAAGAAAGATAAAATATTTTTAAAACCCTGCAAAATAATTCATGAAAATTTGATTGAACATCGTTTTCGGGCGAGTTCCCATAATGCCATGGCTAGTGTGCTAGACTGTGGTCTTGAAGTGAGCGAGTTCGAACTCTAGTTGTACTATTACGTTCATTTTCGTAATAATACCCCTGGTAATGGTATGAGTCCCCTTTCTACCTTCAGCTATTTTTCTACAAGGACGGCGTTCGCATTAAATAACTCGCAAATGTTGATATGCCATGAACTAAAGAAACAAACATTTATACTTTTTATAGTGAACATTTAAAAAAAAAGAAAATAATTATTTATTGGAAACGAAATCCTCCTAATGAGGTGAGCGGATTCTTACTTCGTTCTTTTTTGTTTCTATTAAAATGTTCAAATATTTTTGATTTAAGCAAATAATCTTCGTGGAAAGTTCTTCAGTTAAGCAAATCGAGAGCTTAAGAATGAATGAAAATTATTCTGATTGGTTATTGGAATTTAATTCCGCTTGACGATCCCCTGCAAAGGATTAAGATCCCTCTAAAAAGCAATGTCCTGAGTATGATACTTAACTACATCTGACGGTAAAACTCCATTTCTGGAGATCTGCGGAGTGTGGGGTATCCCTTCATTACCATTACTCCCATATCCATAGCTGGAATGGTAGTACCTGTTAGGGTCACATTTATTGGTCAAATAGATCTGAAATTATTCGTGCTCGATAGGACCGTGTGCAAAACAAAACCTCATAAGAAACAACTAAACAAAAAATGTAAATACGAACGCATAATAGATACGATACCTAAATACCTAATTTTAAGAAATAAATTAATCCCAGACAAGTTCGCATGCCATTAACATCAATCAATTAATCTATTCATTCAACTTAAGAAAATTTCACGAACTCAGCATAAAACAAAGGCATCTTTCTCACTTGAGCTATACCTGCAAGTAAAACTCCTAATTACAAGACTCGAAACAGATTTAATGCTTCAGTTATATTCATGACAGGAATTTCCTTATTTTGTACTCATGGTCAGTGATTATTTCTCAAACAAATTTCTGTGTATGAAAATCAGATATGAAACGGCCGCCGGGTATGAAATTCAGCATGATTAATCTGACTTTTATGTTGACTCAGTGGATGTGGAAGAAAGTTTCCTCCCAAAAGCTCTATCAAGGTACAAGGAACATAAAATTGTTATTTACTAAACCAGTTTTGGTGCAAGGTCAAAAGTCTGAGGGAGTGAAAATCGAGCTCACTTCTACTGGCTTTCAAAACCAGCTTTCCTTACACCAGGCGGAGACACCTATATAGATAGATAGATTGATATATATATATATATATATATATATAGTGAGAGAGAGAGAGAGAGAGAAGGGTGGAGGAAACAGAAAGAGAATTCATTAAAACAGGCGAGATAAACCCCCAAAAATGTGAGAGACAAACTGATAGTAAAACAAGAAAGATAAATATGAACAAACTAACATTATATATATATATATATATATATATATATATATAGATAGATAGATAGATAGATAGATAGATAGATAAAAAAAAAGTCTGATAGAAATAAAGTCGTTAGGCTTCGAGGCAAAATCCTCTCTCCGTTGTTATAAACTTCTTCATGACTGGTGCACTTTTCCTGCCAGGGAAATGCCGCAAAAACCCGAAAAGATGATTATCCAAGGAAACCAGATAAAAAAATAAGAATGGGAGAGATAAAATGTCCATATTCAAAGCCAAAATAATTCCTTGCATTGTCACCCAAGAGTAACACACTTTCCCTGTTAAGCTCTTTTTTTTCAACAAAAAGAAGTGCTTCTATTTGATCACAGTATCTACTACAAATTGTTTCATTGCAATTCAACAACAGAGCACAATACTTTTTATATCGCACCAAATACATTCTTTTCAAGATCTAATTCTTGTTTCGATTCGTGCACAAGTTTTCTTAGCTTGTAACCATAGCCTTTTCCGCAAAATCAAATTTTAAAGAGCCTCGTTTTCCTGACTGGTGACAATATTTTCCAGAAATGGTTTGATAGCGCACTTTGCATTTTACAATGAACTGATGGTGACTCTGATTAAATAGAGAACCTGTCATTGTATGAAAACCATTTCGTAGGGGCAAGTTGTATTATTTCTCCAGACACCAGTTTAAGGTTTTCTTCAATTACGATTATAAACGTATGATTACCGATTAAAGTCACCTGTTTTGAACGGGAGGAATCTTTGCTGGTAAGTTTCCCAAAACGAATAAACCACCGCTGACATTTCCTGACACTTTCTTTCGAATGTGTAAATACTAGGGTATAACAAAGGTTTGCAATACTTTGGTAACGTGCGACACAATTCGGCAGCTCCAGATACGTTTACCGATGTCGTGAAGGTGACGGACCACATTGGACTGTGAGATGTTTGTCTGAAACTCTTCAAATGTTAAACGTTGGATTTGCTTCCTTGGCGACGGTTTTAAGCCTTGTCACCAAAGCGAAAATTCTTCAATCATTTGTTTACTGTACTCTGATCAACTGCGTCTTCATCTTTTGTACAACAAATGTTTGTGGTCGTTTCCTCGGTGTGATGGTTTAGTTCGATCTCGTAAAGCATAATTTTGCAAATTAGACTACGTTACACGTTCGTCTGTACAGCTTTCAAATCCCACACGGAGTTCAGAAATGCATAACATGTCAGCACACCAATTATCATGACACTACCAACTACAGCTGGTATTTAACACATTTTGATCAGTTTTGATCACGTTATGTACATGCCGCAAATTAGCAGGTATCAAAATATTGCAAAATTTTGACTCCCCGTAGTATTACTCGTTACTTTTGGATTGGTTTGGCTTTTTTTGTTTAAAGGCATATCAGCCTTCGTGGGTTATTCCATGCTAACGCTATCCTTCAAGAAAAACAATAGTGTTACTATTTAAGTGATCATGGCAGGGTTCATACATTTAAAAACCTCAAAGTATGAAAGACATAACACATCCATAAATGCCTGCAAGAAGAAATCAGCTGATTTTTATAAATGTCTTCTGATTCTGGCATAAACATCCCAACAGCAATAGGTCAATGCTTACCTCAGTCCCAAGTGTCCAAGAGTCAAAAAAAGATAAGTCAAATCCCAAATCATATTAAAGTATATGGATAGTCGATTTTTGTAGTTGATTCAGTTGAATGTTTCTCACGAACTACTAAGAGTCGGTGTTTGCAACCAATAAATAAATACATATCAATATTATCAGAATTTATGTAAAGGAAAAGATCTACCTTGTGGTTGAGGTTAGTTGCGTATTTCTCGTTATAAATAGTAGATTGTGTTCAACCTTCAGTAAAACCGCTTTTCATCAAGCCTCTGATTATGGCTGAAACATAATCTTCCTCACTGCATTTGGTCTTGTACCAGACTATGTTAGATTTAATAAATAATAACTAAAGAATAAGTCTTGGCTATTGCTTTATTTACAGTTTAATAAATGAAAGCAACCTATAGTTCTTGTACAAGAAAATAAAAATATTCAGTAGACCTAAATAAAGTGGGGGTCTTCGTGGTGTAATGGTTAAAGCAATGAACTACGGAATCGTAGTTAGCGAGTTCGTATTCCAGTCGCGCTATTACGTTCAATTTCGGGAAAATACCCTAGGGAAAGGTATGAACCCTACTATCCTCCCAGCTATGGGTTAAAAAGTACCACTACTGTTCTTCTAGGAGAATGGCTTTGGCATTAAATAACCTACAAAGGTTGATATGCCATTAAACAAAGAAACCAAACCAAACCAAACCTAAATTAAGGAAATAGCAGCAGTAGTTACTTCTTATAAAAATGGTTTAGTTTGGTTTCTTTATTTAATAGCTAATGAACATTTGTTGGTTATCTATTACCAATGCTGTCATTGTAGAAGAAAAGTTGTGGTACTATTTAACGTTAAGCTAAGGGATAAGAGAATTTATATTTCTTCCCAAGGGTATTAATCCGAAGGTGAACGTAATAGTAGGAATTGAAGTCACTTACTACGAAGTCGTAAGTCCAGCACGTTAGTCACTACACGACGATGGTCTTACTAGTAAGTTCGATTCTCACTGAGCACGCTATAGTTTTTAGCTGCTGCCAAACCAATCCAAATGATTACTTCCAATGCAAATGGGTTCTCCCGCTATTATAATCAAGTTATTTTGGCCTTGTGTAAGATAATCTATTTTTCTTCGATTCTTTTTCAAAAAGTTTAGTTTATTTGCATATCGAATTTTGACGGTTACTCAATACAAATCATTATATATATATATATATATATATATATATATATATATACGTGATGCATTCAGTAAGTTCTAGACTTTTTTTGTATGGGCATTTAAAATTATCGTAGACTCTTGAAAATTCACTATGTTATTGCTACACATCTTATGAGATGACTGACCAATGAACAGCTACAACAGGAATTGGAACACACCCTACTAAAACCTGATTGTTACAGCTGGTGATTTTCAAAAATGCAATCTGGACGTGAGGACATTTTAGAAGAACGATATGCAATAAAATTCTGTTTTAAACTGGGAAAAAATGCCACCACAGAAACGTATGGAATGCCTCAGACTGCTTTTGGAGCATCTTGCATGAATCGAGCATCAGTGTTTGAGTTAGTGTTTGATTGGCATAAGAGATTCCAGGAAGGCAGGGAATCTGTGAGGGATTATGAGAGGTGTGGGAGGAGTAAGAAGGTCAATACACCACAGTTGATTGGCCAAAGGGTTACGGTTAGGGTTACTGTGTTGAGGTTTTTAGGGAGTTCAGGAAAAGATTCCGTCAGAAGACGCCAGCACTCTTCAAATCGGGTCAGTGGCATTTCCACCAGGACAATGCACCAGTCTACAACTCTATCCTTGTCACTGACTATTTGAGCAAGATGAGCATCAAGACCGTTCCTCACTCTTCCTATAGTCCAGACCTTGCTCCCTGTGACTTTTGGTTAAAATTTCAGAGACAGTCGTTATGAGACAATTGAGGAGATGAAAGAGGCTGTGACGAAGGTCATTGACTCGCTCACACAAGAGGACTTCCGTGGGGCCTTCCAGAAGTTGTTGGAACGGCACAAGTGCATTGCAGCCGGAGGAGATTACTTCGAAGAGGACTAGAGTTTCATGTATGTACTATCAATAAAAGTACACTCACGAAAAAAGTCTGGAAACTTATTTAATGATCCTCGTATATATATATATATATATATATATATATATATATATATATATATATTGTTGGTACATGCAAATTTAAAAAGACAAATACTTAGAGACATATGCGAAAATAGGAGATTTACAATATGAAGAAATTTTATTGAAATTGCAAAGGCCCTTTCATCTGATATTTGTCAAGTGACAGCCTTTACAAGTTGTTTAAACGTTTATATTGTTTTTTAAACAACTTCTGAAGGTTGTCGCTTGACAAATCTTCGATGAACGGGCCTTTGCAATTTCAATAAAATTTCTTCATATTGTAAATCTCCTATTTTCGTATATGTCTCTAAGTATATATATATATATATATATATATATATATATATATATATATATATATATATATATATATATGATATGATAGCGAATAGTTTGTACGTTTCTTTATTTTTACACGTGTTGGAGCTCATTTGTTTGCACACTTAAATGGTTTTAAGTATTGCTATCAAACGTTAGTAATTCTATTTATGAAGTATTGCGATGTGATTTAACATCAATCATTTGTTTGCACTCGGTTATTAATATTAATAATTTGTTTGATCACAGGTAAATAGATTCAGGTATTGCTATCTAATACTGATAATTCTATTTAAAATAAATCATTTGTTTGCACACAGTTAAATGGCTTTAAGTACTGAAATTGACACAACAGCCCATGGTCAAATAGTAGATGTGTCTCTTTCCATTTTACATAGCGATATGACCCTTGGGAAAGGTATCAATCCGAATATTCTCACTCCAGATATGGGTAAAGAGGAGGGCTGACTGGGACCTTTAATCTTGGTATGGCAACCGGTCAAGGAGAAGAAAAAGCTAAGCTCTGCTTAAAATTTCTAACCTCATGCCGGATGCTGATCATGCGGCGGAGTTAATAGATAGATAGATAGATAGATAGATAGATAGATAGATTGGAATTAGTAATTCTATTCATCAAGTATTCCTATCTAATCTGAATAACTTGCACACAGCTGTATAGTTTCAAATAATCTACAATGATAATTATTATCCTTAGTAAAATATCGAACAGTTTTATTTGATCCATAGATGGGAACCAAACTATTATTACCACACTGAGTCAGAATGGACTAAGAAGTAATGGTCATTAAGTGGTACTCCATATTCCCCAAAGCTCCAGAGCTGGAACCTCAACATTAGCTGGTTTAGTGTCTTACCCAGGACACTCGTTGGAGGATAATACCCCTCTGCGGAGAAGTAGTCGCTGTATTCCACAGTTGCAGTCGACAAGGTGGTATTTTTCTAGATTTCGTGAGAAAGACTCATGAAAGACAATACCATTAGTAGCGAGATGTCTATAATGACTAAATATGAATGGAGTTGTATTCTTGGAAGTAAAATTTATTTCATTTTTTTACAACGAGTAAAAAACAAAAATACCGTGTAAGTCTATTTCATTTGCTGATCAATCGTTGATTTCTTTTGACAAAATCATTATATTTATAAGTCAGAGAATGCTCTTCGCTCTTTCCGTCATGTCTGAATTTCCGCCTTCAAAAAATTAGGTCTTTAAAATCCCAACAACTTCTTTTTGTTACATCTTCAGTTGCTTGAGGGGCAATAAGAGGCGTAGATATAACCCTATATCAAATGTCTCCGAAATTTTATCAACCAATTTTAAACTGCTTATAACCTTTTCGGGTATGGCGACAAACACTTCTTATAAAATAAACACAGTCATTTTAATTAACAAAGTTTTGGCTGAGTCAGAAGTTTGGCAATATTCTGATACCTACTAGTTTGCGGCGTGTACATAACGTGATCAAAACTATTCAAGGTGTGGTAAATACCCACTGTGGTTATTAGTGTCATGATAGCTGGTGCGCTGACACATTGTGCACTACCTCATACAGTATGTGATTTGAATACTGCACAGATGAACGTGAGACGCAGTCTAGTTCACAAAATTATGCTTTACAAGATCGAACAAGGCCATAACATCGCGGAAGCAACCAAAAACTTTTGTTGTGCTGAAGGTGATGGCGTAGTTCATCACAGAACAGAAAGAAGATAGTTGAAGAAATTTCGTTCGAGCTGCAAAAACTTCGGTGATCACGCAAGGTCAGGCCTAAAACCTTGGATTTTAAAGCGGTGCTCCAAACCACTGCAACAACTCCAGCGAGTAGCACTTAAAGAGTATCGGGCATCTTACAGTCTAATGTGGTTCATCACAACATAATCTCGCCAAAATCATACGGAGAAACCGAATTTTGACTCATCCCAGTATTTAAAAATAGAAACAAATAGAAACAAATAGAAACAAGAGAATCTATATGAAATCTTGCAGAGGATCTCATGTGCCATAAACTTATATTCTATAGTTCTACTTATATTATGATCATTATATAATAAGTTTATTTTAACGGGCAAGAAAGGATGTTTCAAACAGAAAAGGAACTAAGAATTATAATTATAAAATAATTTTCTCTTTCACCGCACAAACTCTTCTGATACATTCGAGGAAGAATATGATCTTATAAGAAACTAATTACTGGTTTCAGTTACATGACATCAGGCTGCCATTCCTAGCTGCACAGAGAGTTCATGACTGATTTGGATTATATATATATCATTAATAAATAAATTATACATACATACATACATACATACATACATACATATGTATATCATTAAATAAATTATATAAAATATATACCAGAATATGATATGAATTATATATACATATTTTGATTGATAATATATGTGTCCACGTATAGAAACGCAGTTTGTTTTCATATGTATATATAATGCTTTTCATATATATATATATATACATATATATATATATATATATATATATATATATATATATTCCTCCGTCATCATAGGCAAAAAAAAAGGACGACCCAACAGCAAATTTAAGCAGCGATGATCCTGTTCACTACTTAGATGGGTGATCCCTGAAGTGACAGCAGGTACAGAAAGCAACCCGAAGTCTACATGCCATATCTAAGCAATGTGTAGAAAATAACAACACTGAAATAGAATACAATCTGTTTTAAAAGAGAATTTGGGGGTTTTGTGTTTCCATCAAAAAATAAGTCAATAATTTCAAAGTATCGAAAACTAAATAGGAAAAAGAGTTACATCTTTTTCTCTTATACAATAAATTTAATTCATTCTAAATAACAATTTGGTTTGGTTTGATCTTGTTTTATGACACACTAACACTAGTGGGTTATTTAATGCCAGATCATATATATATATATATATATATATATAAGATCTAGCATTATCCCTCCACTATGATGATAATTGTTGTGATTCTGGCCTACCATACTACACTCGCCAATTTACCCCACTCTCTCTCTCTCTCTCTCTCTCTCTCTCTCTCTCTGAAGCACACATAAATATTTGTACACAATTCTAACGGTTTTTGACTGTATTTTTCGATTTTTTCGATTTCTTCACTTACATTTGTTATCTGCCTGATGATTATTGTTTGCAAAACTCCATGAAACCTAAGGTTGCAGACAAACTTCCATGGTATTAAATATATAAAATCTATCTATCTATCTATCTATCATATGTAAGCGAATAGTTTATAGGTAACAATTTTACATTAACAAGAGCCCATTAGTTTGTACACACGTGGTTTAGAATATTGCAATATAACACTAACAGTTCTCTTTAAAAGCTGTCATTTGTTTACACACAGTTAAATGGTTAAACAGTTATATTGGACACATAGATGAGAACCCCTAACAGGTGCTACCACTCCGAGTCAGAGTGAACCTGGGTGTAATGGCTATGGAGGGTACTACACATTCTCCGAAGCTCCAGTTCTGGAGCCTTACCATCAGATGCAGTTTAGTGTCATATCAAGGACACCCACAGAAGCGGGGATCTCTCATCCCTTCTAGATGCAATCTGCGTATTCAACAGACCCCGCTAACTGGGCTGTAATAGACATTTGATCTCGGAGAGAATCAAAGCATTTTAACCTTTTTGTCTAGAACAGTCTTCAAATATTCTTTTACGAGAGCGAATCTAAAGTTTTGCCATGTTTTACAAACACGAAGTACTATTCGGCAACTCCGGATGGCTTTGCCGAGGTTGTGGAGGTGACGAACCACATTAGACTGTGAAATGCTTAGCTCACCGGATACTCTCCATGTGCTACTAGTTGGATCTGGTTATTTTTTTTTGATTAACTTCGTCTTCACTAATCATAGAACTAATATTTTTGGTTTGGTTTGGTTTGGTTTTATGACATATAAACCATTGTAGATTATCTAATGCCAAATCCTCTTTATACATGTATAATAAATGTATACGATTTGTAAACGCACTTTGTTGATAACATTTTTAAACAAGTCTGACCTCATTTTTGCACACAGTTAAATGGTTTCATGTATAGCTATATAACACTATTCTATTCGTCTGCACACAGTTAAATGGTTATAAGTATTGTTATGTATCACTAACAATTCAATTAAACATCAGTCATTTGTTTACACATAGTTAAATGATCAAACAGTTCTATTTCAAACTAGTTTAGCATGGATCAACAAAATTAAATGCTTTCAAATATTGCTATGTATCACTAACAAATCAATTAAGCACCACTCATTTGCTTACATGCAGTTAAATGATCAAATTGTTCTATTTCCCACAATTTAATTTAGCATAATTCATGTCTCTGCACCCAGTATAAATGTCAAACAGTTTCATTTGCTCCATAGATAGAGCCAATCAGGTGCTACTATTTCGGGACCGAGAGGACCTCGGAGCGATGGCAATGAAGGAGTACTCCTCATTCTCCAAAGCTCCAGCATTACTGGAACCTCGTCATCAGATTGTTTAGAGTCATATCTTGGATACTTTTGGGGGGAATCTTACCTCTCTGCAGAGATGCAGTCAGTATATTCTGTAACCCCAGCCGAATGGACTAAAATGTTTTTGGTTGCTTACGCAGCGTTTCGTTAAGTTCGAACACGTAAAGCATTAGTTATCGAATTAGACTACGTTGTTTGGCTTTCAAATCACTCACAGAGTAAAGCAAAGCTCAATGTGTCAGCGCACTAACTATGACAATACTACCAACTATAGTGGTTTCCTACCACCTTTTTAAATTGTTTCGGTCCTGTGATGTAGGCACCGCAAATCAGCAGGTACCCAAAATTTGTCAGGATCTTAAACTCATTTTGCTAATACGCACTTTGTTGGGGTTTTTTTGTTCTTTTTTTTTTAATTTTTTTTTTTTTTGGTTTGTATGTTTGTTAGTCTTCACCAAACCAAAAATCTCTTAACCTATAGAAATTGATACCATAAGTTTTTTTTTTATTAGTCTTCCTTCTGGTTTTAGGATAAGATTTTATTGGTTTATTTCTGTGGTAGGAACTAACAACCCCCCGACCGCCCAAACCTAAGTATTTTGGTTCTTTTTCGAAAAGAAAAAAAAACAAATGCTTCTTGAACATTTTCTTTCTTTTTTTTTAGGTTACCGTACATTAAAATTACAGACGTAAGCTTTTGATCTGGTTTAATGAATCAAAGCCAAAGGACTGATACAACAATAGAAAAAAAAGAAAGAATAAAAACCGAGGAAAAATTTCAATGAAAAAAAGAGATAAAAATCGATAAGAGTTAAGAAAAAAAAATCAAGATATTTTATTCAGTTAATAATAACTACCGACTTCCTCTTCATCATCATCCTCCCTATCTCTTTTCCCTTCCTATGCCTTTCTCTCTTACTCTCTTCCCTCTCTCTTTTTACCTCCCTATGCCTCTCTCTCTCTCTCTCTCTGCAGTCTCTTTTTGCATTGTGTAAAGAATATTCAATGCTTAGTCCTTCGTCTATTCTACTCGCATATTTTATCTGATGATTGTATCTTCTTTTGAAAATGCGTGAAACTTATAGTCATGAGACTGTCAAGAAGAGGTGAAAAAACATTTATTTATGGTTTTATCTAAACAAGGAGCGATGGGTGAATTTTCATAATTTTAAAGTATTAATTTGGCGCATGCGTTTTGTTTGTTCTGGTTTTGTCTACTGTGCAGCAAACAAGAGTCAGTTGGGCACTGACTATGAGCAAAGCAGCACGATGATACAATTAACACCTTCGGAAATTTGGAAATGACATGCTTTACTACTTGGTATTCACGCAATGACTACCAATACGAGGATTTCAGTGTTTGGGTATCAAACGGAGGACAGCACAGAGGATTCGAAAAGAGTTAAATGAGTTCAATGGTGATAACGAAGGTACGGCAGTTCGGAGGTCTCATTCTGATCATTCCGATCAGAAAAGAAGTCCCGAATTTCTTGCTGAGATCATGACCATTAGTGACAACGATCCCTAATTGTCAATCAGTTCCATAGCTAGGAACATGGGAGTGCCTGAATTTCATATAAGGCAGGGAGTACATGAATACATTCGGTATTTCTCAAAAAAGATGGGAAAGGGCCTATAGTAGCCAGAATTAATTACCAACAGAAAATAATAAAACATTACGTCACCACAATATTCCACAGCCCAGCCAGTCAAAATATTAAGAATCAAATTGCTGCTTATACACGTTCCACGTTCAAAATATTTAAAACAAAAAAGATTTTTCCGTTTGCTGTCGGAAGGTAAATACGCATTTCCCATCTCCTATTTTGGCTTAATTTCACACCAGCATTCAAATATTCCTAATTTATTTTTCACTTTAAAATACATACAGACATCTTTCTTTAGATTGGCTGGGACTTTTCTTTCGTGAGCAAACTTTTTGTAGTTTGCATACATTATTAACGGTTCATTCATTCTAATGTGCTTTTTCGTGTTACAATACATAAAACATTGTTTTGTTTAAATATCGAGATCTTTATTGCATTCATTTTCATCTATTCTGTAACCCTATTTTTACAAGCATATTTCGTTTCATCATCATCATCATCATGTTGCGCTGCTAGCACAGATCTCCCTGACCCTCTCTCGCCACTCGTCTCTATCGTCAATCGCTCCCTGGAGGTCTTCCAGGCGACATCCTGTATCGGCACAGAGCTGTTGTATATTGGTTTGAGCTGATCGTCTAACGTTTGCTCGTCCATGTACAAGGGTCTACCGGAATACATACTTATGAGTTCGTCCTTACTTCTCCAGCAGTTTCCCTCATGTCTGGTTCGTCTAATTTGGATAGTTTTCATGATGGGTGGTTGGTGGTCATACAGCTGCTGCTTTGTGGGATGCTGCCACCCGGACTTGTTCAATATGGCTCGCAGCATTCTTGTGTAGTTGCCGTCAAGCTTTTTCTCCATACGTTTTGTTAGCGTCCATGTAGTGCATCCATGCAGCAATATCGAAACGACCACTGCTTGGGAAAAATTGCGTTTTATTTTATCGGTCAGGTCTGACTTCCATATGATCCATAGGCTATCGATAGCTGTCCATGCCTTTGCTAGTCGCGTGCTAATGTCATTCTCGGTTGATGAGACGCTGCTTCCGAGGTATGTGAACTTGTCTGCTAGTTTCAAAGGACCACCACAATGTGGAAATGTCGCCTGTTTGATTAAAGCAGTGGTATTCTGTTTTGTCTGCGTTGACATGGAGGCCTATGCCACCTGACGCTCGTTCCGGACTATTTGTAAGGGATTCGACTTGGGAGGGTGTATTTGCTAGAAGAGTTTTGTTATCGGCGTAGTCAGCGTCCGTAATTGTTTGTGTTCCTTTGCCAGTTACATACAAAAAAGGATAAACGAAAGTCTAATTTTTACCACTGACCATGCTGAAAAAGAGGAAAGACTACGCAGAGAGAGAGAGAGAGAGAGAGAGAGAAAGAGATGAATTGAAATAGTTATAAAGACACCATTAATTTAAACGAGATAAGCGTCAAAAAAGCTTGCAGGAAATTTCGAAGTCGGGAGGCCGTAGTTGAAACTAATAGCAATTTCTTTGAACAAATCTAATTTATTGTATTTTAAATTAATTTCATATCATTTTAGTAAATAAATCTGATAAAGTGAGACGCCTGTGCTATTTCCATTTTCGCCTAATGTAAACGTCAACTGACTCATCATTCTCTCTCTCTCTCTCTATATATATATATTTTTTATATATATACATCATTTTAAATAGAGGAATTATATATTATATATGTTGAATTACAATGACTAGATAATCGATCTCCAGTGAGGGAGATCACGTTATACATTGATGATGATACCTACTAAGGTTAAACAGCTGTCCAATGTTTCTATTTATAACACGCAGTGTTTGCCAGATTTTCTGGTCATTGTAATTCAGTTTATGATATATATATATATATATACATATATATATATAATTTTCATTCCAAAAATGGATATGTGACGTCACCAGTGTATTTTTCGTCGCTTCTCTTATCAACTTTAAAAGAAATTTTTTAAAAATATTCGGAAAATCTTTCTCCTGACGATGGTCTAAGGTCGAAACTAATTAAAACAATCAAAAATAAAACACAGAAAAGAAATTTACCCATTTGTATTATCGTTTTGTTCAGATAGATAGATAGAGATACGAACAGACTGAGATAGATAGATAGATAGATAGATAGAGAATGATGTCTTCTTATTTTCAACAAATGGAGATCAGCCCAAGTTAACCTTTCAATAACATGAATGTGTTTCGCAAGTTGAGCCGTGAGATTTTGTATTCGAATAAACGAATTATTCAGTGGTCAACCCAAAAATCATTTCACTGTATTTTTAAATAATTCTCTCTCTCTCTCTCTCTCTCTCTCTCTCTCTCTCTCTCTCTCTCACTGTATACATGTGAGCGTGTGCGTGAGTGTGTATGATGAGAGTTGACATCAAAATGCATTAAAATAAGGCAAAATTAACACACACAAACACACATATATATATATACATACATATATATATATATATATATATATATATATATATATATATATATTATCGTGAAATATAACCCTAAGAAATGCATTAGCATCGAAACAATTTGTTAGATTGTAACGACGTATATATATATATATATATATATATATATATATATATATATATAAATTTCTTTTGCTCCCAGCAATAAGCTTTGGTCGTGCAACTTTATGTCTTCAATGAAGACATTCGTTCTACTTAAGCTTCTTGTCACTTCTCTGATGATCCGAATATTTTGTTAACAAGTCACAATGCGTTTGAAGAATCTTGAAACGTTTGCGCACGAATCATTAGCGAAAAATTCCGTTGGCGAAAAGCAAACTATAAATGATTTTCTTTTCCTTTTGCTTCTTACCGATTGCGTGGGCGTCAAATGCAACTGTCCCACTCACAACTTGATGTGCAGACTGAAGTGCATTTGTTCCTTTCCATACCAGAATAGAAGAAACAGCAATAATTGTTAATAATTGTACGAGGGTCGACTTGAAAATTTATAGAATAAATGAGACTAAAAGTGGTTTATTTTTTATATAGTCCCCATACGTCTTCTATCGGTATTGCAGTGCTTGAATCACATGAGAAGAAAAGGTCATCAAGAGCAGATATGATGTCATCATAACTTTTCAGCGTATGAACTTTTCAGCCCACTCTCGTATTGTATAAATATTTACTAAAAAAATAGATGATAATCTATTTATATAGGAAATATTAAGGTTAATTTTCTCGGTAGCTCAGTTGGATAGACAAAACAAAAAATCTTTCATACTGAATATTTTGGGACGTTAGTGACTGACGTAATAAATTCAGCAACGTAGTAAGACTGACAAGAGTCATGGATGGCTAAAACAAAGGATACATCTCATATTTGATTTGTTTTGGTTTGGTTTCTTTGTTTAACGGTAAATCAGCCGAGAAGAGTTATTTAATGCTAAAGTTAGCCTTTTACCGGGCACGGAAGCAAAATAGGGAATTATTTTTCAAACATTCTTTTTTTTTTTAGCCTGATTAGTCCAATATTTGAAGAAAAAAAAGTGATTAATCGAAATTTTCAGGATTAGCTCAATTATTCAAGTACTGTTTTTTTTAAATTAAAATTTAGCCCATTATGAGTGAGCAAGAAAAGAAACGATGAAGAATCTATGATTAACTTAACGCCGAAACCAAGCCAAAGTTTCTTTGTCTACGGTATATAAAGCAAAGAAAAAAAATTATTGAAAAAGAGTTTTTTAAAAAAAGGAGGGAGTAGAGGATTGAAAAAATCCCGAAAAGATGGCTTTTTAACTACTCTTGCTCCGGTGATTAAGAAGGACCGAATAAAGTCAATGAGGTGCCCGTGGTATAATGGTTATCGTCGTAGGAAATGGACACGACGACACGAGTTCAAATCCTGGACGAGATTGATTGCATTTCACATAGCACTTATACCCTTGAGAAAGGTATGAATCCAATTATTCTCCCTCCAGCTATGGGTAAATAGTAGGGCAGACTAGGTTCTTCAGCCTTGGTGAGGCAACTAGTCTAGGAGAATAAATACTCTGAATTCAAACCTGTTAAACTCCGCTTAAAAATTGAGCTTGTGTCATATCCTGCCCGAGCGGAGGGGTTGGGTAAATATGATAAAGTCAATGAGAAAGCACGCAAATGAATTGAAAGACCAGGAGAAAACTGTGAGGACATCAAGAAAACAAGACATAAACCCAGACCTTAACCCTCTTGATAACGCTATAAGGAGCCTTTTAGAAAACGAAACAAATGCAACTTCCTGTCCAAATATTGGTTTGCTTGAAACTGCTACTGAGGATGAATGAAATAAAAAGTCTGAAGAATTTATTTTGAAGGCAGGCAAATCGTTTTGTGTTGTTACTATAGTTGAAAAAATGGTGGTCACATTGAGTAAATTTACTGTTTCTTCTTATTTTGTGGTTTATTTTTAAAATCAAAATTAATCTTGTTTTATAACAGAGTCGTTTATTATTATACAGTAATATTCCTTATTTTGTTTCAGCGTCCTGTAGAAGAACAATAACTGGAGTTGAAATTAGAAGATTCATACTTTTCCCAAGAGTTTTTGTCCAATACTTAACTTATAGCGCAACTGGAGTTCGAACTCAATTACTACGATGTCGTAGTTCAGCACGTTAGCCACTACATCACGAGGACTCCCTCATATTCGATAGCATAATTGAATGAAGATACAAGTTACTTATACGGTGACCAACTAAATACACGTCATCAAATGCAGATGTGGATTGGGTCAGTCATGTAAAATATTCGTGTTCAGTGTCCTTTATTGTCTTCCAAGCTTACAGCGTTTTCACTACGGTAGATACTTGAACCTACACAGCAGGAAATGTTCAAACGATTTCGAATAATAATGATTTATTCGATCAATGATTCGAAATTAAGTTATCCCCTTTTATTACACGCTAATTTATTCCAAATGTTATCTAGACGGTTTCAGCCGTTGTACACTTCAGCTTTCCATAGGGTCGGTAATGTTCTTGATATTCCGAACAGAACTCTCAATTTTTTTCAGTCCACGGTGAAAAGATTTTCTCATTCTGCTGGTCATGCTGAGAGATTATCTCTCATTAGAAACCTTTTTTAGCATTTTGTCTTTTTGTTACTAAGTCTTTGTAATATTGCTTTAACTCATTCTGCTGAATCCAATGTGTGTGAATAAATTCTTCCTGTCATAAATTAAAAAATGTGTTTTTTTTAATCTTTGCATTCTTTGTCTGAATAAACCGAGAGAGCTTATATCTATCTCCTAATAACGATTTGTGGTTTATTTATATCATCTATTTACTACAGGTTTCAAGAGAAGATCCCTGTCTGTCTTAACTCACTTTGTTTTATTACGTTTGGAACACTTATCAAATGATTAATTAATACTATACAAGTGAGTATTACATTATTTGTTAGGAAATAGTATTTATATGAATGTATCGAAGGATAATATTTAATAGATGTTGATAGTTTCAAATATTCAACTTTGACTTTAAAAGCTCATTAACAAATTCCAAAAATAAAAGTCTGATTCAGATTCGAGAAATCAACTTTTTGATACCACACCGAAATATTTTTTACTCAAACTGGAAACTAACTGTCAAGATAGATTTCAAAAACTAAGTCTACTAACCAATTGGATTTTTGCTAATCGAATAATATTTTTTTTGAAACAAATGGCCTAATCAGATCAAAAACAGCAAGAGTGTAGAAAATAAGATAAAATGGATGGTTTCAGAAAATATAGTTAAAAAAAAAAAATTAAAAGGCATTTTGGGGAATTACTCAACAGAATTTAATCTATCTATCTATCTATCTATCTATCTATCTATATATATATATATATATATATATATATATATATATATATATATATATATATATATATTGTATTAATATGTTCTTTGCAAAGATTCTATTTATTTAAAAGGTTGATGTAAGACAGGAAAAATTGGAATGCCCAAGGATGGATAACAAACAAACAATCAGTCAAACCAACCAACAAACAAAAATATAATAATAATAATAATAATAATAATAATAATAATAATAATAATAATAGTAATAATAATATCTTCCGGGTTTTCTTTATTGACGTGGTTGGATCATTCGCTATTTTCTGATTTCCCTTAAATTGGTTTTTCTCCAACTCCTTCCAATTCTTTTGTGCATTTTCTTTCTTTTTTTTTTTTTTGTCAATTTAGAATCTCGAAAGAGCTGAATCTTGTTTGCCGAAGATTGAATCACCAGCTAATTAAAGCCATTTAAACCTAAATAAATAATGAAAACAGATTTACCGAGCATTTAAAACAAAAACGAAATGAGAAACACGGTGGAACCATCTATATGATCTGATGAACATCGAAATAACATGTTTATTCATTTAATATAAACTTCGGACTCGCTGCGCAGGTTTTTTCCAACTTTAGTAATGTAAACAATTCTTTAATAACAGTTATTTCCCAGTTATAATGAAGCAATTTCGGAGAGTTGCCTAGCACAAAACAAAAATAAAGAAAAACTATTGTCACACAATAATTATTGCACATTCATACATGATAATTTGTTATCTCTCTATCTCTCTATCTCTCTTACACACACACACACACACACACATATATATATATATATATATATATATATATATATATATATATATATATATATATATATATCCAAAGACTCTAATACGAGCAGGATGTGACTCAGGATTAATATTTAAAAAAAAATTGCCGAATTGTAGACTTTGCTGTTCTGGCTGAACAAAGAGTAAAATTAAAAGAAAACGAAATGAAAGACAAGTACCTATACCTTGTTAGGGAAATGAAAAAATTCTGTAACATGAAAGCGAAGGGGATACTAATTTTAATTGGTGCTCTTGGTACAGTCATCAAAGGATTGGAGGGCTTGGAAATAAGAGGACGAGTGGAGACCATCCAAACTACAGCATTTTATATAAAAAATACATATAAATTTAAACAATAATAGAATTTTTTTATATTAGTTTTTCCCTTGGTGAATTAAATAGCATTGAAATAATGAGTAATTTAAAATCAAATGAAAATTTACACCGGTATAAGGGAGCTAACTATAAATGAATATAAACTAAGGAATTATTTATTAAATTACTATATAAATATAGTCATATTATTATCTGAAATGTATATTATTAGACTAATGATTGTAATATTAACTGATTAATTCGATGAATATGAAATTCAACAACATCTGATGACTTTCAGAAATTCAATAAATTAAAATGTAATAATTAATAATTTATGTTATGTAATAAAAAATAGTAAACATATACTGTTTAAAAAACAATTAAATAATTGATTAGATTTATATTAGAGGCACTTAGAATTGATATTATAATAAAATTAGGTTCTTATAATTTTGGTTTTTTACATATAAAATATATTAAAAAATAAAGAAATTAATCAAAATTAAAAAAAAGTAAACTTAATCGCTATTTTCTTCTGGTGCAACAGCAGATAATCACGCCGCAATATCTAATTCATAATCTTGTGGATTAATACTTTTTATGTATATATTTTTCCTTTTTATCAATATTGATTTATAATTCCTAAAATGTCTAACTTAAGAGATAATGTATTCCCAGTTTTACGGTAAAAACTTCATCATAAATTTTTTACCATCTGATGAAACGATCTAGAAAAAACTTTGTTGAAATAAATTTATAATGGATTGCAAGGTGAATTTTTCTTTATATCAATGATATATATATATATATATATATATATATATATATATATATATATATATATATATATATATATTAGTTTTTATAAATATTTAATAGTATGGATGCTTTTAAAATATATATATAAACTGATATTTATTTATTATATAATTATCCAAATTATACCGCATTTGATCAGCCACAAACCCACAAAGTGAGATAGTGACAACCATATACTGTTTTAATATATATATATTGTAGATGGCACGGAGTTACAAGATTCTTTCTCGCTATCCGTTCCTTTCATCCATCGTTCTTGGCAGGTCTTCTAGACTGCATCCAATGTCCGTACAGAGCTGATGTATGTAAATCCTTGCAGGTTGCAAACACGGACGCGGCGAACCACACAAAAAGGTACCCTTGAAAAAAATCCTTGAAGCAATATAGAAACAAAACGCAGCTGTACGGCTACTTACCTCTCATCTCATAAACTATCCAAGTAAGACCAACAAGACACGCGGGGCACTGTTGGAAAAGTATGGATGAGCTCATAAGTGAAGTTCTCTTATGGACAATAGATAGATAGATACAGAGAGAGAGAGAGAGAGAGAGAGAGAGAGAGAGAGAGAGAGAGAGAGAAGTGTTATTCAATAGATATGGGAAATTTCTTTAAAAAAGAAAAAAAATTTCCAGAATTTTTTTCCATAAATTTAAACTCTACATCTTTTGTGGGAAAATAGTTAATAGCCACAGAATTTTTCTGTTCTCAGAAAAATATTTGTTTTCTGCTAATTCAAAATGGCGCCAAATTAAACACAAATCTTCAAGCTTGAACATCGGTCTCCCATCAAATTTTTGGTGGTTGAGAAGAGTAAATCATGTGAAATTTTTAGAAGAACGTGTGATGAGTAAAGAGAAGTAGATTTTGATTTAAAAAAAGTTATCACAAATGAACTAGACGTGGGTTTACTACAATGAGTTGAAAAGAAAGAAGAAAACATTCCAAGAACAGCGATCAATAAAAATGCTATGCTGACTGTCATCTGAAACATGAAAAGACCCATCGAGATTGATTTCCTTGAAAATACTACTTCCTTTTGCCCACTCCTAAGGCAAAATTCTCCTTGTTTACTGGATGACTCTAACATATATATATATGTATATATATATGTGTGTGTGTGTGTGTGTACGTGCGTGTATGAGGGACGTCTGTGTGGGTGTGTGTGTGTGTGTGAGATAAAGAGAGAGAGAGAGGGAGAGATGATAGGGAGATAATGGTAGAATTAAAAGAAACAGAGAGAATTTAGATGTATGATTAGTTGGTTGGTTGGTTGCTTCGTGTTGTATGGCATATCAAACTCTGTAGGTTATTTAATGCCAAATTCTGTTGATATATATATATATATATATAATTTCTAAGCAAATAGTTTGTAGGTAACTATTTTTAAACAAATTGGGATATAAACAATTTCTACTCAACTCTATGGTTTCAAATCACCATCATGTCATGCTGTTAGCACGGATTTCTCTGACCCTCTTGCAACCTGTTTCTATCGACCATCGCTCCCGGTACGTCTTCCAAGCTACATCCTGTATCGGCATTGAAGAATTCTATTTGACCCATAAATAGGACTCTAACAGGTACTACCAATCCGGGTCGGAGTTAACCAGGGAGTAATGGCAATGAAAGAGTACTTCAGAATCCGCAAAGCTCCAAGACTGGAGCTCCATCATCAGATGCAGTTTAGTGTCATACCCTGGATACTCATTGGTGGATATTACCCCGCTACTGAAGTGCATTCCCCATATTCTACCCACACAAGCCGACTGAGTGGAGGCAATTTCAAAGGCAGAAGTGTAGAAATTAGATAATCAGATAGAAAAAAAAACAATCTCCCTACTTAATTCTTACGATTTAACCTTTTACTCACAAATCACTGATTATTTTTTGTTCGTCTTTGTATAAAACATCTTTGTCGATCAAATTTTTATTTGTCAAAAAAGATTTTATTTGGTTTGGTTTCTTAGTTTTAAAGGTATATCAAACTTCGTGGGTTATTTAAAGCCAAAGCCATATTTTAGATGAACAGTTATGCTAACATATCTGTGGTTGAGTATAAGTGTAGAGAAGAACGAAAGCAAAATTAACTGTAATCTATTAATATCAATGCATATGATGAAATAATTGGTTTGGTTTGATTTGATTCTATGGCATACCAACCATTGTACATTATTTAATGTAAAATCCTCTTTATAAGTACATATTATATATATATATGATTTGTTCAAATATTTTGTAGATAACATTCTTAAACGAGCCTGGGCTCTTTTTTTTACACACAGTTAAATGGTTTCAAGTATTGTAATATAACAGTTACAGTTTAACATCAGTCATTTGTTTGCACACAGTTTGTTTTATTTAACCCATAGATAGAACTCTATCCGGTACTACCACTTCGGGTCAGAGTGGACCTGAGAGCAATAGCAATTAAAGGGTACTTCACATTCCCCAGATCTCTAAGGCTGGAGCATCGCCATCAGATAGTTTAATGTCATATCCAAGACACTTGTTGTGGGTTTTAACCTTCTGCAGAGATGCAGTCAGTGTATTCTACAGCCCAAGCCGACTGGGCAAGATAAAATGATAAAAAGAAAAAAATTCGGTTCACGACAAAGATATTTATTCTCTGAAATATTCATAGATTCTCTTTTGTTCAATTAATGAAATAATAACATAGACGTTAATTTCTTTTTTTTAATATTTTCCTCTTCCCTCTTTTCTTCCGTAGCTCATCGATAATTTCTTTCTTAGTGAAGTATTGTTTCACGGCAAGAAAAGTAATGAGACAAATTCTTGATAATGAGTTATTCAATTCACTATAATTTCGTTATAGTTATTTTTTACTTCTTTTTTTTTTTTTTAAAGAAAAAAGCAACAAAGACTTTCTCTTCATGATGACGTTACCACGTCATGAATAATTGTCGAAGAATCGGTGTGAGTTTGCATTTGTCTTATTTAGCTATACACACTCCTGCATAGTCATTGTATCAATATTCTACAAGAATTATTTCTTTTAAATAAGGGAATTTTTTTACGAATTTAATGAAGCAATATATAAAAGATAATTGATAATTAACGGATATTTTTCCGGGTCTAAAGAGACTAAGTGTAATCATCTTAATTGCTCAGAGTGATTTTGCAGTTTATACTTAATTATAA
This sequence comes from Sepioteuthis lessoniana, assembly GCA_963585895.1. Lineage (NCBI taxonomy): Eukaryota > Metazoa > Mollusca > Cephalopoda > Myopsida > Loliginidae > Sepioteuthis > Sepioteuthis lessoniana. Next base: position 67,906,941 of record OY757909.1, read on the forward strand.
TCCATTATTATTATTATTATTATTATTATTATTATTATTAGTAGTAGTAGTAGTAGTAGTAGTAGTAGTGGTGATGGTATATTTATTTTCATTTTTTAAATGACATATCAATTCTTTTACTTTAAACCAGCCCTGAATAAATTGCTTTAAAATGTTCGTTTTTTTCGAAAAAAATTCAAAATGATGTTAAATACAGACACTTATCAACAAAAAACGATTATAAAATCAACATGCCTTATTTTGTCGAAAAATCCACAATGAATGCTTTAAGCCCCACCTCAGTCATATTTAGTTGTAAAGTAAAGTTGGCGACCGTTATTGAGGGCGACCAGAAGGCTCCCCTTTCAATAGCTACTAAACTACTCCTTTCCCTGGATTGTTCCACTTTACCCTTGATACGCACTTTATATTGCTGAATGTTAAGCAAGGAGGTATCAAGTACCATTTTTAAAGTCTTTGGTATGACGGACCATTGGTGAACACTCTACCCACTAGGCCAATGAGCCGGTTCATGTTTAAAGTTTCATATCTCCATTGATTCTTCTAACTGACCAATGTTGCATTGTACTATTTTACTCATTTGAGAGCTTTTACAACAGCGATAGCTGATGGTTTTCTACTGCAGTCTGTGTGACAGCAACTCTCCTCAAGTCTTCAGGACTCTTCTCAGTATTCTGACCGATCTCAACAATGTAGTTTGGATGGTGCCCACCAATCTACTTATTTACAAGTCCTCGATTTCCTGTATCAATCCTTTGGTGACTGTACCAAGAGCACCAATTACAATTGGTTTTACCGTCACTTTCATGTTCCATAGTTTGTTTTTTTTTCCTGTTCTATAGCAAAATATAGCTAATTATTTCTCTTTTCGCTAACTTTCAGTTTTACCCTATGGTCAGCTGTTCAATATTCAGCAGGTTCTCTCTTTTTTTCTTTTTTTTTTTTTTGTTGACTATCACTAGATCTGGTCGTCCGGCCGACATTAGGTGAACCGTTTGTATTTCAAAATCCCAGAGAACTTTGTGTGTCTCATTTTCTTGGACGGATTTTAGGTTGTGAATATACCATTTGTTCGTATGGTCAAATTTAAACTTCTTGCACAATTTGCAGTGGATCACCTTTCCACCCAGTTGTGTCTCGTTTTATACACTTTTTGCTCTAATTTACCGCATTCGCTTATTATGTTATTGATCGTTTCACCTCTATCACCCCATAATCTACATCTGATATTTTGTTACGTCCTATCTATTCTTGCTTTGACATAGTCCTCATGGCGTTTTTTGTTTTGTTTTGTTTTGTTTTGTTTTGTTCTGCTATCAGAGGAGATTCAATATCTCTCTGAAGGTTTCCCTTTCTTAGCCAAGTCCAGGTTTTCTCGTGTGAGACTTCGTTTATATATCACTTGAAATGTCCATTCACTTGTTTTTCATCCCATTTTTATTTCCCGGTTATTTTTGTTCAGTTGCTGCTTGTGTTGTTTGTATTGTTTCAGGTCGCTGTAATCAGTTTTCCGCCGTACATTTTCCTATAGTTTTCTAGTCGTTGTATCGCTGCATCGATACTGTCATGAATGCTGTTAAGTCCACTTCCTTCTTCTTTTCTTGACACTATTATTTTTATTGACCAGCCCATTGGCCTACTGGTAGAGTGTTCACCAATGGCCCGAAAGACTGGGGTTCAATCTCAGGTCGAGTCATACCAAAGACTCATAAAATGGTACTTGATACCTCGTTACTTAACACTCAGCATTATAAGGTACGTTTCAAGGGTAAAATGGAGCAATCCAGGTAATGAAGTAGCGCCCTCCCTTTCATCTAGGTGGAGTAGCTATTGAAAAAGGAGCTTTCGGGTAGCCCTCGACTACGATCGCCAACAACTATTGTTATTCAGTTTTCGTTTTTTACAATCCTTCATTAAAGAACTAAGGTGGAAGAAACTAATGATTATGGAGGTTCATATTCATGTCTTTGGCTATCTCTTTTGGGTATTTTTCAGACAGATTGATAGCACGATCTTAAGGAGATGAGCTGTTCCGCAAAGTACAATTCTTTTTATTTTCTTAGTCTGAGATTGCAAGTTTATTATTAGTAGTAGTAGTCGAAGTAGTAGTATTAGTAGCAGCGGTTTTTGTAGTATTAGTGTTATTCTTGTTGTTAATGATGGTCGTAGTATAGTTAGACATAATTGTATTCATAATTATAATTGTAGTATTTGTTGTCATTGCCAAATTAGTGTCAGCAAAATATAATCTAATGTACCTGAACTACTTTTTATATCTAATGACAATAAACAACATGACAATTATCATGTCATATTTTATACACTCCACTTTTTATATATAATGACAATAAATAACATGACAATTATCATGTCATATTTTCTACACTCCACTTTTTATATATAATGACAATAAATAACATGACAATTATCATGTCATATTTTCTACGCTCCACTTTTTATATATAATGACAATAAATAACATGACAATTATCATGTCATATTTTCTACACTCCACTTTTTATATATAATGACAATAAATAACATGACAATTATCATGTCATATTTTCTACGCTCCACTTTTTATATATAATGACAATAAATAACATGACAATTATCATGTCATATTTTCTACGCTCCACTTTTTATATATAATGACAATAAATAACATGACAATTATCATGTCATATTTTCTACACTCCACTTTTTATATGTAACGACAATAAATAACATATGACAATTATCATGTCATATTTTCTATAGTCCATTTTTTTATATCTAATGACAATAAATAACAGATGACAATTATCATATCATATTTTCTACACTCCACTTTTTATATGTAACGACAATAAATAACATATGACAATTATCATGTCATATTTTCTATAGTCCATTTTTTATATCTAATGACAATAAATAACAGATGACAATTATCATGTCATATTTTCTACACTCCGCAAATCTCCGGAACTAAAGCCTGACCAGCAAATGCATTTTAGTGCATACTAGATATTCCTTTGTTTTTTTGTTATCTTTTTAGAGGAGGGGACTTTGGTTTATATAATTTATTTTTCATGGGGTATCCTAGCGCTCAGTAGGGGATAAAGTCAACGTATTCTAACCCCAGCCAAGAGACAAGTAAACAGCTTTTTATAACAAATAGCATTTATTCCATGCCGTATATTCCGTTTTTGCTTAAATGACTAAGGAAGGACCACCAAATTAGCGTTAGAATATTAAATTATCAACAAACAATGCCCAGTCGGCTGGGGCTATAGAATACACCGACTGAATCACTGCAAAGAGGTAAGACCCACCCCCTTAATGAGTGTCTTGTTTCGACACAAAACAATCTGATGGTGAGGTTCCAGTAAGGTTGGAGCTTTGGGGAATGAGGAGCATCCCTTCATCGCCATCGTTCCCAGGTCCACTCTGGCCTGGAGTGGTAGCACCTGATATGTTCCTATCTATGAGTTATATAGAACTAAACTGTGTACTTATACTAAACTGAATTGTTTGAATTAGAACTGTTTGACTAAATTAAATAGCTTGAAATGGAAATGTTTTTGACAATTAAAATGTGTACTTACATTTAAACTGCGTACTTATGTTAAACTGAATTGATTGGTATAGAACTGTTTTGACATCTAAACTTCGTACTTACGCTATGCTGAATTGTTTGAAATAGAACTGTTTTGACATTTAACTGTGTTGTGACAAAAAACTATACTTATACTAAAATGAATTGTTTGAATTAGAAATGTTTGACTAAACTGAATAGCTTGAAATAGAAATGTTTTTGACAATTAAACTGTGTACTCGTGCTAAACTGAATTGTTTGAAGTAGAACTGACTATTTGTATAAAAATGGATTTGGTGGTAAATAACCCACAAATTTTGATATGCCATAAACCCAACCAACCAACCAACACAATTTTTCATCTATTATTTGTGTTAAATAATAAATAAAGGAATCTGAGTTTATTCTAACATAAAGCCTCAACTGTTGAATGCCCTCTGATGATAAATTTCATCAAATTAATAATGGTCTGTAAGATTGTGGCTTGTTAAACATTACTAAACGGTAACGCACAACTCATTTTTCTTCATCGATATTCACTTTGCTAAACTTAATCTGGCATAAGGTCTTATGCGTTGGGTTCAGCTATGAAGATAGAAGTAAATACTTCAGTATGTAAAAAAAGTGCTGTTGCATTCATTACAGTTAGCCAAAGATCGAAGCAATCACTGAAATAACTAAAGCAGTTAAGTCAAAATAAAAAGGTTTTCATTTTCATTCAATGAAATGTTTTCTGATAGCAGAAAAAAAAAATGGACGGAAAATAAATTCAAACCTGTCTTGAAGTTTGATTACTGAAATAAAGCCCCAAATTTTTAATAAAATAAGAAACATGTGCAAATATACCACTGTGAACGGACTATTTTTGGTCTATTCAAATCCGTGACGATACTGTTTGTATCCCCTTGGGGAAAGCATGAATCTAACTATTTTCCCCTCCCTAGCTACGGACAGACAACGTTCTTTAACCTTGGTATGGCAACCGATATAGGAGAAGGAAAACTCTAAATTCAAACTAGCTTTTCTTCATTTCAAAACTGACCATATATACATATATATATATATAGAGAGATAGAGAGAGAGGAAGACAGACAGAAACAGAGGGAAACATATATTGGGTTCTTCTATTTGGAGGTGTTTGTGGTATAACGGTTACCGTCGTAAGAAATGGACGCGGAGACCCGATTTCCAATCCTAGACCAGGTTGTTGGCATTTCACATAGCGCTTAGACGTTTGGGAAAAATTATGATCCGACTAATTTCTCTCAAGCTTTTGGAATACAGTAAAACAGATTAGACTCTCTAACCTTGGTATGGCAACCGGTTTAAGAGAAGGAAAACTCTAAATGAAAAACTATCAAACTCCTCTTAAAATCTGACCTTGTGTCACATCTTACTTCTGCAGAGGGGTTGAGTGAATATGTTTGGTTTGGGGTTTCTTTTTACCACGAAGAAAGCAGCTAGACTATTATTGTTATTTACTTTGCTCATCTTAGTTTATTACAAGGTTATATGTGTAATGTAACCAGTGAGGGTGACACTAACTTTAATAATTATATGCATGCCAGACTAATCTGCTAACTACTGCTCCACGGAGAGAAATACTTGACTGATTTTTAATAATTCAATTAAACAAAAGTTTCTCTTTGAAATATAGAAATTCAATTGGTGTCTTGACTGAAAAAGACTGAAAAAATTGTATTTACCAAGTCTACGTCGTACGAGAATCTGTCATTTCGAAGAAATATTGAGGGGTGTCCTCGTGGTGTAATGGTTAAAGCGATGGACTGCGAAATCGTTGTACGCGAGTTCGTACTCCAGTCGCGCTATTACGTTCACTTTCAGGCAAATACCCTTGGGAAAGGTATGAACCCCCTTATCCTCACAGTTATGGGTTAAATAGTACCACGAGTGTTCTTCTAGGATAATAGATTTGGCATTAAATAACCTACAAATGTTGATATGCTATTAAACAAAGAAACCAAACCGAAGAAATATTTTCTCTCTAGACACTCGTAGCAACATTTTAAATGGATGAAAATTCTCAACTTTTGTTAAGTATAAATGGAAATGTAATAAGTTTAGCTTAGTTTCATTAAAGGCTTCACATGGAGGTTCAAAATCCTTTGAATAATAATTGTCTGCGAAATAAGTTTGACAAGTACTATCGAATTGTAAGATTATGGATACATGAGAATGCTTTTGGTTATGTAAATATCAATAAAACGCAGAGGCAAAACTATATATATATATCATGTTGATAGCAGGAATTTCCTTGAATCTATTACTTGCAATCTTTCCGCATCAATCATCTTAAGGCTCCATCCAAACTGCATAGAATTAATGTCAATTTTTGCTGGTCGGCCAATACCAGTGTGTCCACGTGTAGGAGTTCATAAGATAAATTCACATGAGTTCAGTCTTACTTCTCCAACAGTGTCCAGCATGTCTTGTTTGTCTTGGATAGTATATGAGATCGGAGGAAAGTGTCCGTACAGCTGCAGTTTTATGGAGTGCTGCTTCCGCAATTTGTTCAAAGCAAATCTATCTATCTATCTATCTATCTATCTATATATATATATATATATATATATATATATAAGAGAGAGAGAGAGAGAGTATGTGTGTGAGAGAGAGAGAGAGAGTACAAATGCCCATTCATATGTAAAGAAATATTTGTGAAGAAACAAGTTTGCATCGTAAATCGGATAGATGAGAAAAATGCATAGCATTTTTGTTTGACGGCAAACATTAAATTAATGTCAGAAGAATAATTGTCTTCGTTAATTACTTTTAAGAATGGATCTGATTGCTTATAATCCACGAATGTGTAAATAAAAAAAAAGGATTAAAAATGAGATTCTTCATTCCTTGTTAATATAAAAGGGTTTTCTCCGGCAACAATGATATCATTCATGAGCAACATGATCTGCCAGCAAACTCGGATTATTTTGAATTTTTGCTTTTGTCTGTTATCACAATCAATTGTCATAAACTATCTTTTACTTGTTTTCTGATAGCTCATCACTTTTAGATTTACTCTGAGATTTCGATCTGGCATTCATCCAACAGTTTCCTTCCCAATAAATTGCAATGAAGCCATTCTGATTTTTTCCATTAGGAAAATCGTCCCAAAAGGCAATTGTTAAAAATTCACGTTCAGGAATTCATACCCAAGAAATCCCCCCTCTCTCTCTCTCTTTCTTCCCCTCTCTTTATATATATATATATCTATATATATATAGAGAGAGAGTGATTATATATATATATATATATATATATATATAAAATGTCTCTCTCTCTCTCTCTCTCTCTCTCTCTCTCTCTCTCTCTCTCTCTCTCTCTCTGTATATATATATATATATGTACAGGTTATTGTTAAAAATTCATGTTCAGCAACATACCCAAGAAATCTCTGTCTCTGTCTCTCTCTTTTCTCTGCTCCCTCTCTCTCTCTGTCTCTAAATATATATAAAGAGAGAGAGAAAGAGAGAGATTAAACATATATTCTCTCTCTCTCTCGCTCTCTCTCTCTCTCTCTCTCTCTATATATATATATATATATATATATATAGGAGGCTCTCGTGTAGTTATGGTTATCGTTGTAGGAAATGTACACGGTAACCCGAATGCAAAACCTGGACGAAGCTTTTTGCATTTAACATTAATACCCTTGGACGAGGTATGAATTCAACAATTCCCCTTCTAACTGATGGCTAATTCTAAGGCAAACTGAACTCTTTAACCTTGGTATGGCAACCCATTAAAGAGAAGAAAAACTGATTTCAAAACTGTGAAACTCTGCTTAAAGAAATTGGCCTAGCGTTCCATACTGGTCATACAGAGGGATTGGTATATATATATATATATAGAGAGAGAGAGAGAAAGAGAGAGAGGGGGGGAGAAAAACGAATTGCCATGAAAAAGTATACCCCAAATTATATTTTGTGAAAATTTAATTTCTTCTAAACAAAAGAAAACTGGATTTTGTAATTTTGTCGTGAAACATAACACAATTAAAAAGGATATATATATATATATATATATATATATATATATATATATATAAAATTTCATGTTAGGTATTACTTATTACTAGAATATATCGCACTGTAGCTCTGAAACCAAAACTATGAATGCGTATGAATTCAAATATACATACTTCAGCTTTTATAAATTTCTGTAATTTCCTTTTTGGTGCAGAGGTTTTGCAATATTGTTTTTGGTTACCAATAACACACATACACACACACACACACATATATATATATATATATATATATATATATACGAGGATCATTAAATATGTTTCCAGACTTTTTTAGTGTGGACACTTTTATTGATAGTTCACACATGAAACTCTAGTCCCCTTCGGAGTAATCTCCTCCGGCTGCAATGCACTTGTACCGTCCAATAACTTCTGGAAGACCCCATGGAAGTCCTCTTGTGTGAGTGTGTCAATGACCTTCGTCACAGCCTCTTTCATCACCTCAATTCTCTCATAACGATAGCCTCTGAGCTTAGGGAATAACCAAAAGTCACAGGGAACAAGGTCTGGACTATAGGGAGGGTGACGAACTGACTTGATGCCCATCTTGGTCAAATAGTCTGTGACAACGATGGAGTCGTGGACTGGTGCATTGTCCTGGTGGAAATGCCACTGAGCCGATTTGAAGAGTGCTGGCCTCTTCAGACGGAATCTCTTCCTGAACTCCCTTAAAACCTCAACATAGTAAACCCAACGCTAACCCTTTGGCCAATCAGCTCTGGTGTATTGACTTCCTTACTCCTCCCACACCTCTCATCATCCCTTTTTATTATTTAATGCCAAATCTTGTTCACACAAACACGTATACATATTATTCGTAAGCAATTTCTTTGTAGGTAACTTTGTTTTTAGACGTTTGTTTGCATACAGTTCAATTGTTTCAAATATTGTTATCGAACTTTAATAATTGAATGATAACCATTGGTTTGCACAGTGTTTGAATGGTTTCAAGTACAAATATCTCAGCGCAATTGGCCCTCAACTACCGCCTTCTAGCACTTTTAATAAAAAAGTTTGGGTTTTTGTTTGCCACAAGGACAACAAATTTGAATATGCCGGGACAATTATATCGGTGCAATAGCTTGACAAGGCCAGCCGACTGATCGAATCGTGCTTCACTGGCCACAGTCAGGGCTAAAGTGGAGTGTTGCAAGTCACATGATCACTTTGGTTATTGGGTCACGGTCTCTGCTCAACCACCAGGATCTCGTCCTCAAGCATTACGGTTTGCCAACTACGGCCAACAGGTATCCATATTGGTGAGGTGTCTTACGCCTCTGCCGAAGTGCAATTGGCCTTTTCTACAGCCCCAGCCAACAGGGATATATATATATATATATATATATATATATATATATATATATATAGTTGTCTATAACGAATATATACACACTTGGAAGATTAAGAAAGTCTGCTTCGTCTAGAAAACAATACCATAAAACCAAACAAACCAAACCAAACCAAACCTATAATTACACTTTTGACTGATACGTTGTTAGCTATTGGCACTCTACATATTTTTCACATTCCAGTCAGTTTTTCACGCTAGCATTAACTGGTGATCTCATCTCGAAGCCTGAGTGACAACAAGTCTTTTCAGTTCTCCAGAACTCTTCTGCGTATTCAAGCCAATTAAAACAATGCTAGGATCTGGAGGGTCTTGATTCCACCTCTAATTTCCAATTCCTCTAGTCTTTTTTCCAGGCTTTTCGGAACCGTTCCAAGAGAACCAACTATAATTGGTAGAGCATGCCATCCTTGTGTTTCAGAGTTTTTGTTGTTGTTTTTTTAGTTATCTGGCAAGGTCCAAGTAGTTGACTATCTTTTCGTTTACTTTTTTCTCTTCTGTGGTCTACAGGAAGACCAAAATTCACATGCCGACAAGTTATTTTTCTTTCTTTGTTTATCAACAAGAGGGCTGGTCTTCTGATTGGTTTTAAAGAAATATATACGTCATTTATTATAATTTTTATTGTTGATGTTATTAATAAACAAATTGGTAGGACATGGTTACAGCATTATTGTAAATAAACATATTACTGAATCGAATTTAATTAAGTATTCTATTCTTTAATTAAATCATTATCAGAAATAATTTACAAGGGATGAAGAGAAACCAATCGTCCATTGAGAGGCTGCAAGATTTCAAGCGTGGAGCCTATAGTTTGAACAAGATAAAAAAAACAACCTGTTTATCAGTCTGATGCTAAAGGCGTAGAAAACATGCCAATGGCTCTAACAAACAAACAAACAAACAAACAAGAATACATTTCGAAACAAAATACAATGCAACACAGGCGGAAACATATCTGACTATTTTTCGATTTCTTTTGAAAGAATATACCAATTTTCATTATCGTTTAAATAGAAGTCATCGTAAAAATACCTTAAAACAAAATAAAATAAGATTTTTGACAATAATCGCATTTTATCTCAGAAAAAAGCTTGTAATTTAGTGTGATACATTTGTTATTCAGCAGTGAGGTGGCAGGTCATAGACTATTTTTACAATAGAAATTATGTTTATTATTTGCTGAAGGTAGGAAATTTAATTCCACTTGATCAAATGGCGTATCCTGTTCCGTTAAAAATTTTTGACTATATTAGAATTTCTAATTGAAAAGAAAATTAAAAGTATAGAGGCACTGCAGGAAAAAATTAAAAGTATGGAGGTACTGTAGGAGAAAAAAATTTTGTCATTTTTTTTTTTTTTTTTTTTTTGTAAAAATTTTTCATCTAGTTTCTATTTTGATACTATTTTCATATAGGATGATGTTTTCTAAACGGAGTGAAATCTGGTAGAATCCAAGTCTTTGTTGAATGTGGTTGCTTATAGAAACGACTACAGATTTTAACAATTTGCGAAGACTTCCCTCTTCCTTATATTAATTCTCTCTCTTTTCTTACTAGAATTAAGTCAAAACCAACAACCCCTTCAATCACCACTTAATTCTAGATCTATTTCTTCCTCCTTCCTTTATAGTCTTTTGTCTTTATTTCTACCCGCTTTCATATTCATATTTGTACTATTTTATCTAATTCCTCTTTTTCTAAACTTTAGAAAAAAATGTAATATTTCGGTTGAAAAAGTTGTGTTAAAAAGGACCGAAATATTCTGTGCTGAATCCGTTGTCTATGTTTTAGTATATCCTCTTTTCGTTTATTTTTCTTCGTCTTGTCAGATCTACCAAATTTACCTTTTCTCAATAAATATATATATATATATATATATATATATATACTTCGGTACCATCCATGGTTTCATACGTCCACTGGAGTTATTGAATATATTAAGGCGAATTCTATGTAAAAATATGATTTCTCAGCACCTCAAATCTTGTGGAATCAGCGATTTGTTAGCATCATTTCTTCAGGACAATTTCCTGAAAGTTCGTGTTCACCTAAGATAATAGATTTTACATTGACACAAATTTGTCTAAACCCCTTCGTCGCATCGAGTAGGGGTTTCCTTTAACAAGGGACATAAAAAATATGACAAACATTTCAGCTTGAATCCACGACTGGTGATGTCCTAAAGAAAACTTCGAACGTTTTATTTCAAAAGGTGGAAGATAGTTGAAGATTTTGTTAATTAACGTCGATTTTGACAATCTGTAAAATATTTTTTGAATAAAACCGGATGATTTTTGCTCCCACCATATATATATATATAGAGAGAGAGAGAGATAGAGAGAGACTGATTAGTACACCAAGATTAAGGTATTGTAAGCAAAAAATGAAAGGCAGACGTGACGTTAACAGATTGGAAATTCAAATACTCTTTTCCAACAAAAATGCAAAACAAAAACGCATCCATTGAATAGTGTCAAAGACAACTTACGAATCACTTTTAGGCGGAGGGTAGACTCCCATTGTCGAAGTTGGTGACAGGAAGAGTAACAGGATGTATAACTGGCAATACCTCAGTAAGAGCGTCGAAAATGATCGACGTTTCGTCATGGTTTGTTTGTGATGTGGAGCGACTTCTGTAAAATAGAACAAAATATTCATTGCACTTTAAACTATTTTCATCTGATCAAAAAGCATATATTTTAATTCACTTAAAATATTAAACATTAAAGATGCGAATTAAAGAGTAAAAAAGAAATTAATATTATGTTTAAAACGGGAAAACTTTAATCAGTGGACTACTGGTTTGAAATGGTTTTATGGCATATCAACTATTGTTGGTTATTTAATGCTAAATCTATTTTTATACAAATAAACAGTTCCATTTCAAACAATTCAATTTACCATAAGTACAGTTTTTTTTTAGATACAGTTAAATGTAAAAACTGTTCTATTTCTTTTTGTTACTCGCCTGCAACCAGGATTGAACATTTAGATTATTGTCTCTTTAGAAGCTTAGGGAATAACCGTTACCCTATGTGTCCTGCTGGACAATTCAGAGAGAATTTTGGGGGACTTATAAACTTAATGTTCTTACTTGACTAGGATTACTACCACTATTATGTATGATTTTTTACTTGTGCTCATATTCAGTTCATATTCAAGCTTCGTCTCAGAAATTTAGACAACATATATATACATATATATGTCTAAATATATATATATATATTGTCTAAATTTCTGAGACGAAGCTTGAATATTGAATAACCCATGAAGGTAGAAATTTCTTTAAATAAAGAAACCAAACTATATATATATATATAAGTAGCGGTTAGAGTGTTCGCCAATCGCCCGGGAGACCTGGGTTCAATCCCAGGTCGAGTCATACCAAAGACTCAAAAAATGGTACTTGATGCCTCCTTGCTTAACACTCAGCTTTATAAGGTACGGATCAAGGGTAAAGTGGAGCAATCCAGGGAAAGGAGTAGCGCCCTCCCCTCCACCTTGGTGTAGTAAGCTATCGAAAAGGGAGCCTTCGGGTCACCTTCGACTATGGTCGCCTACTTATTTCAGGTGTAAGAATATATATATATATATATATATATATATATATATATTCTTACACCTGAAAGACCCACCACTTTTAGTTTGGTTTCTTTATTTAAAGAAATTTCTACCTTCATGGGTTAATTAATTCCAAAGCCATCGATTTAGATGAAAAGTAGTGATACTATTTAACGCATAGACAAAGGGATAAGGGGATTTATATCTTTCACGAGGGTATTAGTCCGAAAGTAAATATTTAATGACATTGGAGTTCGAACACATTTACTTCCATGACACATTCTAGCACGTTAGCCACTACGCAACAGGAATTACCCTCCCAGACACTTTTGACAGGGTTTTTTTTTTTTTGGCAGCATCCACTAAAGTATTGATGTAGATTTATACGTATGTGGCAGGTCTAGTTCAAATCTTAGAGAAACCTGTTTGCATTTCTTGAGGTGCTAATTCCCGAGGCGCATTTATGAATTCATCTCTTCTTTCTTACCTGCAATGGATATATATAAAAAAGCAGACAGGCTTCTTTAGCCTTAGTTGGGCAACCGGTTGAGGAGAAGGAAAGTTCTGAATTCAAAACTTACAGCATAAATCGTCAGAGATCACTCGTTGAGACTTATACACCGTAACATGTAAAGCTTTTCACATGTTACTTAAAGAGATGGGCACCACCGAATCACCATTCTATTGCATAGAGAGATGAAGAGGAATTACAAGGCACGGGATTCTGACAATATGTTACAGAGCGTAAAGAGAAATATTAAGGAAGGTCCTTGTCAAAGCAACAGAATTTCAGCTTAGAAATACAAGACACTATTCAGCAACAAATATTTTCAGAAAATTGAAAAAAAAAATGTACAGAAAGTAAAGAAAGAATTCGTGTTCCACATAAACTCTCGCCAGAAAATCGAACGTTATGTTAAATCAAAGATTTACAAGTCTGCTGACTAAAAACGAAAAGTTCTATTTTCGTCAACAGATTGTTATATAAAATGAGAAAATAAGTACAGAATGCGAATAATAAATGCAAAAAGCGATTTTTGTTTTTTCGATACACACTCAATCCCAACAGAACAATCAGGATTTCTTTCATAGAAGGTTCTGCTATTCACTAGGGAGACCATTGCAGCAACCGTTCACAACGAGTTAGAAAATGATAGAAAATCATTACCAAAGTAATTTACTGTTTATAACTCGGCTATAGCAACAGATCATTACTAGAGAAATGGTTGACTTTAAATGAAAGGAAAGGTGGAATACTTCAACCTGACATTAAAGAAGAAAAAAAGAAAGAACAGAAGATAATAATCATTTGCCTGAAACGTTTTACCTCATTCTCTAGATCCACCTAACTTTTATATCACCATAACATTTTCTTAGCATCAAGACATTTCAAAATAAGGAAGACATCGTTTCAGGTACCTCTTCATAGAAACTGTATTAACTCGTGAAGAAAAACGTCTTTTTTGCTGGACATCTGTAAGTTGTAAAGATTAAGTTATCGATTCATGAAAATTAACTAACTCCTATTTCCTTTTTCTTTCTTGGTTTGCTTTGTTTTTGTTTTTGTTTTTTTAATTGTATGTCAAACTTCGTGGGTTTATTTAATGCCGAAAATATCCTTGAAGAAGAAAATTAGTGGTACTATCTAAACCCATAACTGGTGGTGGGGGAGAGAAGGAACTTCATATCTATTCCAAACGTTTTAGTTCGAAAGTGAACGTAATCGTGACTAGATTTAGAATTACAGTCAAGAACTTTAGTCACTACGCCAAGGAGACTTTACTTCTTTTTACTCTGTGAGAATACGACATTAATTTCCGAACAAACTAAATGCATTTATGAACATTTACGACTTTATAAAGAAGACAAAAAAAGTATATAAGTCGGAAGAGGCATACACAATTTTGTATATAGATGCAAACATAAACAATGAGAATTGCCATTGAGGATTTTAAAGAATACCGGAAAATATAAAAACGTATTCACACGTAGAATATATAAAAATTTGTAAGGGATTTAACTTTATTAAGCCTCAACAACAACAACAACAACAACAACAATAATAATAATAATAATAATAATAATAATCACCAAAAAAAGAGAACTAGCAAAATTGTCGACTTTGCTGTACCGGCTGACGAAAGAATAAAACTGAAAGAAAGTGAAAAGAAGGATAAGTACCTTGACCTTGCTAGGGAATTAAAAAGACTATGGAACATGAAGGTGACGATTATACCAATCGTGATTGGTGTATTCGTTACAATAACTAAAGGACTATTAAAGGGACTAGGGGACTTGGAAGTTGGCGGACGAGTGTAGACCATCTAAACTACAGTATTGTTGAGAACGACCAGAATACTGAAAAGTGTCCTAAAGAATAGAGGAGACTTGCTGTCACTCAAACTCCAGTGAAAGACCATCAGCTAACGCTGATGTGAAAAACTCTAAAGGAGTAAATAATAAACTTATTGTCGAGACGCTTTGCCGTTCTGGTGGACCGCAAAGTAAAAATAAAGAAAGTGAAAAGATGAACAAATACTTTGACCTTGCCTAAGAAATAAAAAAGCTGTGGAACAGGAAAGTGACCGTGACACTAATTGTTGGTTCGTTTGGAACGGTCCCGAAAAAACTGGAAAAAAGACTGGAGGAATTGAAAATCAAAGGAAGAATCGAGACCATACAGACCATAATGATTGTTGAGACCATACAGACTATAGCATAAGATCGATTAAAATATTGAGAAGAGTCCTGGACAATGGAGGTGGCTTACTGTCACTCAGACTCCAGTGAAAGACCACCAGCTCACCCTGGTTTGAAAAGCTCATAAGCAGTAAAATAATAATAATATAAAGAATTGATTACTACAAAACAAATGAACTTGATGAGAGAAGTCTAATTATTAGTTTTGAATTAGAAATAAATGTTTTAATTAGATGTATTGTATTATTGTATAATTAATTAAAATCCATTATTTTATAACTACTACATAACGAGGTTTTTCATCAGGAGAAAAGTTACTCTAATCATGTCAGAATCTTTTCTATTTCAATGTACCGAAAAATATTAACAATTAGTATTTGACCTGATTTTCTTTTTTAAGAGCAGAGGCGTTGACCTAATCTTTTTTTTTATTTTATTTTTTTCTTTAAACTCGAATTAAAATAGAGGTTTTGTATCGAGCATTCGTTCGTTAACTTATGAAAATGAACATATCTGTACTTTTGTAGCTTTGAAACGTATGGCTTCCTCCGTTTCAAAAGTTTAAATACTTATAGCAAAATATATACGATTTTAAAAAATCTCTAAAAAATTCTAATCTTTCTCTCTACTTGGCTTGATAACTTCTCCTTTGAATCATAAGAAATATATATTACTGTTGAAAAGTTGTTAGCTGTTACTAAAACTGTTATCTTTCTGTTCTTCTACAAGGGTGGTTTTGGCATTAAATAACCCAAGAAGGTTGATATGCCATTAAACAGCAAAACCAAACCAATCTTCTATTTCTGTTCTAGCTCGACAGAAGAAAATAATTTTTTGACAAGATGTTTACTACAAGATGTTTACTACCGACTATTCAAGAACAAGATACTCCAGACTCTTCTTAAACTGGACAAAAGTAGAACTAAAAATATGGAAGACAGAACAATGAAATTGATGACGATCCACAAGGCCTTACACTTAAGAGATGACATCAACTGATTCTCTCTGTTGCAAGAAAACAAGAAGAGGGACTCAGAGAATATTTTAAAAAATAGATTGAAAGATTAATTACAGCAGCCAGTAATAGCAATAAGAAGGGAAATAACTTGAGGAGAAACCGGAAAACAACAATAAAAACGTTTAGAAACAAAAATGGGAAAAAAAACAACTGTATGGATATTTTAAGCGATAAAGTAAGGAAATTTCTTTTAAGATGACCTGGACATCTGGGGGGCGCTCTCGTGGCGTTGCTGCTAAAGAGCTGGACTACGACATCGTAGAAAGCGAGTTCGAACTACAATCGTGCTATTATGTTCACTTTGGGATTAATACCTCAAGGGAAAGGTATTATTAACTCATCAGCTATAGGTTAAATAGTACCACAACTGTACTTTAACAAGGATGGATTTGGCATTAAATAAGCTGCAAAATTTTATATGCCATTAAACAAAGAAACTGAAACCGAGCAAATTAATGCCATAAGAACTAAATCAAATCAAAAATTGATAATACACAAAAGACTATCAAGTGTAGTGTTCAGGTGAGGAATACACTGGTGAAGAGAAAGTGTAGATTATGAAGTAATAGAAACAGAACAATTGGTACATAATAATAAATAAATGCAACAAAAAGACACACAAAAAATTCAAGAGCAGACAAGACTGAATGTGAAAGGTGATCCACTTGTACAAAAGACCGAAATTTCACCATACTGACAAATTGTATTGGCACAAAACAGAATATATCCAAAAAATTGAAACACCTAAAATCATCTGAGACTTTGAAATGCAAAGGAAATCACCTAATCCAGGCCAGAGACACTGAATTGGTTTAATTAATTAACATGAAATGAATCCGTCCAATCGAGAATTTTGTTGTGTCAGTAGATCCCATAACGAAAGTGAAAGAAGATGAAAACCTGGACAAATACTTGTACCTTACTAGAGAGTTGAAAAAGTGTAGAACACAAATTTGGCAGTGATACCAAACGTGGCGAGAGCCGTTGGAACAGTCTCAAAGAAGTTTGAAAAAAGAGAATCGATGAATTGGATGTAAGAACAAATATTAAAACCATTCAGACCAAGCACGACTAAGGATACATAGAAGAGCCTAGGAAAGCTGTTGAGACTTGTTGTCTCTCAACCTCGAGTGAAAACCATTTCATATTCACGGAACCGAATTGTTGTAAATCTAAATACAAGGATTACAGTTTACAATTGATATTGTTTAGCACTAAAAACACCTAAAAGAAAAAGTACATGACTTCAATTTTAATACATGATAATGAATATACAAATAACAGTTCAATAAAATATCCACCGCAACCACAAAAGTTGTTATCAATTTGTGGCCAGAAGTCCAGAACATATCAAATAATGACTAAGATTCTGAGAAGAGGAACAAGGGTAGAAGTAATAGGAACTGTAGTTGCCATTATCATCATTTCTTCTTCAACTAATATTCTTAACATAATATGTTTAATCTAACATGGTCATTCTATATTTTCAGCTAATCGTATATATATATTTTTTTATCAAACCACCTAGTATGCAGGAATGGATAAAAATAATGTAGACCAACAAGATGTAAACTTGTAAGCTGTATTCTTGGCAGTCTCTTTGATATGGACAGGGCAATACCGAATTGGCCGAAGTAATCAATTAAAAGACATAATTCAGGTTTAATTATAGAGAAACACACTTTCTTATCGAATTTATTCCTTACGATAGTGTTTTTCTTATCTTAAAGTAGATTGCCCAGTCGGTTGGAGCAGTAGAATACACCGACTACTTCTCTGAAGAGGGGTAAGACCTCACCCCCAATAAGTATCCTGAATATGACACTAAACAATCTGATGGTTCCAGAAATGCTGGAACTTTGGGGGTTGCGGAGTACCCCATTATTGCCATTGCTCCCAGGTCCACTCTGGCTCGGAGTAGTAGCACATGATAGGGCCCTATATATGGGTTAAATAGAATTAAACTGCGTGCTTATGCACAACTGAATTGTTTGAAATGGAACTGTTCTTATGCTAAACTGAATTGTTTAAAATAGAACTGTTTTGACATTTAACTGTTGGTAAACAAAATCTATACTTATACTAAACTGAATTGTTTGAATTAGAATTGTTTGAATAAACTGAATAGTTTGAAATAGAAATGTTTTTGACAATTAAACTGAGTACTCGTGCTAAACTGAATTGTACGAAATAGAACTAACTGTTTGCATAAAAATGGATTTGGTGTTAAATAACCTACAAAGGTTGATATGTCATAAAAACCAACCAACCAACCAACCTAGTAGATGAGTGCCCCTGGTGCAGAGGCAAACGTATTTGTCTGTGACATTGTAGTAAGCAAGTTCAAACTTCAGTTGTGCTATTACGTACACTTTCAGATAAATATTTGGAAAGGTATGAACCCTTTTATCCCCTCCCCCGCTCTGGGTTAAATAGTACCATTACTGCTTTTCTACGACAGGGCTTTGGCATTAAATAAACCATGGAGGTTGATATGCCATTAAACAAATAAAACAAAATTAAACCTAACAGTTGATGTAGAGTTCATAAATTGATCAAATAACTTTGATGAAGCATTGTCATCATTCAATTCTTTAAAAGTTTTCTATTTATTTTATATTGTTGATTTTATCGGGTCATTTGAGAAAATAGGAAATTTATCGCTTTTTCTTGTAATAACCGAATGTTTTCTTCCCAAATCCGGTCGATAATCTACTGTTGTAATCGCTCTGTACCCAAGTGTCGCGCGAGTTAAGATTTGACGTTGTCATAATAGAGTTGGCTGAGAGAGGATTTAATAAACTGAGATCTTCTCCCACATTTCGTCATATAACACTGTTCAACAACAACAACAACAAAAATGAAATGTTGTCAAGACATCAAGCATCTTTTTTAGCTAATTTAAGGGCGCTGAATCAGAAAAGGACCTTACTTTTTCTTTGTTATCAACCGTTTTTGCCATACGGAAATGACTCATTTATTGGTTGTTTTCTTTGTTTAATGGCATATCAACCTTTGTAGATAATTTAAAGCCATTCTCCTAAAAGAACAGTAGTGGTACTATTTAACCCATAGCTGGGAGGATAAGGGGGTTCATACCATTCCCAATGGTATTTGCCTGAATGTGAACGTAGTAGCACGACTGGAGTACGAACTCACTTGCTACGATTCCGTAGTCCATCGCTTTAACCATTACACCAGGATGACAACCCCCATTTATTGGAAAAATCAGCTTTCCTTTGTTTTCTGTATATATGATACTGACCGATGACAATATTTCTTAAAATAAAATCATAGAAACCTCTCAATTCGTACTTAAACCAACAAATATGGGTCTGCTTATTGAGAAGTACTATTTTTGCAATAACAATCAGACCTTTAAAAATAACATGATTGAAAATACTAAGACCAACAAGTATTTTCATCAAATCATTTTATAAACGAACAGCAGAAATAGAACTTTCGTGAACATAGGAACTGTGGAAAAATTTTCTCTTTCCTGATTGTTTGTCATGTTCAATGCTATTTAAGTCCTTTTTGATATTCCAACAGTAGTCAGCCATCATTCGTTTATTCCATCGTCCCTGGTAGCGCCCTTCCATTGTTTTGAGAAATCGTTCTCCTTGCTCATCACTCACATCGCCGAAATTATCCGGAAATCTATCTTGATGACAATGTAATAAAATGAACCTTAATTCTGACAATGTCCTGTAAACTTTTGAACAGTTTTTCCACTAAATCATTGTAGTTTTCTGCCCGGCGATTACCTAAGTTTTTCACCACATCAACAAACGATGTACAAACGCGTAATTCCAACTCATTCATTGAATTAACAAATGATCATCCTGAATGAGTTTCCTTATGTTATGTTATTTTCATGATGTTCATCATATACAATAGAATAGGCGCATTCATTTGGGATATCTTTAGAGTTTCTTTCCAACTGTGAAAACAAACGTTCTCAATGTGCTTGTTTTCTTTCCGTGGTGAAGGGAGAAAAGTGATGGATGAATTGATAGATTTCAAAAAGAAGGTTTTAGAATTTCATTTTTTTGTCACATTAATTATCTAGTTTATTAAAGTGTATTTCTGATGAAGTTTATCAGTTAATTTGAATTTTGGTGATAAATTGGAAAAATTCGGTACTTCTATTTTAAATTTTTTGACTCAAAAACACCTTTTTCTTAAAAAAAGTAGTTTATTTCAGGGAGCTGACATAAATTACATAAATTTAAAAGAAGAAAGAAAGAAAGAAAGAAAGAAAGGAAGGAAGAATTTTACCATTTTTTTCCTTAATTTTTTTTTTTTTTTTCACTTTTTCTAAGAACAATCCTTCTGTGCCTTGAAAAAAGCTGTGCTTTAGTCATTCCCCAGTTTTATCTACTCACAAGAACAGATTCACTGGGAGTTTTTATTAAGTTTGAAGAAAGTGATATTAGATTTTTTAAAAGAAAAATAAGAGAAAAAAGAAGTTTTAAAAAATTCCAAATTCAATAAAAACTTTCGAGTTGAAAAGTGGTCAACCGCCTTCTCCTCAAATTGACAGTTTTAATCAATTTTCAAAATCAAAATCAAAATCGGCTGGAGGGAACAAATTGCAAATGAGTGTTGATTAAAAGGGAATATTTCTGCATCAATGTGTTTTCCAAACTGTACCGCTGGCATCAATTGGCAAAGATAAGAAGTTTGACATTTGTTAATGATTTTTATTATTAGGACTTTTTTTGCCTAGCTTCATTATCGAATCCAGAGAAATAAATTTCACAAGGGAGACACGAAAATTTATTTAATATTGGGAAATTAAAGCGACTGGCTTAATTTTCGAGAAAGTGTGAAATAGACAGAAATAGAATGAATTAGTAGATACGTAATGAATAAACACACACACACACACACACACACACACACATATATATATATATATATATATATATATATATATATATATATATATATATACTGTAACAAACACAAATACAAACAGATAAGCACACACTCAAAGACAAGAGCTCACATACACATATAGTCGGGGTTCTTTTTTAAAAACTAGACTTAATACAAATTTAAAAATCGCTTTTTCACCGGAATCTTCTAAACATGTAATATATATATATATATATATATATATGCAAATTAATTAATATATATATGCACACACACACATACACACACACACACACACATACACACACACACATATATATATATATATATATATATATATATATATATATATATATTTATATAGTCAACTAATTTCTTTAATCTGGAAGAGAAAATTTGGATTCAAAATCTGAGGAGTTCTATGCAGAAAATCAGCGGTGATGTGGTACGTGCACACACGCGCACACACACACACACACACACACACACACATATATATATATATATATATATAAGGCTCATTCGAAAAGTTCTAAGCCTCACCCATATTTTATATTTGTTGCACATCTCTAACTTTGTAAGGGTCTCGCACGGAAATTTAGAAAGAAACCGTAATTAGTTTTTTCTAATTTCATAAGAAGTGGTTGTGTGTTTCCACAATAATAATGTTCAGCTATGGCTCATCTTTCTATGAGAGGTTTAAAGCATTCTGAACAACCTTCGTATATAAGTATATATAAACAGGGTGCGGAAACAAAATTAGGAATATTCTAGTATAAAAATAAACGACTCTGTTATAACACGAGATTAATTTTGATTTTAAAAGATAAACTACAAAATAAGAAGATAGTCACAAAACAGTAAATTTACCCTATATGGCCATCATTTTTTTTCAATTATTGTATCAGCACGCCTTCGATACGATTTGTATGCTTTCAAAATAAATTCATCTGACATTTTATTCCACTCCTCCTCAATAGCAGTCTTTAGAGAACCAATATTTGGATGGGAAGTTGCATTTGTTTTGTTTTCTAAAACGCCCCATATAGCGTCGTCAAGGAGGTTAAAGTCTGTGCTTGATGGAAGCCATGAAGAAACTAATTATTTCGGAAATTTTTGGGGCTTGGTTTTGGCGTTAAGCAAATTATAGATTTTTTGACGTTTCTTTTCTTGATCACTCAAATTGGGCTGGATTTTAATGAAAAAGCGCTTGAAGAGTAGAGCTAATCATGAATATTTAGATCTATCAGGGTTTTTTTTAAAACTGGACTAATCGGACTAAAAAGACGTTTTAAAAAGTATTCCATATTTTGCTTCCGCCCCTCCATATATATATATATATATATATATATATAACTGAAAAAGAAAATGACACATCGAGAAAAGAAAAAAGAATTGAAAACGGCACGAGTCCCAATTCTTACTTGTTCGGAAAAAATCAAAATCAAATCAAGTGCGTCCCAATAAAATAAATATTAATAAAGTGCTCTGTAAATACACAGAGCAGGTTAGAGAATCGAACGAGTAACAGAAGTTTACAACCCAGATTTGGTCGAAAAGGAACTTTCGGAAACATCTTCCAGAAAGTTATAGGGTCAAACGATTGAATATCTAAAAGAACACAGTATAATTTTCATATCTATATATTTACTGCTAGAACAGCCCAGGTTTATTCTGCCCGCTTCTCAATCCTAATCGACCTAAAGTTGAAAACATTCCAAGGAAAAATCCCAACTTAACAGATTTTCACTATCTGTTTAATCAATATGATTGTTATATAATTGCGGAATGATTTTTTTTATATTATCATTTTTCGTTGGTTATATCTTATCTTTCGGTTTAGTTAGGCTTAGAACTATTCGGCTTAGTGCATGGGTAGGGGCACACATTGAGCGCAGGTGTTCATGCTCGCACGGGGAGGATATGACAATCACAGATGTCCTAATAAAAACCCCGGATAGGAAATGGACTGGGGATGTGAATGACGTCATGCCCGGAAGCGATGGGCTGAGGATTTTGGGTGATTTTGAAAAATAGCAGTTAGTTGAGATTTGAACCTAGACGAGGCGAGTTGAGATTCGGACCTGGGCGAAGCCGAATGGATTTTCGAGTTGGGCGAGGCCAGACCAGTTATGGATTACGGGATTCCCACGTGTTGGTGGGGTCAGATGGAACAGTCAGCATAGTAAAAATTGTGTCTCTCTCTCCTCGTGTCGAAAAACCTAAAAGTCAAGAAGGTAATAAAAGTTTCGTACCTGAACTAAAGAAAGTCGTCAGTGTTTCGAGATTCCTATGCATCTGAATATTTCACATATTCGTATTATTGCTATGTTACGTGATTAAGAATATAGGCAGTGGTCATGTCGATACTGCTGTATGGATGCACCACTTGGACGCTTACAAAACGGCAGGAGAAGGAGCTAGACGGCAATTACACAAGAATGTTGCGAGCAATATTGAACAAGTCCTGACGGCGACACCCCACAAAGCACTAACTATACGGCCACCAGCCTCCCATCACGAAAACTATCCAAGTTAGACGAACCAGACACGCAGGACACTGCTGGAGAAGCAGAGATGAGCTCATAAGTGATGTACTCCTATGGACCCCCGCATATGGCCGAGCTAAAGCAGGACGACCAGCTCGAATATACATACAGCAGCTGTGTGAGGATACGGCATGTAGCCCTGAAGACCTGCTGGAGGCGATGAACGATAGGGAGAAGTGGCGAGAGAGGGTCAGGGATATCCGTGCAAGCGGCACGACATGATGATTATGATATATATATATATATATATATATACATGCATATACATGTTTATATGTGAGCGTAAATGTGGATCATAGTATCTTTCAATATGATACATACATGCATATGCATGTTTATGATCAGGTGCATGTGCATTCAAAACATATTCTTGAACATTAATCATGTAAAAATAACAGAGTTCCTTTAATGACCACTTCACCCAGAAATTTTCTTTACTGTAAAGTCAGTGTGTTTCTACTCCATCGACTGTTTATTCTATTCACAGTGGCAAAGCTAAGTACATGTAAAAAATCTCGAGGCAACACTATTGTTCCAAAATTTCTCCAAGGCATTTGATTTCATACACAGGGTAAAGATGAATTAAATACTACATGCGTATGATCTTTCCAAAGAAACTGTTACCGACTATAATGATGCTTTACAATGATAGCTCATTATATGGTGACACTGACTTCTTTGACATTGTCGGAGGTGACAATGGTTATCGTTGTGGGAAATGGACCCGGTGACACGAGTTCAAATCCTGGACGAGGCTTATTATATTTCACATATCACTAATACCCTTGGAAAATGATATCCATTTGTTCTCCCTGGTACGAATCCATTTGTTCTCCAGGGCAGACTGGATTCTTTAGCCTTGGTTAGTCAACCAGTCTAGGAGAAAGAAAACTCTGAATTCAAACCTGTTAAGCTCTGCCTAAAAAAATTGACCTTGTGTCACATCCTGCCCGTGCAAAGAGATATATTTGCTTATAATTTTCCTAGACTACGTACTTCGACCGTCAATAGATTTCATAAAAGAAAATACTTTAATATTAAAAAAGACGATATCCCGCAGAAACTATGGCAGACACAGACTACGCTGATAATCTAGTACTTCTAGCAAATACACTTGCTCGAGCCCAATTCCTTCTGCATATTCTAGAGCAGACAGTAGAAGCTATTGACCTCTACGTAAACGCATATTAGTTAGAATTATAAACAAGAGGAAATTATCTCCAGGTTTGGTTTCTTTGTTTAATGACACATTAATTTTCGTGGATTATTTAATACCAAAACCATTCTTATAGAAAAACTGGCACGATTCTATTTATCTCATAGCCGGGGTAATTAGAGGGTTCATACCATTATCAAGAATATTAGTCCGAAAGTGAGCATAATAGTGCGACTTGAGTTCGAATTCGTTTACTTCGAGGCCGCAGTCCAACACGTTAGCCACTACACCATTGGGATTTCCCCACTTTTCTTTCAGATACAAGCCTCTGAAATTAGAAGACCAGTTCATACACCTCAATTGCAATGTCAACATACGCATCGAGAATGCGTGGGCTGCTATTGACAGGTTATCGATCATATGGAATTTTGATCTCTCTGACCAAATAAAAAGGGATTTCTTTCAAGCAGTGGCTGTGTCAGTACTCGTCTACGGATTAGAAGACCAGTTTACACACCTCGACTGCAATATCTCATCTACTGAAAGCGATGTCAACATACGCATTGAGAAGGCGTAGACTGCTATAGACAGGTTATCGATCATATGGAATTCTGATCTCTCTGATAAAGTAAAAATGGATTACTTTCAAGCAGTGGCTGTGTCGGTACTAGTGTACGGATGCACCACCAGGACTCTGATAAAAATAATGGAGAAAAAGAAAGAAAGGAACTACACAAGACTGCTATATGTTGTTTTAAACAAATTCTGGAAGCAAAATCCGACAAAACAGCAGCTGTGCAGCCACTTACCTCCCATCGTATAAACCATTCAAGTAACACAAACAAGACATCTTAGGCACTGTATTGCAACTTTCTCTCGTGGAATCCTACATATGGACGCATTAATGTTGGCTGACCAGCAATTATTTACATACATCAGTTCTATGCGGATACTGGATGCAGTCTAAGGGACCTCTCAGCAGTGATGGATTATAGGGACGAATGGTGACAGAGTCAGGGAATTCCGTGTTATTGGCACGACCTGATGATATATGTATATATATATATATATATATATATAAAAACATCATTCAATAAATAAGGGAATGTTTTAGACACAGAATAATTTTTTAAACCTTTTTTTCTCCTAAATGTAAAATATGAAATATTTTGGGAATTGCTTTATAGCAAAATTATTTGTTTTGTGACTATTCAAAATGACGACAAATCAGAGTGCTTCTGGCTTGAACAGGAGTCTGTCATCAAATTTTTGATGGCTGAGAAGAGCAAACCATGTGAAAATTACAGAATATATCCTGTGTAAGAAGAAGCAAGTGTTTATCGAAAAATTGTTATAAATGAACTAAACTTGGCTTAGCCACTATGAGTGGAAAAAACAATACATGGAGTAGAAACACATTGACTTTCCGGTAAAGAAAATTTCCGCGCGGAACGGTCATAACTTTGTTATTTTTACATGATTAATTTCCAACAATACATTTTGATGTACACACACCTACTCATAAATATGCATATGCATGTATATATATTTATCTATAGTCATTTTCTTAATCATATTGACATATATTATAAACCACATTTACACTCACGTATAAACATGTATGTATCTGTGTATGCAGAATATATATATATATATATATATATATATATATATATGTATGTATGTATGTGTGTGTGTGTGTGTGTGTGTGTGTGTGTGTGTGTGAGAGAGAGAGATTTTTCTGAAATCAGAAATGCGGAAAGCAGCACGAAAACTTCTATCATTCTCGAAGTTAGTCAAGGTAATTAAATGAAAATTATAACTGTGAAGAGATATCATGACCCAAAATCTGGAAAGATACAAACACACACACACACATATTCATAGACATATATAGGGCTGGGTGTATGATTATGATTACATACATTTACTTTATAGAAATTCTAGTAGAATTAACGAAACACCAAAAATACTTCTGGTGCTTTTATTTTAATCATTTAAGAACATATTTCTATAAGTTTTTCTATACAAATCTCTATAAGTATTCATTTATGAATTTCTGACATGAATAAGAATCCTTCAATAGTTCAATCGCTATTTACGCAGATAAATATTTGGAGGTACATCTATATAAGTAAATAAAGTTGGCAACCGTAGTCGAGGACGACCCGAAGGCTACCTTTTCAATAGATACTACACCAAAGTGTATGGGAGAGGGCTTCTTTCTCTGCATTGCTCTACTTTAGCCTTGATCCGTACCTTATAATGCTGAGTGTTAAGCAAGGCGGTATGAAGTACCATTTTTTGAGTCTTTAGTATGATTGACCTGGGATTGAACCCTGGTATCCTGAACTATTGGCAAACACTCTACCACTAGGCCAATAAATTCCATAATGGAATATCTAGCTATACTCGTAGGCATTTTCAGTGAAGATTTGCGAAAGTAATTTCTTCATTACAGAATGAAAAACAAAAAAAGCACAAACGTAGAAATAACTTCAGAATTTCTTTAAATCAGCTCGTTCTTTTTTGTTTTTGTATTTGTTTTTTGCTTTTTTTCCCATTTATTTGGCGTCGTATTGACTTCGCAAGGAAATAGTCAGTATCAGCGCAATTTATTTCACATAGAAGACTTTAGCCTTGGGGGTGGGGTCAGTGTACAAAACCGACACTGATTCATTTGTGGAGATCGATCAATATAAGCCTAACATTCTTTTACTCACACAAATGTGTATCACTAAGTGCTTAAATAAAACCACACATGCATCCTTGTATATTTACATCCATCCCACCCACACTTTCACTTGATATATATATATATATATAAAGACAGAGAGGGTTTGCAATATCTATAAATAAATACTGCTCGCTGTTAGTGATAAAGCATATATATCTAAGTTAGGATAGCGTCCGCGTAAAGTCAACGGCACTTGGTGACTGTTAGATCCTCGTTTAAGCGAACATCGGACAAAGTGATCACATAGGCAAAATACTGAGTCACCAAACAAAATCTATTCCATGTTTACCTTTTCTACATGAATATATACACGTATTTATATATGTGCGTGTGATAGACTCTCCTGTTGATCTCAACGTATGAGAATCCGAAATTTTCTTCAATATACTCCTGTGGACCCCTTCACATGGACGAGAAAGGTAGGACGACCAGCTAGAACCTATATGCCGGGAGCGATGGATGATAGAGATGGGTGGTGGGAGACTCTCAGGGAGATCCGTGCTAGCAACGCGACATGATGATGATGATGATGACGATACAGCTAGTCTAACGGTAGTCCAACAGGTAGTCTATGATTTACTTTCAGCAGCGAATTCCTGTGCAGAACCAGCCACAAATTTTGGATTAGCTTATAACTGAAAAATGGTCAGACTAGAACCACAGATTCTACCGTGTCACCGTGACTTGTGTCAGATGCGTGTAAGTATTTTAGAGATTTTCTTAAGTGTTGGGTGTCTGCCATTTTTTATGAGAATGTCTTTTAGTATTTAGAGCCTTTTTTTTAGTTTGTGTTATACATGACTTTCCAGTTATCTACAAAAGATTTTCTAATATTTGTGGTGGTTTTTTATTGATGCACGAAATGTTTATTGATATGTACATGGATAGCGCTGAAATGCATCCAACACAGGTGCATAGGTCCACAACCTCAGAGATTCATAGTCACGTGATCCTGATCAGTGAATTCTTCACATTCAGTCCAGTACTAATCAACTGTACGTGGTGAACGTTCTCATTCAAAATATTCATTGATCATATTTCGTAATCTATGGCGTGGTCAAAAGGACATGTACTCGGATTACAACACCTGAGATTTCGGACCATTATTACATTGTTTCAGTTGCGACATCTATCTCGCGAAGATGAAAAGGTTAATAAAAAATCCAACTCCAAATAATTATCAGATATCTTTAGTAATAATAATAATATTTTTTCAATAAATTATATGTACACACACATATAAATATATATGAAGATGACGGAGGGTTCAACATAAGACTCACTTAAGAATAATTAAATTCAACTCACCACTACCCTTAAACACTCTATTCAACATCTGAAAACACAAAACAAACATGACTTATTTCAAATTTAATAACAAATTCTATAAACAGAAATCTGGTCAACCCATTGGAAATCCACTTAGCTGAGTGTTAGCCTGTCTATTTCTAGAAGTTTTAGACTTTGGTTTTGTAAATACAGACTACCTAGCAACACCACATATTATATATATATATATATATATATATATATATATGGTACCTTACGTAAGTATTAGACCAATCAGAAAATTTGCTTCTTATCACTTGGTTTGGAAAGTAAAAAAAGGCACATTAGGCAAGAAGTTCCAAATTTTACTGAAATCTTAACAGAAAGACAATGAGTTTACTAATGCTTCTTTGATTGCGAATGCAAAATTTACGAAAAAGCCATTTTTTAATCGAATTAGATTTTTAAATTTAAAAATTGAGCCTGTATTTGCCACCCACTTCAAAAAAATTGGTGTACTCACAGAGACACGAACCGTATTTGATGACATATCAATAACATAAATTCTAAAAGGAAATGAAGATTTCAAGAAAAAAACAACCAGTTCCCGTGGGAAATTAAAAATCATTTCAACATGATTTTAAAGGACAGATGAGCAATAAAACAAAAAAGGTATATAAATGTGCATATCAGAAATACAAGACAGGACAGCATCGTTTTTTTTTATTGTTTTTTTGTTTGTTTTTTTTTTTTGTTTTTTTTTACTTACATGGGTGAAATAGGTCTCCTGTATATTACACAGTAATGTCCAGGGCAGAAAGACACTATTGGTCATTGTCCAGTCGGCTGGGGCTGTACAATACATCGACTAATTCTCTCCAGTGGGATA
This sequence comes from Sepioteuthis lessoniana, assembly GCA_963585895.1. Taxonomy (NCBI): domain Eukaryota; kingdom Metazoa; phylum Mollusca; class Cephalopoda; order Myopsida; family Loliginidae; genus Sepioteuthis; species Sepioteuthis lessoniana. Next base: position 67,936,685 of record OY757909.1, read on the forward strand.
AGACCCCCACCGCCAACACGTGTCCTGGATATGACACTAAACAATCTGATGGTGAGGTTCCAGTAATATTGGAACTTTGGGGAATGTGAAACACCCCTTCATTGGAATCGCTCCCAGGTCCACTCTGGCCCGGTGAAGTAGCACATGATTGGGCCCTATGTATAGGTAAAATATGTACTGCGTACTTATGCTAAACTAAATTACTTGAAATAGAACTGTTTTGATATTTGAAATGCTTACTAAACTGAATTCTTTGAATTAGAACTGTTTGACTAAACTGGATAGCTTGAAGTAGAAATGTTTTGGACAATCAAACTGTGTACTTACATTTAAACAGTGTACTTATGCTAAACTGAATTGCTTGAAATGAAAGTGTTTTTGACATTGAAACTGTACTTACACTAAACGGAATTTTTAGAAATAAAACTGTTTTGACATCTAACTGTGTGTAAATAAAATCTATATTTATACTAAACTGAATTGGTTGAATTAGAACTGTTTGACTAAACTGAATAGCTTGAAATAGAAATATTTTTGACAATTAAACTGTACTCATACTAAACAGAATTGTTTTAAATAGAACTGATTATTTGAATAAAAATGGATTTGATATTAAATAACCTACAAAGGTCGATATGTCATAAAATCCAAGCAACCAACCAATCCCTATTGGTCTACTGGGCAGAATTATAACCCCGGAAGACCGGAGTTCGATTCCAGGTCGAGTCATAGCAAAAACTCAAAAGATGTTTCTTGATATTATCCTCATTTAACACTCAGGATTAGAAGGTACAGATCGAGTAAAGTGGAGCAATCCAGGGAATGGAGTAGCAGCTTTCCTTACACTTCGGTATAGTAGCTATTGAAAAGGGAGCCTTCGGGTCACACTCGACTATGGTCGCCAACTTTACTTACTATTTATTTAAAGAAATCGATAAACAAATCAAAATACCTCTTTATTAAGGCTAATATCCCAAAGTGAAATATTAAAAGTTGGAAAAGTGGAAAAATACTTTAGATTCCTGATTAATTTTGATTTTCATCAATCACCAGCTGTAGTTTAACTATTGGTCTATCATGTGATGTTATGTGATAGATAGATAAAATAGTTTTGTCAGTAACAA